>QANW01001400.1:0-183914 GCA_003254865.1 Dryas drummondii
TAAATAAACAAAATTCTTCAGGTCCAACCATGGCCAGCTTGATGAGCATACATATTTCTATCTAGCTATCATCATACCATAATGTCTGAACTTGAAATCAAGGCCTGCCTTCACTGCCAAGTTGTGGGTGAATTCAATTGGGACCCCATGCAGCTGAGGTACATGACTTTCCTTAGAGACTCCTCAGATTGCTTCATTTTCTCATCTCTGAGTTTATTTGAAACCACAGCAGAGGATGAGGAAGAGAGTTGCTTGGCCTGAGAAAGGGGAGTGGAACCGGATTTTGGGGGAAAAAATAAAATAAAATAATAAAATATTTATGGGTTAAGTCATGGTTAGTTTTTTAAACACATGACAGTATCTTAGATGGGAGGTGAGCATACACCTTAGTTAAAGGGAATAAGCAAAATTACTCTCTTAGATATGTATCAAAACTTGAACAAAGTAAGTATAGAAAACACAAGAGCATTCATTAGATATGTATCAAAACTTGAACCAAAGTAAGTATAGAAAACACAGAAAGGAAATAATGAAAAGCCATACCAACCTGTCCCAATATCGATTTAAAATCTTAAAAGTAAAAATAATTTGACCTCACCCCAGAAATCCACTCAAGGTGCTCAACCTCCAACCCCAAGTTACTGAAACCAGGACTAAGACGCAGGCCACGTAGACTTGAGAGATTTCCCGTTGATGAGGAATTGTTCCCTTAAACCCTGCTTTTGAAAGCTTAAGATATCTTAAACTTTTCAGAGAACCAAAGAATCTAGGAATTTGTATTCCTTTAAAATCATTGTAACTTAGGTCCAAGTAGTTGATATGCTTTAAATTGAGAAGAGAAGGATTTATCTTACCACCCAATGTATAATTAAGATCAGAATTTTGAAGGTGAAAAACAAGCACTTCTCATGATCGTACTACTTGCTTGAACATGAGAAGTGCTTGTTTTTCACCTTCAAAATTCTGATCTTAATTCTACATTGGGTGGTAAGATAAATCCTTCTCTTCTCAATTTAAAGCATCTCAACTACTTGGACCTAAGCTACAATGATTTTGAAGGAATACAACTTCCTAGATTCTTTGGTGCTCTGAAAAGTTTAAGATATGCAAGGCACACCCAGATTTCCATTGCATAAGCCAATACTAAAAGTAATGGTTGCAATAGCTAGAAACCAGACAAGTAAAACAGCTCTCATGGTTCTCCCCATGAAGTTTAAATTGTATGAAGTAGGTGATGCGAATGAGCAATGAACCATCAAGTGCAGTGCTATATATATTAATTAGGGAGAGTTTTAGCACTGCCTAAACTTCTTCTTTCATTCTTTTCTTTTCTTTTCACGTGTCCTCCTTATTCTAGTAACATTGGGAGAGTTTTAGCCCATTGGATTAGTGCAATGTTTCATTACTTTTGTTTCCCTTTCTTTTCCACGTTCCTAGTCTTCATCTAACACACTCCTAATGTGATTAGACAAACTCAACAAAGTTCTTTCAAAGCTTCGTCAAAGGAAGAAAAAAAACACAACACATTAAAAAGCATAATTGATATTAAAAGAGTCATTCCATTAAATTTCTCTATATATAATGCCAAACATCCTGTCCCGTAATGAAAATTTGCACCTCTTCTTTCATTCCTTTCTTTTCACGTGTCCTCCTTCTTCTAGTAACATTGGGAGAGTTTTAGCCCATTGGATTAGTGCAATGTTTCATTACTTTTGTTTCCCTTTCTTTTCCACGTTCCTAGTCTTCATTAAACACACTCCTAATGTGATTAGACAAACTAAAGAAAGTTCTTTCAAAGCTTCGTCAAAGAAAGAAAAAAGAACACAACACATTAAAAAGCTTAATTGATAATAAAAGGAGTCATTCAATTAAATTTCTCTATATATAATGCCAAACATCCTGTCCCGTAATGAAAAATAGCACCTCTTCTTTCATTCTTTTCTTTTAACGTGTCCTCCTTATTCTAGTAACATTAGGAGAGTTTTAGCCCATTGGATTAATGCAATGTTTCATTACTTTTGTTTCCCCTTCTTTTCCAAGTTCCTAGTCTTCATCTAACACACTCCTTATGTGATTAGACAAACTGACAAAGTTCTTTCCAAGCTTAGTCAAAGGAAGAAAAAAGAACACAAACACATTAAAAAGAGTGCAAATTTGCTTACCACCTTAATTTGGTGGTGAGCATTACCACCCATCGATCCCAACAATTGACACATGTATTATAAATAAACCATAATTAACCAACTTAACCACACACAATAAATGCATTCAAATATTTAAAATGATAGAGAGATAAAATTACTAAATAATAAAAAATTCTTATCTTCTTTCAAAAAACTTATTTTAATCTATCTATATATATAAAGCAAAGGTTTCCTTTAGGTGAAATTTTCATATATTCCACAAATACCCATGGTTGAAACAGTTTGCTAAAACATACAATTTTTATTTTAGGGGGATAAGTAAGTAAATCAACCACTATTCTAATTAAACGAATTAAGAAAATAAAAAACCAGTCATGACCAATTGACCACGTTCGCACGTTCTTTTCTTCTGCAGCACATCATTCCTTCCCCACTATTTCCTTTAGTAGTTTTGTTGGGTTCAGTTTCCCTCTCTTGCTCCCGTGGAAAGCTCATTCCGTAGACAAAGGTCTGTTCCTTTCTTTGACTTTTCTTGGAAATCAGAAGGAGGGAGTGATATCTGTAAGAGGGATTGGGGGGAGGGGGAGACTGCTAAGAAGAGAAGCAGATGAGCATCCGTTCTCCAAAATCCCAACTGCCCAAAACCCACAAAACCTCGACCTTCTCAACCCACCCAAATGGTGAGCGTCTCCGTTTACCCTTTGCTCTCTCTCTCTCTCTTTCTCTTTTGATTTATTTTGGGTTGGACCCAAAATGGGTTAAGGCTGTGTTGATTTTTTTTCGTTGGAAAAGAATGTTGGAGAATCGAAACGAGCAAAAGGGTTGAAAGAAGACTCATTGCTTTTGATGAGAGGGTTTCACTCAAAATTCATTGTCTGCCTATATTTACTACCTCCATCAATACCCAGGTTTGCTGCCTAAAGCTATTTTATTAGGAATCATTTTCAGGATATATTTGGCTTTTGCATATATTAACAAACAGAATTCATTGTTGGGTCAATGATATTTTCTGCATTTCCTTCTCTTTTCTCGATCTATCTGTTAAAGTTTTGTTAAGTTAATGACAATTTTAGTATGAAAGTCAAATCTTTAATCTATGTAGTGTGCATTGTGCAGCCTAACACCTCTTCCCAACAGCTTGACCTATGCACCAATGGGAATAGAATTTAGCAATTGTGCATATACACATGATCTATTCTCTGTTTATGCTTTGTTGTCACTATTTTTATTTATGCAATTTATGACTTTGGATTTCACAGAGGATGGAAGTGGAGGCCACAATGTGCCATCAATGGCGGAGCAGTGGTAAGGGCAGGGTTGTTTGGTGCAGAAGCTGTAAGAGAAAGCGATTTTGTATCCATTGCATAGGAAAATGGTATGGGTTTATTTGCTCATCAGCCTATGCTTTTTTTTTTTTTTTCTTTTTTCTGAATTGTATATTACCACAAACTTTTCTTATGTTCTAGAATTTTTTTTATAGGTTAAAAATTTTATTTATGTTGAATATGAGGTGCTTGATGAAATGCGGGTGTAGATATTGGGAGGGATTTTACCAAAATTCAGTTTGTTTTGGATGAGAGAGAGATGGAGAGAGGGAGAGAGAGAGAGAGAGAGAGAGAGAGAGAGAGAGAGAGAGAGAGAGAGAGCCTATTTTATTATTATTTTTCCTGAATTGTATATTACCATAGACTTTTCTTATTTTCTACACTTTTTATAGGTTTTTGGTTTGGCTCATCTAACATTTATGTTGATTTAATATATTTAAATGTGCGGAGAAAGATGAGTTTTTCTTCTTTGATGTATGAGAAATTTCTTTCTTTTGAAAGATAACGAGGCACTTTTGATGTGTCTATTATATTCTTAGCCTGGGTTGTCTAAACATTTTCTAATCTTCTTACTAATCGTCTCTTTGTTTAGGTTGTCCGAGTGAAGCTTTCATTGATGACTTCTGTAACCCAATAAATCTTGACAAGTATGCATTTCAGGATGAGTACTACTTTAAATCAAAGGTTTACATGCTGATGGTATTAGTTCATTATGCACTGATATTAACTCGGATGTGTCCCATGTTAATTTGGTATTTGTTAAGGTTCTTAATTTTTGTAATAAGAAGAGTAGTAACTCGGATCTGCTAGCTATTAGAAGATTTTGCAATGTAATTGAGCTATTGGGGTAATTTTTGTAATAAGAAGAGTAGTAACTCGGATCTGCTAGCTATTAGAAGATTTTGCAATGTAATTGAGCTATTGGGGGTATATATTAATACTAGCTATTAGAAGATTACAACAAGAAAAGTAGTGTGAATTGTTACTATTTTATGTATTATACTCTAAACTCATGAGCAAAACTGGAATAGTTGATAGTATTGTACAGAAAATGTGATATGAATTGGTATTGTTCAAATTAATAGCATTTATTAATTGGTTTTATTTTTCTTACACCATTGTTTATCCTTATATTCTATTTTTTGAATAATAACGTTTTTCTCATCCCTTGAGTATCATTGAGAAGAACCTAAAACATGCAAATTTAAATGTGACAGTACAATAATAATTAGATATAGAAATATTATAGAGAAAAATAGGCAAGGGCAAGGAGAAAGAAATGCACACATGAAAATTATGCAACACCTATTGTGAAAAAGCAAATTAAATTATGCGCAATATAAGAAAGCTTTTTGGCATGTGCAAGGGACGTGGCCAAAGACTAGATATTGGATGTCCCTCTCCTCCCCTCAATGACCCTATTTACTTGGTACTATTAGGCAATTAATAACATGAATTAATTGGGGTCATTGAGGAGAGGGGAGGGACATCCGATTTGGAGGGGCTGCCAACCCCTTTTGGGGGGGAGGGGATTTCTTTATTTTGTTTTATCTTTTTTATTTAAGAGTGAAATGAAAACTTTTTGTGAAGAAAATTTGTACTGGAGTATGGAGAGGAAATTGGGGTTATCAAGGTGCACTTAAAAAAAATATTTCTTCTATTTGTTGTTTTCATGCAAATAAGTAACAATATCTATTGTAAAAGGAAAATTAAAGGTTCTCTTTCTACAAAATTTATAGGCTATAAAACCAATTTCTATTAAGAAAAAGAAAATTCAAATGAACACTCACCACACTCATAGCCACTCACCAAACTATATACACTGCACAGAACGCTGCACCAATTACACTCACAGCCACTAACCTCACCACACACTACACACTACGCACACTGCACTCATGCACTTTCTTCCACACACACACAACCAACTTATTTAAAGCAAATAAAAAATGTATCAATATATAAAAAAAATTATAACAATTGCACCCCATGGGATTCGAACCCCAAATCAAAAAGTTGAAAATGAATCAACTTACCACTTGCTTCAAGCTACTCCTGGACATGAAGAGAATATATCAAAAATTCACAATGATATTTGATTCTATAATTTTCTTACAAGAAGTCAAATTGAGAAACTTTCTTCAAATAAATAATTATTTCATTATAAAAAGTTTTTACGTATGCACAATAGAAAATTTTATAGGATAAACTGGGCATGCTAAAATAACAACGTTTGCACAATAAGGAGAGCTTATTCGCACAATAGCTGAAGCGAGTGGTAAATTAGAAGTGTAATTCGATATTTTTATTTGGCCAGAACGAAGAAAAGCCGAATAAATTCTATTCCTGAGAAGGCTAGCTAAATGCTCTAAGATTATTGCTAAATTCTATTTACCTTAACATCATGTGTATATTCCTGAGAAGGTGCATAGGTCATGTGTATTTAACAATTAGGTACTCATTTTCAACATCAAGCACAAGCCTGCCACGTGTCCTTCTTTAATTAAGTAGTCACTTTTATTGGTTTGCCTTTGTCCATTTTAGTTGTTATTTTCATTGCTTTTTTTTTTTTCGATATATTTCTAGATCTTACAACTCACACAAGCTTCAGATCGATCTTTCTCTCCCGTCTATCTCTTTATCTCATCTCTCTGTCCTCTCTCCTCTCTTTGCACAAATTGTGTGAGTTCGCAGAGAACATAAATGAAAGACGACCTCTAGATCTCTCTCTCTCTCTCTCTCTCCATAAATCATGTGAGTTTGCAGAGATCGAAAATGAAGGATCGTTGCGGATCACGGCCTACAGTATTAGCTAGGCTCTGCTGCCGACGGAGGATAAATCGTCATCGGAGCTGAACTCATTCTTCAAAGGTAGAGATCACACAAAGGACGTACGTGTTGTTGGTGGCGAGATTGCTTTGTGAAATTACATATGTCGCTTTGTTTGTGGCCTGTGTTTTCGTATTGATTTTGATTTTGAAATTGATTTTTCACATTTTATTGTTGCTATAGCTACAGTTTCAGTTGCAATTTAGGTGTAGTTTCAGTTGCAGATTTAGGTGTAGTTTCAGTTGCAGATTTAGGTGCAGTTTTAGTTGCGAGTTTAGGTGCAGTTTCAATTGTGGGTTTAGGTGTAGTTCCAGTTGCAGTTTTAAAATTTTTAAATTTGTTATACCAATTTGAATATGAGAGGTCTCGGAAATCTTAAATTTTTTGTTATGTAGCAATTTCAGTTTGATCTTGGAGATGAGATTGCAGTTTCATGTGGTTTCTGATCATGGGTGACTTGAGGTAACTTGATCGAGACAAAAAAAATAGACAGTTTTGATCGTCAAAATACAATGTGGAATGGACCCCACAAGAAATCAAAGAAGCTTATTGATGTTCATTAACAAAAACCCTTCAAAATCTTGAACCAAAAAGCCCTTCAAAATCATATGTGTAGTGAGTGAGCTGGTAGTAGTGGTGAGATCTATAACCGAATTAGACCATACTTGTCGGTGCTGGATCTGACGTGGTGCAAGTTGTGAGACCGCACAAGGCCCACCACAGTAAAGGGCCCCATATTTTGGACCAATGTTATTTAGGCTTTATTGTTTACTAAAAACTCTGAATAGGTAGACAACTTGTGGAGCATTAATTGTTTTATGGCCTACGTCTCCAACTAGAGAGCTAAAAAAGCTACCAAAGGCGTACAAAAAAGAATAGCATGCACAACTTATACTAATAATCTAATGTCAAATTAATTAAAAATAATATAAGTAGCCATATAAGATAAAAGAAAAAATAAACGTTGGGCTTTAATAAATCATTTTCTAAGTTTTATATTTGGCCCTAAGAAAGATAATTTTACTCTTCATTTTGAATTAGGATTTTTCTTTGTTTTTTATTTAGATGTATTGGTATGTTAATTCAATGTTTTTCTTTGATATTGTTAGGGTTAACAAAATTATGTTTTTGCTCTGTATTCTTGACTTCAAACATATTGATTTTCTAATTCATATTGTCATACTCTTAAAGAAATGAACAAATGTTTATGTTTTAGCTTTGTATTCTTAACTTCAAATATGTTGATTTTTTATTTTATATTGTCATAGTCTTAAAGAAATGAACAAATGTCTTATTACTTTTTAAAGTTAATTTTCATTTTCTTTCTAACTTGGTACTAAACATAGTTTTTTTGTTCTCTTCGTAAATGTTGTAGACTCATTCCATTAACTTTAATACTAATGCATTTTATTGTAACTAAATCATACAAATAGGCATTTAATATGGAAAGAAAAAAATTTGTACAGTAATAAGGACTCTATTTTTAAGTTCTGCCCAGGGCCCGTAAATCTTAGGAATCGGCCCTGAACCACCCTTCTATTGCATAATTGTACAGTATATATATATCCTTTATTTCCCCACTTGATGTTCATTAACAAAAGCCGTTCAAAATCATGTGTGTAGTGAGTGAGCTGGTAGCAGTGGTGAGATCTGTAACCGAATTAGACCATACAGAGTACAGATGGTGAGTTGGTGACTGTTAGGCCACACCATTTGCATGCATTTGGTCATTGTGGCAGCGATTTCCATGACATGCACGCCCCTGTATATTACGTACTCCTTTGTCTCTGTCATCTTGTTCCTCTGGCACATCCTAGTGAGTAGTGACCATGCATGCAAGCCCTGGCTTACCTATTTCCATGGTTGACAGATTGTAGACATGCAAGCCTCTAGCTACGTAGATGGCTGACAGATCGTAGACATGCAAGCCCCTGCAAGCTTTTTTTTGTATGTTCCTCTTTAAAGATAGTCTAATCCTCTGCCTGACTACCCTCACGTTGAATGTGCATCCATAGCCATTATAGCCACTGCCACTTTGCATTAAACAGAACTTACACACGTACTGCCCCTTTCTAGCGAAAATAATAAAGACAATAACTCCCTTGAAGAATGAAGAGGGTTCCATTCCCCAATTTTGCACATTGACAAGCCCTGCCCTTCAAAATCACCTCTTTTTAAAAGCCCTTTTCTGCAAACAGATATAATTTGAATGAGGGGAGAGAAAAAGAAAAGAGCTAGCTATAAAAGATTCTAATGTTTGTTCTCTCATTACACTGATAAACTTGTCGGCGAGGCTTGTGTAAAGCACGGCTTCTTTCTGGTTGTGAATCACGGCATTGATGCCGAACTAATAGCGGACGCTTACCGCTGCATGGACGACTTCTTTGGGCTGCCTCTGTCAGAAAAACAGAGGGTTCAGAGGAGAGTTGGGGAGCACTGCGGTTATGCCAGTAGCTTCACTGGCAGGTTCTCCTCAAAGCTCCCTTGGAAAGAGACCCTTTCTTTTCGCCACTCTGCGGACAAAAACAACTCATCCAACATTGTTCGAGATTACTTTTCTTGCACCATGGGACAAGATTTGGACCAACTCGGGTATATACATATACAGTCATTTTTTTATTTTTATTTTATTTAGGGAGAGGGCGATCGAACTTGGGTGGAGAGAGTGGGTAATTTCACGTCCCTTTCAACTCGATTATTCAACAACCATATACAATTATTTTTTAGAGAGAATGTCCACATTTTTTATAGGATGCATATATAGGATTTTTTAAAAAGTGCGAATCATCAACTTATTTTATATTTAGTTTAATTTTGGTCCATGATTCTTTTTACAGTTCTGTTTTGGTTCACTAATTATTTCTTTTGTTCAGTAAAAGTCCAGATTTATGACTTTAAATCCTTTGTGTTGTGTTTTCTTCAATTATAATTGAAGTATAAGTTATATTTCATCAATTTTTAGTCATGAAAACAAATTTGGAGTATTATAATCTAAGAGAATTAAGATCGGGTGAAGTTTGAAAAATTGGTAGTTTTAGGTACTCTATTTTGGGGTCAATTATCTTGAGTTTTAGAACTCTAATTTGAATGATCTGTATATAACTGTAAAGAAGAAATGCATAATTTTAAAACAAATATATGTTTGTTGAATTTGAGTGAGATTTAATCGGGTAAAAGACGTGTCAAATTTGAAAAAACAAATTTGGACCTTTATTGAACAAGTAAAACAATTAGTGGATCAAAACAGAACTTAAAAAAGTTTGTGAACCAAAATTGAACTAAGTATAAAATAAGTGGACTAAATCTGTAATTTTCTCATATATATATATGTGTGTGCAATTAATGTTAAACATTAATTTTGCTTTCGATCATTTGGGTGTTTATCTAGCATCATGGAACTTAATTCTTATATACCATGTTCTTGTTAATTTATGTACTATTAATTAGGAGGGTGTACCAAGATTACGGCGAGGCTATGAGCACTTTATCATTGGAGATCATGGAGCTTTTGGGAATGAGTCTTGGGGTGGACAGAGCCCATTTCAAGGAATTTTTCCAAGGCAATGAATCCATAATGAGGCTCAATTACTACCCTCCCTGCCAGAAACCTGACCAGGTCTTAGGCACTGGGCCACATTGTGATCCAACATCTTTAACCATTCTATATCAAGACCAAGTGGGTGGCCTCGAAGTGTTCGTGGACCAACAATGGCGCTCCATTACCCCAAATTTAAATGCCTTTGTTGTTAACATTGGTGACACCTTCATGCTACTCATTGTCTTTCAAATGGGTTTGTAATTTTATTAATTAATTTGTTTGTTTGGGTTTTATTAACTATAGGCTCTTTCAAATGGGAGGTTCAAGAGCTGCTTGCATCGGGCAGTGGTGAACAGCCAAACTCCGAGGAAGTCTCTTGCATTCTTCTTGTGTCCAAAAGATGATAAGGTGGTGAGGCCACCAAGCGGGTTGGTGGATAATTTGTGCCCGAGGTTATGCCCAGATTTCAGATGGCCTGTGCTGCTTGATTTCACACAGAAGCATTACAGAGCAGACATGAACACCCTCCAAGTGTTCTCAAACTGGCTTCAACAGAAAGCCAACTGATCTATCCGAACCTGGCCTACCCTGCTGGTTATTAATTATGGGTCATCTTCTCATTTCTGCCAAACTAGGAAAATGACATGATATGGAGGTGGTGGTAGGAATGGGAGTTTTACTGTGTACGTTGGAAATAAAAGTGGCCTTAATTAATAATTAGTAATTACTTAAAAGCTTTTAATATTAATTTTTGAGAAATTTTATTCAATAACCATTTTTTACGCCCCTTAAATTCTCGTATAAATGAAATGAAATGACGTAATAATAATTATCCTCAATAATATTCTTAATTCTCATACTAAAAAATAATCCACAAGAATATCCATAATTACTCAATCACAAAACAATTTCATCGCCAAACATCCAAGTATCAAGATAAACAATAATTCCTCATATTCACATCAAATTCCACCAATAATAATAATCATTCTGCAAATCAATTACTTAATCATCAACTATTAATCTCAACCTCAAATCATTCCCGTCTTAGTTTAATAACCTCAAGGCATAATCACCATCACTTCCCTTCTCAAGATTCAAGCCTAAACTTTACCAAATTCTAACAAAACCAAGTCCTAACAAAACCAAGTCCTAACCAACCCAAGTCCTAGCAAACAAAAGCAATACAACACACAGTACAAACAAACATCTATTTAATTTCACTCACGTCGCTCTTTTAAATCCTCCAGCTTTAAAACTATTTTCAAAAATCTCTTCTTTCAAATCCATTTTTAAATCCTCTTAAACCATAAATCAAACTCTAAAAAATAAATAATACTCTCAAGTTGTAAAGCTATTGAAATGTTTGAAATAAAATGCAATGTCTTACTGAAACTGTCATTTAAAATATTTACTGATGTAATATCATTTCTTAAAATACTCCACAACTAAAAACTCACGCCACACTAGTACCCGAGAAACTGCTGGTCATACACTGCCGAGTCATCTCTAGGCAAGTGCAAAGCAATATGTGATATTGGTCATACATCGTCGACTAGGCAAGTGCAAAGCAACATATCATGCTGGTCATACACCGCCAACTAGGTAAGTGCAGAGCAAATGCTAGTCATACACCGTGGAGTTATCTCGAGGCGAGTGCAAAGCAATATATAATGCTGGTCATACACCATCGACTGGGCAAGTGCAGAGCAAATGCTGGTCATACATCGCCGAGTCATCTCTAGACGAGTGCATAGCAATTCTATACCTGCTGAGGAGGGTATTAATATGGCGGTTTGAAACCGCTTTTGGATATCTCAATCAACCACATCTAAAAAATACTCATTCAGATAAAATTTGAAATTTAATTTTTCTAATAAATCCGCTTAAATAAATCATTCTCAAATTGTGAAAGCTGCTCGATCAAAATCATTTTCTAAAGGACAAAAATTCATTAATAAATTTTCCCCAAAATATGCAAAAAACTATTTCCAGAAATTATTCATACTCAATTAAATCAAGAAAAGAGTTCAATTATAAAATGCGTAAAACATTTCGGAAACCAAAAGTCCACTCGCTGTCTACTCCGAACAATATCGAAACCTTTCCGAAATTGATTAGTTGTCTAAAAATCCAGCCCATCCGCCACCGGACGCCCCGCCACGCACTGGTGGCAGATCGACAAAGGTGAGAGGCACGAGAGAGAAAGAAAGAGAGAGAGAGAGAGAGAGAGAGAGAGAGAGAGAGAGAGAGAGAGAGAGAGAGAGAGAGAGGAGAGAGAGAGAGAGAGAGAGAGAGAGAGTTCATAAAAATCTGAATTTGGGTTTTAAAACCCCTTTGGTGCAAATTACAAAATTGCTCTTTACTTCAAATGCTCGTAACTCTCAAACGGTAACTCCGATTTACGCGTTTTTCGTGTCTACGAACTCATGGACTCGAGACCTACCCAACAAGCCCAAAGTCAAAATCAAAAGCCCATTAATTTTAAAAGTCAACTTTGGGTCAAGCCCAATTTTAAACAAAAATTAAAAATTAAATTAAAACATTTTTAATTTCTAAATAAATTCCCAAAATCCTTGAAATAAATTCTCAAAATATTTAAAATAAATCTTTGAAAAATATAGAGTCTCACAGAATTATTGTTTGTAGGTTTCACTTTGTTACTTGTTCTTCTAGGTTGTATTCAATTTTTTGTTTCCATGTCGAAACACGACGTAGCCAATTCATTTTGTTCTCATTTTCAATTGTGCTACAAGGAGAGAGTCCTAAAGGGAAGATAGGTAGCCAATTAAAAAACCTTGTAGGTAATTACCAAGGTATACAATATAAATAGAGACTAAATAATTTTTCCAAAAAGAGGAGAAAAAGAAAGAGAATTGCGTGCATGGTTGTCCTTAAAAAAAAAAAATCAATGACAAATAAATGCTTTTTGCTTACCTTTTTTACTTGGAGATCGACTTCTCTTGAATGTCCATTTGAATGTCCATCACTTAAAAATTGTATAATAAAATGATTGAAAATATGAGAAAAATGAGAGAAGAAGATTTGAAGGTTTATCAAGTTTAGGTCGTTGTAAAGAGCTGAGTGAGTAGGAAGTGACCAGGTAGGTAGAGTATATTTATTTGATTTTGTCAAGTCCTTAAATGTCATTTTATAAAAAGATAAATTTATTATTATTATTTTAATAAAAATGTAGGTGGGAAAATAGGACAAGGTGATGAAGATATAACCACGTACTCTATCGAAAATTTGAAGAGACACTCTCAAGTGGTGGTGAGGGGGAATAGAGTAATTGATTAGTGTTATGATAAATTTAAGATTTGATTATCTGCAATGTAATAAAAAAGAATTGAATACACAGTCAAGTTAAAAAATGCATACGTTGATCATCAATCGATCGAGAAATAAACTATTTCAAAACAATATATATGATTTGATTTATACCTACAATCTACTTCTTCACCACCCACCCTTAATGTGTTAGAACTCATTGGCAAACTAGCATACGTTTTAGACAACTAAGCTTATTCATTTGTGTACAAAATAAACATAAAAACTTCAATAAGAAAATACATATGAACTAATTAATTCCCAAATTCGATCTTTAACCCTAGAGCCCTAATTCTCATCATGAGACCAGTAGTATTCGATTCCTGGGCCTGGATTATAATTTCTTTGTATCTTTAAATATCGCCACCAGTGGGAAAAAGTAGTATTCGGACCAATATTATCTCCTCCAGTTGTAGTATCATCATCTACCCTTTGGCTTCGAGTCAACAAGTCTCTTAACAACGACATGTCGTAGTCCAGCTTTTTTAAAGGGTCCGAGAGAACCTCCCAGGCCGCTTGAACATGCTTCAAAGCACCATCAGCAGCGACAGAGCGATTCTTGTCTGGTTTCAAAGCCAGCACCATCTTCTCATATTCTCTCTCGATGGTTTCGGAATCGGCACCGCTGCCGTTGGGAACGAAGAGAAGTTGGTAAAAAGTTTGGTTCTTGGACACTGCCTTGTGAACCAAGTAAGCAGTGATGTGGTTGTCTATGGTTGAACCCAAATCTGGGTTGAGTTCTTTGGCTGCCATGGCCTGCTTGATTGCCGAGTTCAGCTTGCCAAGCTTGAACAAGGCTTCCGCGGCGTTTCTTGCCGCCACGGCTGCTGTCTCTGTGAGGCCGCCGGCGAGTGGATCGTGATGATCATAATGATGATGAGGGATGATGGATTTTCTGGGGAATTTGGTGGGTCTTTTGGTACGGAGTTTGGTTCTTGGGCGTGGAGCACAACGCTTGGTGAAGTTGAGAGTAGAAACAGCCATGGATGGGTTAACTTGTCTGAATGAATACTAATTAAGATGCAGAATGTGATGAGGGGTTGGTTCGGTTTGATATATATGTATAATATAAGTTGTGCCCTAATTACGTACCTTGCTTGCGCTACACATAATCTTAATTGATTATAAATTTCCTGTTCTGGTTAAATTTCTAGCTCGGATATATCCTTGTCATTCTTATCGATCATATCAGCCCTACCCCAAAAGGTAAAAAAGAGAAGATCTCATCATATCAAAGAGAATTAAAAGGCTGTTTGTAATTAGGGAAATTAGTTATACAAATATCGCCTATCATTTACTTTATAATTATACAGAATTATACAGGTATCGCGCCTACTAATTAGGGAAATTAGTTCTACAGATATTGCTTATTATTTACTTTATAATAGTAAATATTATAAAGTGAGGAAAATATTGATGATTTTGGTAACTATGTAATTGGAACGTGGAAGGTAAGAAGATATAGAGGGAAATAATATTCTCCTTAATTTCGGGAATTTAGCCAAATGGGTCTTTTATGGTTCCTGAACCATTTTATTTTACAAAACCAATTCCAAAAATTAATTATTGTTAATTTATGGTAATTCCACAAATTCATTGGAATTACCATAAAGTACTATGTTGGGCCAAAATCATAACACTTTCAATGATATTAACACCCATTAAAGATGCGAAGATACTATAGATTTCCCCTCGCAATTAATCTTTAAAGATTTCAAAGATATTAATTAACATCCTCAATAAAAATATATATATATATCTATTTTAACATCCATTTATCAAGGATTTCAATGATAACCAACGATTCTCTTTGGGTGAGTACTCTTGATTTGCAGAGATTCCTTTCTTTTTATTGTTGTGTGTACGTACTTAAAATAACTAAACATGGCTGATGTGGCACTACTCAGATCGTTGGATGTTTTGAGACAGTTAGGATTTAAAGCTTGGCATAATCATAAGGAAAATACTTATTTTCCCAATTTTTACCTTAATTTTTTTTCTAACTTTTATTTTCCAATTAACTTATAATAAAATAAAATTACAAACAGAAAATTATAATAAAATATTACCAAAAAAAAAAAAATAGTGCCTAATTTTAAACCCCCTAACTACATACAAAATTTGTCTAAACCCTCACCCATTTAAAAACTCTTTTTAAACCCCCTAATATTTACAATTCCCTTTTTAACCCTACAACATAACGCCAAATTGACCTTAACATACGCGCACCAAGACCCACCTTACTCAGCCCATCTAACACACGTGCGAGCCTAACTGATGCAGCCCACCCACCCAATATTTTAATTCAGTAAAAAGTAAATATTTCGCTTCAAAGGGATTCGAACCCAAAACACCTTACCACCTGGACCGAAGACTTTGATGTGCCAAGATAGGTATTTAATGATATTTATACACATTTTAAAAGATAAGAAATCTTTCTTATTTCTATTTTAATTTTAAAAATTGTGTGATTATTTTTTTATTGCTAATTTAGTGTAATTTTTTTTGTTTCAAATTTAGTTTAATTAATTTTTTATTGCAAATTTAATGTAACTATTTTTTATTGCAAATTAGTGTAATTAATTTTTTATTGAAAATTAGTGTAACTATTTTTTGCTCGTGCTTGACTTGGGTTTGAGTCACCTTTAATTGTGTGCAAATTATTATAATTTTTTTGACATATAAAGGCATGTTATATAGTAGTGTGATTGATTCAGTTTCAGTGTAATCGATTTCGTTTCAGTGTGAGATTTAGTTTCAGTGTGATCGATTCAGTTTCAGTGTCATTAATTCAATCTCGGTGTGACCGATTCAGTTTTAGTGTGATCGATTCAGTTTCAGTGTCATCAATTCAATCTCAATATGACCGATTCAGTTTCAGTGTGATCGATTCATTTTCAGTGTGAGCGATTCAGTTTCAGTGTGATCGATTCAGTTTCAGTGTGAGATTCAGTTTCAGTGTGATCGATTCAGTCTCAGTATGATCGATTTAGTTTCAGTGTGATTGATTCAATCTCAGTGTGATCGATTCAATCTCAATGTGATCGATTCCGTTTCACTGTGATCAATTCAATGTTAGTGTGGTCGATTCAATTTCAGTGTGATTGAATCAATCTCAGTGTGATCGATTCCGTTTCAGTGTGAGATTCAGTTTCAGTGTGATCGATTCAGTTTTAGTGTCATCAATTCAATCTCAGTGCAACCGATTCAGTTTCAATGTGATCGATTCAGTTTCAGTGTCATCAATTCAATCTCAATGTGACCGATTCAGTTTCAGTGTGAGATTCAGTTTCAGTGTGATCGATTCAGTCTCAGTATGATCGATTCAGTTTCAGTACGTGTGATTGATTCAATCTTAGTGTGATCGATTCAATCTCAATGTGATCGATTCCGTTTCAGTGTGATCAATTCAATGTCAGTGTGGTCGATTCAGTTTCAGTGTAATTGATTCAATCTTAGTGTGATCGATTCCGTTTCAGTGTGAGATTCAGTTTCAATGTGATTGATTCAGTTTTATTGTGATCCATCTAAATTCATTATTATTGATTATGATATGTGTGAAATTGAAATTTGGGAAAGTGAAAATGTTGAAATTTTAAAAATCGTAATTGTTTTGTAACAAGCTTGTATATTGTATGTTCGGCCTTTTCATTTTTTTTTTTTTTCTGAATTTTAGTTTTAGGTTTTATTAGGCTTATGGGATTTAATTGCATGTTATTGTTTAGTAATTGTGTACAATCTCTATTATAAATATATGATAGTATATAGACTTTTTTTATTGTAATTATTTAATATTTGTTAAACTCTGTAAATTAAACTAATCCATTTATTTTTATAACTTATTGTGTAGTTGGGTTGGTTGGGAGTTGTATGTTTATTCCACTTGTCTTGTGTTCGATTCTCCATAGCTGCTTTATTTTCTTTAGTTAATTTTTACTGCAACATAGGCTATGTAGCATGTGGGCCAGGATGGAGAAGTAACGCATGGGCTAGTGAGCAGCGCATGGACCAAGGCACGCATGGGCAACTAAGATTAAACAACATAATATTGTTTTCATATTGATTAAAGATTTAGAGGGCGGCAACTAAGATTAAACCCCAACTAAGGGGGTATCAATAAATTCTAAAAACACTGGAGGTTTTGAAATAACTCTACTACTAATTGGGGGTTATTAATTATTTACTAAAAAAAAAAAGTGTATTTTGAGATTGCATAATAGTCAATTTACAGTTTAATTTGTGTCCCATATATATAGGTCACCTAAACTTTACATTTTCATACCTTAAAAGTCAATGGGCCTAGCCCATTTGGTAAGGTAATTTAATATTCGATCTACTTAGTAGTTTTCTAAAAAGTTCATTGATTTTAATTACTAAATTTTAATAATTTTTTAGTTTAAGTATCAAAATTAAATAGTATTTTAGATTATGTACTAGTTGAAAAGTCAAACAAAATAATAAAATAAAAAGTATTAGAATTTACAAATATTACATTACATGCCATTACAATAAAAAATAAAAATAATATTACATCACAAATATTACATTAATTTATACCATATTGTATTAAAAAAAATACAGTCCGTAATTTGTAGCACCCAATTATAGCAAAAAATTTGTTGCCGCCCCCAGCCATTACCTAACAAACCAGCCGCACCCTAAACACATCCTACCAATAGTTTAGGCTTCATAATTACTACAATTTACATCTATGGCATTGACGAAGCCCACAGCCCACAGAAATCACAACCAATCCCATAGAAACAGCAACGAAGCCCACAACCCAAAGAACAGTTGGAAGCCCACAAATTGCCAGAAGCCCACAAACAAACCGCATCCAAGCAAGTCCACAGGACAGCTGGAAGCCCAACCCCCGCCAGCAGCCCAGCCCAGCCCAAACCCACAAGCCCAGCCCAAACCCTCAAGCCCACTCCATTACAAACACGTAGCACACAAAATATCCCACGATCTCCAACACGAAAACAGTTTCAGACCCTCTCTCCCACGAAAACAGTTTCAGAACCTATCCCATTTCAATTTCCCCCACTCCCCCCTCCAAGATTTCTCCTTCCATTACAGAACATTTTCGAACCGACTCCCCTCCCACGAAAACAGTTTCAGAACCCATTCCATTTCAATTTTCCCCCACTCCCCCCTCCAAGATTTCTCCTTCCATCACGAAAAGAGTTTCAGACCCACTGCCCCACAACAAAACAGTTTCAGAACTCATCCCCCTTCAACTTTCCCCACTTCCCCCCACCACGATTTCTCATTCCATTACGAAATCATTTTCAGAATCCACTCTCTCTCAACTTCCCCCAACTCCCCACTCCCACGATTTCTGATTCCATCACGAAACCAGTTTCAGAACCCACTCCCCCCTTCGAAAACATTTTCAGAACCCACTCACTCTTCAACTTCCGCCACTCACCCCCCACGATTCCTCATTCCGAAATCTACTCCCCCTCCTACAAACCAACACATATATTAGCTGAAGAAAACCAATATCGACAACAAACATAAAGAATTTTTGCAGAAAAGGTAAGTGTAAATAATTTTCTTCTGGGTATTCTGGGACATAAAAATTTGTGGGTATTCTGGGTAAGTGTGCTAATGTAACTATATTTGAATTGAATTTGTGTTTCTTATGCAAATTGAGACTTAAAAATTGCAGGGTTCTAAAACTGTGACTACTTTCAGCAAGGCCACTAAATTTTCTAATAACTATGACTACTTTCAAAATTGCAGGGTCTACAAAATGGCAAAGGGGAAGCAAGCAACAAAACAAAACAAAGCACCGAAACATAAGGTAAAAACATTTTCACTATAATTATTCATTTTCACATGTTTACTTTACTTTACTATAAATGCAATGTAACTGAATAATGTAATATGGTTTCCTCATTTGACTGAGCTAATTTCAAGCACATAATTGTTCACTTAGTATGTAACTATAACCAAGTCTAGGAGGAAACAGTTTCACTTAGTTTATGAGGAAACAGTTTCACTTAGTGTAGGAGGAAACAGATTCACTTAGTGTAGGAGGAAACAGATTCACTTAGTGTAGGAGGAAACAGTTTCACTTAGTATAGGAGGAAACAGTTTCACTTAGTTGAATAGTGTAATATGGTTTCGTCATTTGACTGATGTAGTTTCACCTAGTTTATGCAAGTTGCACGAATGTATGTAACTATAACCAAGTGTAGGAGGAAACAGATTCACTTAGTGTAGGAGGAAACAGCTTCACTTAGTGTAGGAGGAAACAGTTTCACTAAGTTGAATAATGTAATATGGTTTCCTCATTTCACTGAGCTAATTTCAAGCACATAATTGTTCTTGATATAAATTCACTATAATTATCCATTTACACATAAACAGTTTCATTATAATTATCCATTTGCACATGTTTACTTTACTTTACTATAAATGCAATGTAACTGAATATGGGACTAGGAAATATACCTTGACATGTTTCAATTCATAGCATATCCTAATAAGTGTAACTGTTTAAACATTTATAGTGTGAGAAAAAATCACTAGTAAAGGATGGTAAAAGGAATCCAGGTATACAATATTGATCTAACCTGGTGAGCTTTTTGAATATCCTCCAAATCATCAAGCCTAGTCTACAACAGAAGCATCTGGACAAGTTAAAACAGACTCCTTTTTGGACTTTTTTCGATGCCTGCAACAGAGGATTAATAACAAAGAAAGAGCACATGAAATCAGACCAACAGATCCACTATATCCTCAGTTTGTATGACACAACAACACACAAATTCAAAATTGGGGGAAGATCTGAAGCAATTGAAGTTGAAGATGTTGCAAAGATGTTTGGGTTGCCAAGTAATGGAAAGGAAGTACAAATCGACAACTATGGCTGCACAAGATCTGATTCAAGTTTTGTAAAGAGATGTTTCAGCGAAGACACAAGAGTGACCAAAAAAGAAGCTGAAAATGCACTTACAAAAGCCCTTCAAGAAGACAGAATGGATGATGTGGTGAGGCTTATTGTTATCTTGATGTTAACTATCATCTTCTTTGCAAATTTGGGGTACACACTTGCATGAAATTTAATCTCCCCAGTAGAAAACATCAAGAAAATGAAATCGTTTGCATGGGCAACAGCCATAAGAGATTTCTTGAGAAATAATTTGAGGAATAGTCCACAGGGCAGTTCTGTCAGTGGATGTGTTATAATGATTTTGGTACGTAATTACATTTTTCAGTTTTTTATTAACATTATTTTACAATATGTTGATATGATTGTAACTATATATTTATTTATTGTATCTTCACAGTATTGGTTTTGTGAGAAAACTAGAGTTATAAAACCAATAGAAGGAAGAGAAAACATGAGTCCAACAATTGTAAAGTGGGACTTGTTGAAATTGATTGCAGCTTTGAGAAAGACAAAACTTGCAGATATAAAGGTAAAAATTTCTATTCTAATTAAGCTGTAATTGTATTATTAATATACTGAAACTGTTTTCTCAATGATACTAACACTAATGTAAATGTGCAGTTTGCAGAACAAGATGTTGACAGTAGTAATGAGGATGATGAAAGTGGTAATGAGGATGATGATGATGATGATTTTGAAGAAGACATGTCATTAGTACAAATGGTAAGTGAACAAAACATTTTCTGCAAAATGTGAAATTATTGTATTGTAACTATTATTGCAATACCTTATATTGCAACTGTGCAGATGGCAAGAAAGAACGTAAGGATCAGGCGAAGACATACAAACCAAGAGGGTCCAAAAAAGAAACACAAAGTAATGGATGAGGCTGCAGAGAAAGATGAGGGAAAAAGCGATGGTGAGAAAGAAAGTGACAATGAGGAAGAACAGCAGGGTGGACACACTGAAACTGAATCTGACGAGGAGGATGAGGGAAAAAGCAATGATGAGGGAAAAAGCAATGATGAGGAAGGAAGTAAGGATGAGGAAGAAGAGCAAGGAGGAAACACAAAAACTGAATCTGATGAGGAGGTTGAGGGAAAAAGCGATGGTGAGGAAGAAAGTGAGGATGAGGAAGAAGAGCAAGGTGGAAACACTGAAACTGAATCTGATGAGGAAGAACAAGCGGATGACACTGCAAAGGGGAAAAATGACAACAAAAAACAAGAGGAAAAGAAAGATGAGGATGAACCTGTAGAAGAAGAAGATGAAAATGAAGAAGAAGGGAATGAGTCTGACAGCAGTGAGTCTGACAGTAGTGCAACTGAAACTGAATCTGATGCTGCAACTGAAAATGAAGATGTGGAAGGTGGAGACCAGACAAGCGGCAATGATGTTTTTCAAGACATTGTTGGCTCATTAGAAGACCATTATCTGAGAGAAAGGGAAGAAAATTATAGGCAAATTAAAGTTGCACATGGAGTCGAATATCAAAGAATATCGACTCAAGAAATGCTGGCAGAAGAAATGACTGAGAATGAGGAGCTTACACGAGAAATGAATGATCTAAAACATCAATTCAACATGCTTAAAGTGGAAGCTGACAAACTTCGTGAACAGTTACAGGAAAAAAAGAGAGAAAATGAAGAACTGAAGCACATGTTGCAAATTGAAAAACAATAAAATTCTGAAGTTGAATTTCAGATGAACATGTTGCATGCTACAAATGCATCTCTAAATGAACATCTAAATGGATTGAATGAACAAATGAAGGGAATGAGTAATGACCTTTTGGCAATAGCGACTGAGAACTGTAGCCTAGAGCTTCAGATCAAGAACCTAGAAGACATCCAAAGTGAAATAATCCAGATCAAGAACGAACTCATCAAAGAGGTAGAGTTCTTGAAGGAAAAGAATACTCCTGAAACTCCCTGTCAGGCATTAAAGATATCAAATAAGCATTTCATCCAAAACCTATCAGCAATATTACGGATGAAACAAAGAAAGAGGAAGAAGTTGGAGTACCCTGAATTCGATTATGACTGTGGAAAGAAAAAGACAAGGACCACCATCAAAACTGCCGAATTTGCAATGCCAATTTCACAATTAGGTCCTGATGAAGTGAAAACAGATGATGTTGAGGAACTCGACAACACTCAAACCACTGAAACTGTTGAAACCACTGCAACTGTTGATTCAGCAGTAGTAGATCAAAAGAGGAGAAAAATCCCATGGGGCAGATGTGCAGTGTACAAGATGATATATGGAACCTGAATTGAAAGCTCAAATCATATATTACTGGAAAGAAGCTGAATTTGAGTAAGTCAAATAAACTCCATCTTTTTACATATGAAGTTTCACTGCAATACTAGACTAAAACTGAATTTCAACACTGAAACTGAATATAAATAGTGAATTTTACACGGTGAATCTTCACACTGCAATTGAATTTATACTGTAACTGAAATTGTTTTCTTTATCAAACAGTAAATTCTTTTGGTGTGGTAAACCTGGATGGACAGTATCACGCGAGGATGTGCATCAGTTGATCAAAGAGCATGATGTGGCAAATACTGTAAGATAAAAGCATGAAAGTAACACATGCTCAATTTCATTCTTATATCCTTCTTATACTCTAAAAACCTAATTTCTAACATTGAAATTCATCACAAAACATAGGTTGTCGACTCATATAATCACATATTGCAAGAAGAGCTACAAGAAAGTGGTACATTCATTTTCAGTACTTATGCCTGGGTAAGAACTGAAACTATATTATTTATTTCTACTATTAATTCTAAATGTGTATATGTATGTTTTATCAAATTCAATCTATTTTTCTTGAGAACATCAGAGATTTTTGGAAGAGAAAAACGACAATGGCATCGTTGGATTCCTTTTGAAAGAATTGTTGCAACGCTTGCCAAAATATGACAAATTCATGTTTCCTATGCTATCTACAAAAAAGAGCCACTTCACAATACTTATGCTTGACTTGAAGAATAGAAAGTGGACACATTTCAATTCCCTCAAATCAAGTAATGTGAACAGAAGTGATGTATGCTTTGAAAATGCAAAGTATTTGGTAAGAAACAAACAAAATGTATATTAACATTAAATTACACTAACATATGATTCATTCAGTTACACTAACATATGTTGTCTTAAACATGCAGAAAGATTACGTGGATCAATTCCTCACAGAATCCAAAAAGAATGCTGCACAAGATTTAGCTAAAGGGACAAGGAGGAGGAATCTAGTGAAACAAATAGGTCCAATTTCCCTAAACCAGGCAAATCAACAGAAACTAGATGACTTATATCAAGTGCAACTGAATGAGGATGAGAAAGTAACATTGACTTGGTTGTTGGAACACGACATTGAAATGCCAATTGAAGATGACAACAATTGTCCCTAGCAAAAATCGGGAACGTAAGTATTATTACATATTTTAAAAAGTGCAAATATATATTTCAGAATAAAGGAATAACTGTAACTGTAACTTGTCTTGCAGAAATGATTGTGGATTCCTAGTCCTACACAGAGCAAATTCAAAGGGGAGTTCCATTTAAGAACCCTTTCACAAAGACAGATGTCCAGAAATTCAAAATACAAGTCCTAAAGAAGTTCATGGATCATCCACTTAGCTGGCTGAACATATTGGGCAAAAAAGTTAAGAGACCAGAAGCCAACAACAAGTTTGATCATATCATGGCGAAATTCAAACATTGATAAAATGTCAAGACTTATCTAATTTCTTTAATTTATAACTTGTATATAAGTAGTTCTTTTATTTCTGTAATTTTTGTAATGTCTAAACAATTTCACTTTAAAAAAAAATTTCTTGGTCATTAATTTCTAGTGTAACTGTTAAACAATAACTAAAATTGGACACTAAAAGCAACTGAAACTGTATTTAAATGTTGTCAACTTTGCATGTAGGACCAAAAAAACTCACAATAACACCAACGCACTTGTCAACTTTTACAAAACAGTTTCTCTTGAAAAACAATTTCACTTGCAAAACAGCTTCTTGGACATAAAGTTCTAGCTAACACCAATGTACTTGTAACTTCTTTGTTCTGCATGCAAAACAAGCAAAGCTAGGTAAAACTAGCTACCACAAATGCACTTGTGATTTTTTTGCAAAACAGTTTCATTTGTAAAACAGTTTCACTTACAAAACAGTTTCAGTTGCCATGTTCAACGAAAGAGGCGTACATCTTTTCAGTTTCAAGAAGAATGAACAGTCTCAATTTTAATAAGCTATCAACTGGAATATAATAATTGTATCATAACTCATAAGTCAGTAATAACATTCAACTGCAATCATAAACCAAAATCTTTAATAATACAAAATATTCAATTGAAACTATATCAAACAGTTTCACCTTCCATTTGAAAATACTATATCAAAATAATACTTAAAACATGAAAACCAAACAGATTCCATTTGAAAATTCCAAAATCCAAGAATATAGGACTACATAATAAAAATTTCGAGAATCATCAATCTAATTCAATTAATAATTCCAAGAAATCCTTAAATTCTATTTCATAAACTGAAACTAAACTACAAAAACAAAGAAATCAATTCCTCAAATGAGCAGTACATGTTTTCTTATTGTGGCCATAAACTTTACCACATCTACCACATTTAATAGATCTTGAACTGGCTCTAATAGACTTATACCTTGTTGATCTTGGTCTTCCAGGAGGCCTCTTTGTAAAAGGAGGAATAACAAAATCAGAAGTATCATAAGCAGATATTTCAATATCAGGAATGGGAAGAATTGCAGCTGCATAGGAATTCCTATAGTAACCAGATTTAAATTCGTCTTCAATGTAATCATAGACATTTTTACCCTCTCTTTGAATTGCTACAAGAACATGAGCACAAGGGAACCCTTCACTTTTCCATCTACGACAAGTACAAAAGTTGGAGTTCAAATCAACTAAAACAGAATGTGGACCGAAAACCTCATAAACAGAATCATATGATCGGGCAATCTTCCAATGCCTACCCACTTCCATATACTTCCTCAACATCTCATCCATTTTAGGACAAAGAACATTATGCCAACTACTAGCCTCAGTCCTTCTTTTGTCCATAGTTTCCATTATTTGAACTCTAATACCATCAACCATTTCAAATATGGGCAATGAACGAAACTTCAGGATCCAAAAATTAAAAGACTCAGATAAGCCATTTGCCATAACCCCATACCGATTACCTTTAAAAAAAGCACAGGCCCAATGTTCAAACGGAATGCTCTCTAAGAATTTCTTAGCATTGTCATGCCCTTCTTTTTCCAAATCAGCCAAATGTTTGTAAAAAATCTCAACCGTTGGCGCATATGCACATTTCATGAATAAATTCAGAACACGTTCTCTCAAATATTTACCAACTACTTTCACTTATTTTTCAAATTTCCTACCAAATGAAAATAACAATATGCATGAGGTGAGGAAGGAAAAATTCGATTAACACCTTCTAACAAGCTAGTATTACGATCTGAAATGAATGTAACTGTACGACCTTGGGGTGCCAAAACTTGATACAAATTTTCAAAATACCAAGTCCAATTGTCTTCAGACTCAGAATCCACTATAGCATAAGCAAGAGGAAATATACCTGCAGAAAAATAAATAAAACAAACAAAGAAAAAGCCGAAGTGTAACTAATAAAGCAAAAGAATAAAATATGATAATTTACGAATTGTAACTGAATTTAACTAAGATAAATTACTGGACATAAAATAAATTTGACTAAGTCAAATAAACTCAATCTTTTTATTTTTTAACTTTCACTGCCATATTAGACTGAAACTGAATTTCCACAGAATTGATACTTTGAAACTGAATTTCCAAAAAATTGCTACACTGAAACTGAATTAATCTCTTTAGAGCCATATATAATTAAGTCAATTAAAAATTTCAATATTACAAATACCTGGTTTGTCGGCATTTATGTTAGGGTTTAGCTCCGCCCAAAATCTCGTAGCTAAACCCTAACATAATGCCTCCACCAAGCCCATTCTATACTCTAGAAGGAGATTGGATCAAAAATTGGGATTTACCCTTAAAAATCGAGGAAGAAAGCAACAGCAAAAAAAAAAAAACAACTACAACTAAAAAAAGAAGACGTACCTTTATCACCGTCCCTTCCATTTGCAGCAAGCAAATGACCCAAATACTTCCCTTTCAAAAAAGTTCCATCAACATGAACCATGGAAAGACACCATCTATATCCTTGAATACATGCAGAATATGAAATGAAAAATCTCAAAAACCGACCACTTGACTCATCCAACTGTAAAACACAATGTGTGCCTGGATTTGAAATCTTCACAGCTTCAACGTACCAAGCTAACTTTTGAAAAGAGGCCTCCTCATCACCATGAACAAGAAGCTTCACCATCTCTTTACCTTTCCATGCATTTTGATAACTGATATCCAAACCATAGTTCAGTTTCAGTTCCTGCACAATGTCAATAGGTCTCAAAGATGGCTTCAAACGAAGCTCATCTTTCACAATTGATGATACAATTTGTGAACTCATCATCTTACCTTAAGTCTCACGAACAACTCCACGGCATGTATGCTGATTATTCATAGTACGAATATAGCAAAATCCATTTGCTTTACATAAAACTGCATACACACGCCATTTACAACCAAGTGAATTCTTCTCAAAACATTCAGTTATAATCTGATCTTTGTCATTCTTTGCATATACAAATTTGAATCCCATCTGAACAGCATATTCACCAATTTCAAATGAAATTCAGCTACACCGCCCTCAAATTTTTGTCCAACATGATCAATATAACCTTCCCACTCTTTCGATAGATAACTTTTAGTTTCAGCAGTTCCAAAATCACCTAAATACTGATTTGAATCAATTAAACTCTCAAAGTCTTCAGAAGATGAACAACTTGCAGCTTTCTTTCTTGTATAAGAGACTTCACTAGCACTTGTACCTTTAGATGATGTACTAGGAGCACTACAAGCAACATACTCAACAAGAACACAATCATGATTCACAAGTATATCAACATATGAAAGTTTAAACAACGGCAAAGAAGCTAACATCAAGTGAACATCCATATCACATTCCAATTTGCAACTTTCAAAATCCGGTAAAGAGTAAGATAACCTAAATTGCCTTGCCTTCAAATAATTGAATCTCTTTATTACTTCACTACAAATCCATTCATAGGTAACACCGGAAAACAATGACAAAAGAACTGACTTACTGTCACAAGTAACTCTTGAAATCACACCAACATCCATTAAGCTACATGATAAGAAAACATAAAACAAAAAAGTAAGTAAACACTAACTAACA
Organism: Dryas drummondii; assembly: GCA_003254865.1. Taxonomy (NCBI): domain Eukaryota; kingdom Viridiplantae; phylum Streptophyta; class Magnoliopsida; order Rosales; family Rosaceae; genus Dryas; species Dryas drummondii. The sequence goes on from QANW01001400.1 coordinate 27,423, forward strand.
AAATAAAATCAATTGAAACTGTTAAAACAAAACAACATAATCAGTATTGCAATTCAATTTCTTCAAAAGTTTAGGCAATATCAGTTTCAATTTGTGACTTAAAATAAAACAAACAAAGAAAAAACACAAGTGTAACTGAAACTGAATTTCCACAGAATTGCTACACTGAAACTGAATTTCAATATAATTGCTACAGTGAAACTGAATTTCCAAAGAATTGCTACACTGAAACTGAATTTCCACAGAATTGCTACACTGAAACTGAATTTCAACATAATTGCAACAGTGAAACTAAATTTCCACATAAATCCTACACTGAACTGAATTTCAACATAATGGCTACATTGAAACTGAATTTCCACAGAATTGCTACATGGAAACTGAATTATTCTCTTTAAGGTTTTGATATCAATTGACTAAGTTGACATTACATCTAAATAAATCAACAAACCTAAATTCAACCACCAAAGCTGTAACTAAATTACTCCCAGAAATTGTTACTAAATTGCTCAAACAAATTGTAACTAAACACACACGGAAATTGTAAATCAATTGAAATTTATCCTAAATTCAACATAATCAACACACAAATTTAAAATCACTTAGTAAATTGAAACTCAATTTTCAAGAACTCACAGTAATCAAATTTGGTCTACTAAGCTCCGATGAAAACCTCCCGATCACAATCCGAACAATCCGATCACAACACCCCGAACAATCCGATAACAAGCTCGCGCAGATTCAATTACTCCAAAATCCGATGAAGACCTCCCCCGATCACAGAAAACACCCCGAAGAATCCGATCCCAAGCTCACGAACATTCAATTCCTCATGAAGAGAATCGCATATGAAGATGAAGAAACTCACGATGAAGATTCAAGCTCATGATGAAGATTCAAGCTCACGATGAACATCGCAAGCGCAAGAACAGGGGCAACTAAAAAAACGGTACGGTAATTAAAGTTTTTGATATAGAAAAAAAAAAACAGGGCTAAATCTGGTATATTTAAAAAAATTAAAGTCAAACTTTTCTTATTACAAGTTGACTAGGGGGTTTACAGAGATATTAAGTGTTAATAGGGTGTTTTGAAATAGTTTAATAAAGATTGGAGGTTTTGAATTAATGTATATCAAAACAGGGTGTTTTTAATAGTTTATATAAAAAAATATATCAATCCAGTCACAACTTAACAGTAATTGTTTTGGTAAATTGAAATAGACAATTCATAGGACTATACTATGTATTATTTTAAGTAAAAGTTATGTTTTGACCTCTATTTATACTATATTGTAGTATAATTTCTCTAAAAAAAATTCAATGAAGTCACAACTTAACTGTGACTATCTTACAATTTAAATGTGACTATCGTTCAGTTACAACTAAATTGGAAGTTGTTAGTGTTGTACAATCACAACTAAATGTGAAGTTGAGACTAAATTAGCAAATTTTCAAGATAATATAAAAGCTTCAAGGACAATTTTGTCAAAACCTTATAAATTATAACTAACACCCATCATATATATATATATGTGGACCAAAGGACAAAAATGTCAACTAGAAAAGGCTCAAATCAAAAGGGCTAACATGTTTGTGACATAATCTAAAAAACTACATTTAAATTTAGTACTTTAATTGAAATGTTATACGGTTTTCATGCTATACCAAAAAATTATTAGGAATTGGTATTTAATCTTAATTTTTTATTTTCTAAATGGTAGTTCTCTACTTTTATAATAGCCAAAAATGCATGCATGTTATGCATCATTTAGACATAGAATTCGTAGTGTACAACATGTGGCAGGTGATATTATTATGAAAATATGGTATTTTTGTAATTTTATTGCAACATGTAATTTATTCAAGATCACACATCCAACATAGTTAAGGCTGTCATTTTTTACCGAAATACTGAAAACAACCGCCTATCGAGCCGATCCGAACCGATCGGTTCGATTTTCTTGTTGTCTTTTCGGTTTCAGTTGGTGAACCGTTCCGAACCACCACAATCAGGGTCGGAAATGACATGGAAACCACAGATTCGGTTCAATTACCGAACCGATTTCACCCTTAAACATGATGATGCTTTTTTGCCCATTTTAATATATGTACCACATATACTGTTTTTCGATCTGTTGCCCAGAAACCAGGTACTTAAGCCTTATTTCAAAAATTGCTTATTCAAGTACTATTGCATAGTTGCAGATTTCTAAATATATAAAAGATCAAGCAGCATGCAGTTGCACCGCGACATATAGTTAACTATGTTTGCGAGTGATGTTTGGTTTTTATATATATAGGTTTTTTTTTTTTTTTTTCCGTTGTCTTTTATGGTGTATCTGACTGTGAGATTATTTTGATTTTATGTCTTCATAAGAAATAAATTGTTATAATTTTTTTTCTATATATATTGTTCAGTAATAGTTTCTGTTTTTGTCATTGTTTTTCTTCTTGTGTTCTTGTAAATTAATTTTCCGGTAATTAATTTTCTTGATTTTAAGGCAAGATTGTGTTAAGATGTATGTGTTATTTTTTATGTGTGGTTGTTCTTGCAAATTAGTTTTTGTCTGGGATTATATTCTTTTTGTTTTGGTATTTGTATGACAGTTTATGTTTTTTGGTTATGTTCCGTTACTGATTAAGAGTTTATTTTTTATTTTTTGGAGGTTATGGACGCTGGTATCATTGCTCTTTGCACTAACATCTCAGATATGGTATTGTTTAATTCCATATCTTCCACAACACTTCTTTTATATATAGATGTGTGCAATACAGTGTGCTTGAGGTTCAAAAGCTTAAATCTAAGAACTTTATTCTTCGATATTCTCTCCTTGGATATTCCACTTGTTTACTAGATTCTGAGGAAGATTTCGAATTAATGTTGACCTGCGTAACAATAGCGAACAAAAAGTTCGTTGATATTTTAGTTCGCAATGTCAATGTTGGCAATGAAGGTATCGAGAACAGTGGTATATATTGTACATACTGATAAAGCTGGTTGTTCTATTGACAGTTCATCTTCATGTGCTACTGTCGATGAAACAAATAATAAGGAACATGTCATCGATCGTTGTGTGCTCCAAGAGAGAAGAAGAAGGTTTTAAGGATTACTATGGTCTCGATGTTACATATCGTAAGGCTTGGTATAGAAAGCAGTTGGCTACTTATGAATTTCATGGTCATGAGTCTATGGCCCCGTTTGGGATTGCGGTGCAGAACCCAAAAGCTGCTGTGGATAACAATTCTCAATCACCTACAGCAGTTTTGGTGTTTGATAAAAAAATAAAAAACTGTTTTCCCCCACAATTCTCAACTCCCCACAGCAAAAACAGAAAGCAGGTTTCTAAGTGTTTTTGAAAACTGCAGTGAATCACAACAACAATAAATATTTTATTTTACCCATACTACCCTTATTAATTTCTATAATTTTTATTTGTTTATTTTCAATTAAACAATATGTCCATTGTGAGTTATATTTTATATTGTGATAATTAATTATGATATTTTATTTGTACGATTAAAATTATAATATACTTAAAAAAATAATAGGAATACTTATTTAATAATGTTGTTCTTAAAAAAATTAATGCTAATAAAAATTTGTAGCCACAAATTTAAAAAATAAGTAAAAAAAACATTTTAGTTTTACCAAACAAATAAGTGAAAGACACTTTCAGCATCATGTCCATTTTAGTAATTATACACAGTCACAGCACTTTTACATTAACATTTACCAAACACTTTGATACTGTTTTTTGCACTCAAAGTACTTTTGAAAACATATTTTACCAAACACTCAACTGCTTTACTTTACAGCTGACTTTACTTCACAGCTGTTTTACTTCACAGCTGTTTTTTCTCACAGCAATACCAAACTGGCCCTATGTCATATGACCAGCTGCATTAGTATGTTGAAATTGTGTATTCTACAAACCCTGGTTCCATTTGTGTGTTGGAATGTGACCTGGGAACTCATCGTTTCCAATTGTTTTTTCTCTCATTTGCGGGTTGTATTGCTGGATTTCACTTTTGTTTGCTAATGTTGTACTTGGATAGAACCTTCTTGGATGGTAAGTACAAAGGATATCTTCCTGGAGCAACTGGAAGGACTAAGAATTAAGGTACTATTTACTTTAATTTTCATAATTCTACACTCTGTTAATGCATTGTCACTCTTAGACAGTGTATGTTCATAATTTTTAGGTTTAAAACATTTAGGCCTCGTTTGTTTGGTAGGAATACTAGCCTAGAATGAGAGTTAGATTCATATTCCAACTCTTGGCATCATTTTAGCACGCTTTGCCAATGTTGTACTTGGATGCAACCTTCTTGGATGGTATGTAAAAAGGACATCTTCTTGGAGCAACTGGAAGGACTGAGAATTAAGGTACTATTTACTTTAATTTTCATAATTTTACACTTTGTTAATGCATTGTCACTCTTAGATAGTGTATGTTCATAATTTTTAGGTTTAAAACATTTAGGCCTTGTTTGTTTGGTGGGAATACGAGCCTAGAATGAGAGTTAGATTCCTATTGCAACTCTTGGCATCATTTTAGCACGCTGGAAAGGAATAAAAAAATTTCGAAACATGGAATGAATTCGATCCGTCTAAGCGGTGGAATATAACTACCACCATGAGGTTGGTATTTCAATTCCAACATAAACAAGGAATTCTAAATTACCACGTTTACCCCTATCTACAAATAAAAAAATAGGCATAAATTCAATTTAGACACATAATTATATAAACTATTTCAACGGGGTCCATAAACTTTAAAATATTTCAAATATACACCCGATCTATTATTTAAATTGAAAAATGAATTTTTGTCCATTGATTCGTTGAGAGATCAGTTAAATGACAGTTTGGCTTTTCCTGACCGGGATTACTTGGCGATGTGGCGCTATCTCAGCAAACATTTCCCGCCAAATGAGCGACACAAGCCCACAATTTAATAATAATAATAGAGAGAGAGAGAGAGAGTTTGTGAGCCCGTGTCAGGGGTTAGGTGGACCCGTGTCGCTCATTTCCCGCCAATGAGCGACACGGGTCTACCTAACCCCTGACACGGGTCCACAAACTCATCATCTCTTTCTTGCTCGTTGAACACAAGTGAAGGATTTATATTCGAATTTGAGAGAAAACGTGATAATTTTGAGAGACTAAATGGTCAGTAGAGCATTCGACGAGCGGGAAAGAGATGATGAATGTGTGAGCTTGTGTCAAGTGGACATGTGTTGCTCATTTGGCGGGAAATGTATGCTGAGTTGGTGCCACGTCACCAATTAATTCCCATTAATAAAAGCCAAGCTGATATTTAACCGATCTCTCAATAAATTGATGGACGAAATTTTATTTTTTAATTTACATAATAAATCAAGTATATATTTGAAATATTTAAAAATTCGTGGACCCAGTTGAAATAACATATATAGTTATGTGTTTAAATTGAATTTATGTCAAAAACATATCATACTATTCTTCACAAACTTTTATGGAAGACTGTAGCCGTCTCTATCTTCCAGGTCGCCGACTAGAGCAAAGTAAGTATTTTTTGTTTTCTTGATTAATAGGCATATGAGCCATGGATTTGCGTAGTTGGTTGGTTCCCAGTTTTGTTTTGCAAATTTATATTACTGTTTCTATCTTTTTCTAAAAGAAGAAGATATAAATAACAAGACATGCACCACTTTTAGAATATTATACATTATTTATCTATAAAACTATTAATATCTTATTTATATTACAACATATGCACCACTTTTGGTCGGTTCCCATTGTTTTGCTTAGTTTTTTTTCTTTCAAACTCACTTTTCTGCAACTTAAGATTACAATATATATTATATAATATATACCAAAGTTTGCAACGTGCATGTTAGGTTTGAGCTGCATATTTTTAAATTTTGTAGTTGATAGCTACATAGAAATTATATAATATATAACTTCATGCTTCTCGGATTGTATATAATTTTCATATGCTATGTTTTTTATGCTATATTTTGTAGCCATGGCACTTAGAATTTTGGAACACGAAGAGAAAAAATTAAGTTTGCATTGTCGATAATGATGAACATGTTTAATATGATGTGTATGATATGTCTTTCCATAGAAAGACATTATAGAAAATACTTGTTGAGGGAGTAACCGGCCAGTGACTAATAGAGCTTCTTTACGACATGATAATCTTAGTCGGCTTATTTATAGAAATGATTTGACTTGTGTTGAGAACCTTAGAATGGATAGGCATACTTTCAACAAGTTCTGTGCAATGCTCCGTACAACTGGAAAATTAAAAAAGTGTAGATGAAATGGTCGCAATGTTTTTATATATTCTTACTCATCATGAAAAAAATCGAGTTATAAAGTTTTGTTTTGTGAGATCCGGCGAGACTATTAGTAGGTGCTTTAATGCAGTATTGAATGCAGTTCTACGATTACATGGAAACCTACTTAAATCGCATAAACTTGTCCCTGATAACTTTACAGATGACATGACTGACTCTAGATTCCACCCTGGAACCCAAAGAGATCCTGTGGGGTCCAACACTGATAGGGTGTTAGCCCAGTAATCAAACATCCTTATAATCTTTATAAGGATGTCAATGTAAGTGAGAAATCCTATCGAAAATTCGGCAGCACCTCCCCTATAAATTGAAAAATCTCATCTGTCCAAAAATCAAATAGCACTTCTAAATCAATAACTAGCCCCAACCACAATCCAATAGGGGTTTCAGACCCATACCAAGTAATGCTAAATCAAATCAAATCAAAGCATATCTAATAAGATTACAATTCATATCTCACTCTAACAATTACAATATGTAACAACCCGACTCAAATTTCATTATAAATTTAAAATTTTAATGGTTGTGGACCTAAGAAGTACAAAGCTAGGAAAGTTGAGTTTTAGGACCCAAGAAAATTTTTGTAAATTAATTGGGAGACAATAATACGTTTTGGAGTTTATAGAGAATTTATTTGTGGTTAAAATGATCTTTAGTGATTAAGTTTGAAGTCATTAAGGATTTATTTAAATTAAGAAAATTATTTAGTATTGTAGAATTTATTGGAATAGATTTCAAGGACACAAAGTTTGAAGTTGAAGCGATAGAAAAATGGTACAAGCTGAGAAGTAGACTTGGCAAACGGGTCTTGTTTTGCGGGTTCGGGTCAAACCCGACATGACCCGTTAAGCTTAATGAGTTGACACGACACGACACGACCCGTTAAGCAACGGGTGACAAACACTCTAACACAAACACGACCCAAATTAAAACAGGTTAACATGACACGACTTGTTTCACCCGTTAAAAAATTAAATAAATAAATGGCTTTTCGAATCTGGGTTGGAAAGGGGATGAATTTGGTTGAGAGGGGGAGAGAGAATGAGATCGGGTAGAGAGAGAAAGGAGATCAGGGAGAGAGAAGGGAGATTGGGGAGAAAGAAGGAGATCGGGGAAAGATAGAGGACTCGCCACCTACCTTTTCGACCTCTGGACTGGTTGAGGGAGGGAGAGAGAATGAGATCGGAGAGAGAGAGAGAGAGAGAGAGAGAGAGAGAGAGAGAGAGAGAGAGAGAGGAGTGAGGTGAGGGGATGCATGGGTTACTGGGTTGATTGGTAAGTGGTAACTGGTTTTTTTTTTTTTTTTTTTTGTCATATACAGGTAAGCTTGAAGACAAGGGAAAGTGAAAAAATAAACATAGAAGAGAAAAAAATGTCAAGTTTGCCCTTTTCTGAACGGGTGAAACGGGTGACTTGCGAATTCACCCGACATGACCCGTTATCTTAACGGGTCACTAACGGGTGACACTGATATCAACCTGGCCTGATAAGCTCCAACCCAAACCCGTAAATTTGAGTATCGTGTCGTGTCATGTTAACGTGTCGTGTGTGTTTTTGCCAGGTCTAGTGAGAAGCGCCTATAGGTAAATTTCAGAATTTCTTTTTGGACCCGAATCCCTGGTTAGAGAATTATTTAAAGATTTGGATGTTTAAACCCTTAATGAGAAAGTTTGAGTTTACAAAATGAATTTATTGAAAGGTATTTTTAAAAATTATAATTTTGACATGGTTAGATAGAGTTCGGGCTCACGAATGCGTAGAAGAAAACGGATCGCGAATCGAAGTTACGTGGACAAAATTATAGGCGTTTGAAGTTGGAGGACATTTTGGTAATTTCGCAAGTTAGATATTTTAAAAAAAAAAACCAGCTGGTTTTCTTCTTCTTCCCGTGTGTGAGCTCTCTCTCTCTCTCTCTCTCTCTCTCTCTCTCTCTCNTCTCTCTCTCTCTCTCTCTCTCTCTCTCTCTCTCTCTCTCTCTCTCTCTCTCCTCTTACCTCATCTTTGACTAGCCATAACTCTTACATCCGACCTCCGATTCAGGCAATTTCGATGTTGTTGGAAAGCTATCAACGACAAATTTCCATTGGTGGGCTCAGATAAGTCATCTGACCACCCATGACAGTGCAACAAGCCACCAAAGTTGCAGTTGCACTGATGGCGATCTCCCATCTCCAGCAACTAAGAGACCTCCCACCAAATGGGTTTTCTTCCTCTCGACGAGCTGAATATAATGGTGTCATTGCTTCTTCCATCTGACCATAGTACAAGGTGGTGCAACGAAAAGCTCTCAACTTCCAGCGGGTTTTCTCGTTTTCCGGCCAATTTCGGCCACCCTTTAGGGTCGACCCAGGTATAAAAGTTGCTTCCCTCTTTATTCTCTATGTAGTTATGTAATTCGTTTTTATAGAAAAAGAGTTTAAAAATCAGACACTATTCACCTCCCACGGGACCATCGCGCGTGGCAACTGCCAGGGTGTTTTTAGCACGGTTTTCGACCCCTATGACTTCCTAGGACCAGTTTAGATCGTTAATGAGTCGATTGTTCCTTTTGGACAAGTTGGAGGTGCTCGGAGGATTCGGAGACGTGAATCAAACCGTGAACTGAAACTTTGTTCGATATCAATGTGACAATACCGTCCCCGGGTTCCACCCTAAAACCCGAAGTGGTCCTGTGGGATCCAAAGTCAAGGAAAATTCTACCGAAAATTCAGCAGAACCTCCCCTGAAAATAGACTAACTCAGAATTTATGAAAACAGTAGAAAAACATTTTTAATGATCAACAACCACATCTACAGCAATCAATAGGGAGTCTCAGACTCATCAAATAAAATAATCCAATCAGAGGATTCAAAGGCGGTTATCAGAGCCACTATTAGAACAAGTTTTCCAATAAAGTTAAAAGAAACACTTTGAATGGAGATGACAACGCCTACAAGATCCAGGGAATGGGCAAAGGAAAAATATACCTTGATGTGTATGGCTCGACCTCCACCACCGCTACTACCTGGGGGAAAGATTTAAAAAAAGATATAGAGAAAACATGAGATAAACTCTAAAACCAGTTATGAAAACGAAACATAAAATTAATTTATCTTTCCAGAAGTCTTAAAAACCAATTAACTCTAAAACCTCACATCGCTTCTTGAAATCTCCCAGTTTTAAAACTATTTTTCGAAATCTTTTCTCAATTTTCATAAAAACCATTTAAACATGAGATAGGAGAGTTAAACAAGTAAGAAATCGTTCTTTGAAAACTTTCTAAGTGAGAGCATTCTGTAACACCATATATTCAAGAATCAAAATTAAATATAAAAAGAATTACCTCTTTAAAGTTATGTAATAGAAAATCCTTGGAAAAAAAAATGAAGTTTCACCATACTTATACCCGTAAATGCAGACAATATCTTGGCCACAATCTCGCGAATGAGCAAGCTCATACCCTGGTCACAATCTCGTACAGAGAGATCACACCGTACGAGCATGCTCATATCCACAATCTCGTACAGAGAGGTCACCTCGTACGAGCAGGCTCATATCTTGGCCACAATCCCATGCAATTACACAGGCAGTCTCATGCGATCATACGTGCATTTAAAGTAGCCCCCAAAGGGCGAGACATTCCAACACACGGCCCAAAGCCTATATATGTATCGAGATGGGTCCCAAAGACCTATGTGTATCTCAAACTCAGAAACGCGCGGGTACATATACGGCCACTTTAAAATACCTTTTAAGTCTCTAAAATTACTTCTAAAATAAATGAACAAACCATTTTTATTTCCTTCCAACTCTCCTTAACGATCCAAACTCAAAAAGTGTCAATTCTCAAGATCACAATATTACAATCAACATAAATATTCATTGAAATGAACTTCCAAGATATATATATAATCTTTTCAATAAACTGATCTTTTCAACCAAATGTCACAATTGATTCCCAATGTTCTCAGAACCTGTCCAATTACACAACATTCAACCAATAATCCAAGATCGGTTCAATAACTGTCGGGAATTTGCATTTCCATTCCACAAATCAACTCAAAATCAATAATTTATCCAATTAAACTCACACAATTTTCATTTAAGGGCTGTGTGGTCTCAGAGTGGCCGAAATTCGACACTGCCACCACTTCCGGCGGCTGCCCAAAACTAATTTTTAACCCAATCACAAATGTGTCAACTTAATTCCAACTCCAATAGGCTCATTAAACTTAAAAGAGACAAAAAAAACATTGAACGGAGTCCAAACCGTCCACCACACGCGGCAAAGCTCGCGGGCCGTGAGTGGCTGAGTTGGGATTTTAATTCTGGGCTAATCAGACCAAAACAATCATACAAACTTGTAAAGGACGAAGATATGATCGATTTCAATACCTGGGTTGAGGCCAAAAGTTGCCGGAGTCTTCAGACTTAGAATTAACCTACTAATATCTTGGGGAAGTTGAACAACATGAAAAACCATCCAACCCACCGCCACAAACTAAAAATCAACAATTTCCTCAATTTTTCATCCCAATTACAACCTAGACACTTCAATTGGATCAAAATAAGTCAAGAACAACTCCAATTGGCTCAATTCTAGGTAAACCCGAAATGGGTATAAATCCTAGAATTTCAATTTACCAAATTGCACAAAATTGAGCAGCAACACCATGGGGAAATGAAAGCCCATGACAAGGACAAAAAAACCCACTTGGAATCATGGCCAACGGTGGCCTGAAATAGCCAGAATTGGCTGAGAAAGCCGGCGGCACAGCAGGACTTCTGGGCTGTTTCGCGAGCAGAGGGAAAGCTGCCGGTGAGGGGAGACTTGGGGGAGGATGGTCGGCGGCTGGGGGTCATGTCAGTGGCCTTCGGCCATCGTGGGTTGGTTGGTGAAGGTGAGTTCTCACCGGAGCTGGCCGTGCACAGGGAAAGGGAAGAGAGAGAAGAGAGAGTGTTGGGGAGAGAGAGAGAGAGAGAGAGAGAGAGAGAGAGAGAGAGAGAGAGAATTAGAAAATGAAAACATTTTTCTGATTTTGAGTATTTAAAACATTTAGTTAATGATCCATGTTCTCGAATCACATGCATACTTATACTTGTACACTCATGTGGTTTATACTCTTGCTTGATTAGTTGATAGATTTAACAAAAGGAAATACCAATAGGTTAATGATCCACTTTTGTAGGCCTTCAGTGATTAGTTAAACCAATTAAAGCAGTCTTGGGAAACTAAAAACACTGACAGCCAACTCATGAACCCCTTCCCACCCCAAAGCAGAAAACTGAAGAGGTGACTCTTTGTCTTCCCTCCAACAGCTAGCGCCATATAGGGGTCTTTATAAACAAACCTTCTTTCAGACAAACCTTTCCCACATACATTAATTCAGAAACTGACAGGACCGCCCCCGGATTCCACCCTGAAATCCGGAGGGATCCTGCGGGATCCAAATTCAAGGAAAATCTTACCGAAAATTCGGCAGAACCTTCCCTGAAAATGGACTAACCCAAAAATTTCAAAACCTGTTAAAACACTTCTAAAATAGCAACCATCTCTACCACAACCAAAAAGGGTCTCCGACCCAATAACCAATCCACATCCAAATATGTTATTCACCCAACTCGGGGTTATCAGAGCATATTAATTTAACTTTCCACCTCAATTACACTAATTAAAGGAAGAACCCATTAAGTTGAAGGATACTGACGAACTGCAATTGGAGAATCTTGCTGCCTCGACGTGGTACGACCCAACCTGAACGATTACTAATACCTGGGGGAAAAACGTTAAAAATCAAAACGTGAGGAAATAATCCCAGTGAGTGGACAAGATAACTTTAAAACTTTTCCTTTGAAAACCACTTTATAAAACTGCTCGGGCTGAAATATATCCAATTTGAACTGAAAATGAATATCAATTGAAAACATTTTTGTAATGAACTCTTTCACAACTTAACAAAAACCTTACATCATGAGCATAATTCTAATAGAAAGTTTCTATATAACAATTTCAACTTGAAATTCCTTTTAATCATAGAAAATAATGGAAAGTAATAGAAATGCTATATCTTATAAACTTTCTAGCTAAAATCTCTTTTTTTGAGTCTTAAACTGATAGAAAATAACTAAAATATTTTTATCTAATAAAGTTTTTAGTAAAAAGATTGGCCATATAAGCACCCAATTGTCCGACTCCACCATTGGTACAGTACAAGATCGTCGTACCAAGTAGACCGTCTACATAACCTTCCACCCGCACCGTCGCAACGCCGTCATGCGAGTGGACTTACAGTGTCCCTTGTACCGTCGTCATACAAGTGGACTTACGGTGGCCCTTGTGCCGTCGAATCGCCGTCGTACAATAAACCAAAGTGTCGTACGTGCACGTAAATTGCCCTTCCACCCCTACCGTTGCAACGCCGTCATACGAGTGGGCTTACGGTGTCCCTTGTACCGTCGAATCGCCGTCATACAAGTGGACTTAAGGTGGCCCTTGTACCGTCGAATCGCCGTCGTACAATAAGCCAAAGTGTCGAACGTGCACGTAGACTACCCCCAAAGGGAGAGGCATCCCGACACACGGCCCAAAGCCTATGTGTGTGCCGTGATGGGTCCCAAAGACCTATCTGTAACCATATCGAAGCTGGGTACTTATACGGCGTTTAAAAATCATCCATACTAAATTATCTCGAAACCACTCAAAATAATCTTTATGCTGAAAATAAATCTTAAATTTCTCACACATTTCACAATCGACTCAAGTTTGAGCAAGTCCTTGGAATCGACAAAATTGCCATGTTTGTAAAGTTTATCTCTGACAACTAGTAAAATCAAATTAAAGTATCAATTCTCAAATAACAATTATTATATAAATTAAAACTTAAAATGAAAACCTCCATTGAAGACGAGTAAATCCTTTGACAAGAATTTAAGATAGAAACATTAATTTGACCAAGAAAAAGCATACTTTGAAAATCATAACTCATATATAAACGGGTCAATTCCCAAGATCTTTCAACTCAAACCATACTTAGATAAATCAAGAGGGCATCTATTTATAAGGCATGCAAAACATTTCAAAAGTAAGAGTCCACTCACAGTTTAAAGCGAGCTTTGCTCAACCCTTTTCAGAAATTCATTTCTGCTTCACGATTGTAAGTTTGTTCGGCACACGAGGTCACCGAAAGACGAAGCTCCATTGACCTTTATAAAAACACGCTCACTTTTAAGAATTCGGAAATTGATTATACTAAATCCAATGAAGAGACAAAATGACCAAAACGCGCACTCTTAGCCTAGGCTAAGAATCTAAGTTTCACCTTCCAATGTTATTCTAATCCAAAATCTGATTCCGAGCATCAATTTTCTAAGGCTATAGAGTAGGATTAAACTCACTGGATCCCAATAATGTGAGCTTTCGTTAGATGCACATGAAATTTCCAATTTATCCTCACGACCTATCCGATGCCTAGTTTTTGCTTTTCAAATTTCCAAACCAATCAAATTAATACAAAACTCAACCCACATAAGAAATCAGAAATGGAGCTAGCCACCATACTTGGTGGTTGCCCGAACCTATTCAACACCAAGCATCATCCAATTTAGATTTCACATCCATAAACTATCTCACAGCACCAAATAATCCAATTAAGCTCACCTAAAACTCCAAACCGGGGCTATGGACTCGCAGAGGGGCCGAAATTCGACAACACCGCCGCTGTAGATGATGGCTAAAACTAAAATTCATCCCCAAGAACAAAGTATCAACTTAATTCCAACTTCAATAAGCTTAAAAGACTAAAAGGAGACATAAATTGATTGAAGGGAGCCTAAACCAGCCACCACACTCGGCGAGGCTCGCTGTGGCCATGAGTGGCTGAGTTGGGTTTTCAATTCCGAACACCATTGGGCCAATCCAACCCAACCAATACGTAAAGGAGAGAGAGAAAGTCGAGATTGATACCTGGATTGTGGCAATCGGCCGCCAGAGTAGCCGGAAAATGAAAAGGAAGCCGGCGGCTGCACTCATCGTTTCTCTCTCGTGGGTGGTCGTCAGAGTGAAAGGAGGGTACCACCTTGCTCAGAATGTCGAGCAGGAGCGACTGGTTGCTCTCCGGCATCCCAACGCCGGGATCTGCGGATCGCCGCCGAAGTCCCAAATCGAGTTGGCTCTGGTTTCGGGTTTTCTACTGGGTTTCTAGGGAGGAGAGACGCCGGGAAGGAGACTGAAGGACGACGAGTAGCTGGGTAGAGGTCTCGCCGCCTCCGGTCGCCGGGCGAGGAAGTCCTTACCGGAGAAGATGATCGGCCAGAGAAAGAGAAAGGAGAAGTCGGGGGGGGGGTGTGCGTGTGTCCCCGAAGAGAGAGAGAGATAGGAATTAAAATAAAAAATGGATCTTTCTAGAAGTCCCTAGAACGCAAAAGTCTAAAATGCCCCTAAGCTTTGTTCGTCTGTAAAATTCAAACCGTAACTCCGTTTTACACGTGCTTCGTTTCTACGAACTCGTGGACTCGAGACCTATCCAACGTGCTCAAAGTCAAAGACGAAAGCCCACTAATTTTGAAAGTCAACTTTGGGGTCAAGTCTAATTTAAAACGAAAATTTAAAAATAAATCCTAAACATTTTATTTCTCAATAAACTCCCAAAGTAAATGCAAAAATTTTCCAAGGTTGCAAAAACTGAACCTCCTTGAAATCCTTTTAAAACCAAAGTTAAATAAAATTTTTAATTTCCAGTGAAATTTGGGTCGGATCGTTACAGAAACCAACGAAGAAAGAAAGAGAGAGAGAGAGAGAGAGAGAGAAAAGACTTGGAGGAGGCTCAAGAAGGAAAACCAAGACCAAGGGTGAAGAAGAAGAGGAAAGCGCAACCTGCATTAATTGTTTTTCAACAAAGACTCTAGTAAGAAAAATCGACCTATTCTTTGAAGTTTATTAGGAACCTGAATTCTTGAAATCAAGTATAAGTTAATTGGTTAGGGTTAATGGCATTCTGAGAATCCAAAGATTTATGCAATTTAGTTTTTTAAACTTTTCCATTTTCTAACCACACTTGCTTGTTTTCAAATTCTGCATTGTTTTAGAAAGAATTTGATATTGATATTTTAAGGTTTGAAACTAGATATCCTAATCTTTATTTTGAGTCAAGAAACACTTGAATCCAACCTGTTATGGATTTGTAATGCATTTTACAAGTTAACCTAAGATGCTTCCAGTTTTCTACAAAATTTTCAATGAAAAAGTGTTAGGGTTTTGTGCATAAAATTCTCTAGGCTTGTGTGAGACCCCGTAAATTTTTCAAATTTATTCGGAAATTTATTTTGAGATTTTTAGGAAATTATTTGAGAAATAAAAGGTTTTGGGTTAATTTTTAATTTTGTTTTAAAATTAGCTTAACCCAAAAGTTGACTTTTTATTCTATTGGGCTTTCAGTTTTGACTTTGGGTCCGTTGGAAAGGTCTCGAGCCCACTAATCCATACACGCGAACCGTGAGTCGATCCAAGTTACTGTTTGAGAAATACGGGAGTTTGAAGTAAGGGGCAATTTTGTAAAAAAGCAAAGTCAACTTTTGGGTTAAGCTAATTTTAAAACAAAATTAAAAATTAACCCAAAACCTTTTATTTCTCAAATAATTTCCTAAAAATCTCAAAATAAATTTCCGAATAAATTTGAAAAATTTACGGGGTCTCACACAAGCCTAGAGAATTTTATGCACAAAACCCTAACACTTTTTCAATGAAAATTTTGTAGAAAACTGGAAGCATCTTAGGTTAACTTGTAAAATGCATTACAAATCCATAACAGGTTGTATTCAAGTGTTTCTTGACTCAAAATAAAGATTAGGATATCTAGTTTCAAACCTTAAAATATCAATATCAAATTCTTTCTAAAACAATGCAGAATTTGAAAACAAGCAAGTGTGGTTAGAAAATGGAAAAGTTTAAAAAACTAAATTGCATAAATCTTTGGATTCTCAGAATGCCATTAACCCTAACCAATTAACTTATACTTGATTTCAAGAATTCAGGCTCCTAATAAACTTCAAAGAATAGGTCGATTTTTCTTACTAGAGTCTTTGTTGAAAAACAATTAATGCAGGTTGCGCTTTCCTCTTCTTCTTCACCCTTGGTCTTGGTTTTCCTTCTTGAGCCTCCTCCAAGTCTTTTCTCTCTCTCTCTCTCTCTCTCTTTCTTTCTTCGTTGGTTTCTGTAACGATCCGACCCAAATTTCACTGGAAATTAAAAATTTTATTTAACTTTGGTTTTAAAAGGATTTCAAGGAGGTTCAGTTTTTGCAACCTTGGAAAATTTTTGCATTTACTTTGGGAGTTTATTGAGAAATAAAATGTTTAGGATTTATTTTTAAATTTTCGTTTTAAATTAGACTTGACCCCAAAGTTGACTTTCAAAATTAGTGGGCTTTCGTCTTTGACTTTGAGCACGTTGGATAGGTCTCGAGTCCACGAGTTCGTAGAAACGAAGCACGTGTAAAACGGAGTTACGGTTTGAATTTTACAGACGAACAAAGCTTAGGGGCATTTTAGACTTTTGCGTTCTAGGGACTTCTAGAAAGATCCATTTTTTATTTTAATTCCTATCTCTCTCTCTCTTCGGGGACACACGCACACCCCCCCCCCGACTTCTCCTTTCTCTTTCTCTGGCCGATCATCTTCTCCGGTAAGGACTTCCTCGCCCGGCGACCGGAGGCGGCGAGACCTCTACCCAGCTACTCGTCGTCCTTCAGTCTCCTTCCCGGCGTCTCTCCTCCCTAGAAACCCAGTAGAAAACCCGAAACCAGAGCCAACTCGATTTGGGACTTCGGCGGCGATCCGCAGATCCCGGCGTTGGGATGCCGGAGAGCAACCAGTCGCTCCTGCTCGACATTCTGAGCAAGGTGGTACCCTCCTTTCACTCTGACGACCACCCACGAGAGAGAAACGATGAGTGCAGCCGCCGGCTTCCTTTTCATTTTCCGGCTACTCTGGCAGCCGATTGCCACAATCCAGGTATCAATCTCGACTTTCTCTCTCTCCTTTACGTATTGGTTGGGTTGGATTGGCCCAATGGTGTTCGGAATTGAAAACCCAACTCAGCCACTCATGGCCACAGCGAGCCTCGCCGAGTGTGGTGGCTGGTTTAGGCTCCCTTCAATCAATTTATGTCTCCTTTTAGTCTTTTAAGCTTATTGAAGTTGGAATTAAGTTGATACTTTGTTCTTGGGGATGAATTTTAGTTTTAGCCATCATCTACAGCGGCGGTGTTGTCGAATTTCGGCCCCTCTGCGAGTCCATAGCCCCGGTTTGGAGTTTTAGGTGAGCTTAATTGGATTATTTGGTGCTGTGAGATAGTTTATGGATGTGAAATCTAAATTGGATGATGCTTGGTGTTGAATAGGTTCGGGCAACCACCAAGTATGGTGGCTAGCTCCATTTCTGATTTCTTATGTGGGTTGAGTTTTGTATTAATTTGATTGGTTTGGAAATTTGAAAAGCAAAAACTAGGCATCGGATAGGTCGTGAGGATAAATTGGAAATTTCATGTGCATCTAACGAAAGCTCACATTATTGGGATCCAGTGAGTTTAATCCTACTCTATAGCCTTAGAAAATTGATGCTCGGAATCAGATTTTGGATTAGAATAACATTGGAAGGTGAAACTTAGATTCTTAGCCTAGGCTAAGAGTGCGCGTTTTGGTCATTTTGTCTCTTCATTGGATTTAGTATAATCAATTTCCGAATTCTTAAAAGTGAGCGTGTTTTTATAAAGGTCAATGGAGCTTCGTCTTTCGGTGACCTCGTGTGCCGAACAAACTTACAATCGTGAAGCAGAAATGAATTTCTGAAAAGGGTTGAGCAAAGCTCGCTTTAAACTGTGAGTGGACTCTTACTTTTGAAATGTTTTGCATGCCTTATAAATAGATGCCCTCTTGATTTATCTAAGTATGGTTTGAGTTGAAAGATCTTGGGAATTGACCCGTTTATATATGAGTTATGATTTTCAAAGTATGCTTTTTCTTGGTCAAATTAATGTTTCTATCTTAAATTCTTGTCAAAGGATTTACTCGTCTTCAATGGAGGTTTTCATTTTAAGTTTTAATTTATATAATAATTGTTATTTGAGAATTGATACTTTAATTTGATTTTACTAGTTGTCAGAGATAAACTTTACAAACATGGCAATTTTGTCGATTCCAAGGACTTGCTCAAACTTGAGTCGATTGTGAAATGTGTGAGAAATTTAAGATTTATTTTCAGCATAAAGATTATTTTGAGTGGTTTCGAGATAATTTAGTATGGATGATTTTTAAACGCCGTATAAGTACCCAGCTTCGTTATGGTTACAGATAGGTCTTTGGGACCTATCACGGCACACACATAGGCTTTGGGCCGTGTGTCGGGATGCCTCTCCCTTTGGGGGTAGTCTACGTGCACGTTCGACACTTTGGCTTATTGTACGACGGCGATTCGACGGTACAAGGGCCACCTTAAGTCCACTTGTATGACGGCGATTCGACGGTACAAGGGACACCGTAAGCCCACTCGTATGACGGCGTTGCAACGGTAGGGGTGGAAGGGCAATTTACGTGCACGTACGACACTTTGGTTTATTGTACGACGGCGATTCGACGGCACAAGGGCCACCGTAAGTCCACTTGTATGACGACGGTACAAGGGACACTGTAAGTCCACTCGCATGACGGCGTTGCGACGGTGCGGGTGGAAGGTTATGTAGACGGTCTACTTGGTACGACGATCTTGTACGGTACCAATGGTGGAGTCGGACAATTGGGTGCTTATATGGCCAATCTTTTTACTAAAAGCTTTATTAGATAAAAATATTTTAGTTATTTTCTATCAGTTTAAGACTCAAAAAAAGAGATTTTAGCTAGAAAGTTTATAAGATATAGCATTTCTATTACTTTCCATTATTTTCTATGATTAAAAGGAATTTCAAGTTGAAATTGTTATATAGAAACTTTCTATTAGAATTATGCTCATGATGTAAGGTTTTTGTTAAGTTGTGAAAGAGTTCATTACAAAAATGTTTTCAATTGATATTCATTTTCAGTTCAAATTGGATATATTTCAGCCCGAGCAGTTTTATAAAGTGGTTTTCAAAGGAAAAGTTTTAAAGTTATCTTGTCCACTCACTGGGATTATTTCCTCACGTTTTGATTTTTAACGTTTTTCCCCCAGGTATTAGTAATCGTTCAGGTTGGGTCGTACCACGTCGAGGCAGCAAGATTCTCCAATTGCAGTTCGTCAGTATCCTTCAACTTAATGGGTTCTTCCTTTAATTAGTGTAATTGAGGTGGAAAGTTAAATTAATATGCTCTGATAACCCCGAGTTGGGTGAATAACATATTTGGATGTGGATTGGTTATTGGGTCGGAGACCCTTTTTGGTTGTGGTAGAGATGGTTGCTATTTTAGAAGTGTTTTAACAGGTTTTGAAATTTTTGGGTTAGTCCATTTTCAGGGAAGGTTCTGCCGAATTTTCGGTAAGATTTTCCTTGAATTTGGATCCCGCAGGATCCCTCCGGATTTCAGGGTGGAATCCGGGGGCGGTCCTGTCAGTTTCTGAATTAATGTATGTGGGAAAGGTTTGTCTGAAAGAAGGTTTGTTTATAAAGACCCCTATATGGCGCTAGCTGTTGGAGGGAAGACAAAGAGTCACCTCTTCAGTTTTCTGCTTTGGGGTGGGAAGGGGTTCATGAGTTGGCTGTCAGTGTTTTTAGTTTCCCAAGACTGCTTTAATTGGTTTAACTAATCACTGAAGGCCTACAAAAGTGGATCATTAACCTATTGGTATTTCCTTTTGTTAAATCTATCAACTAATCAAGCAAGAGTATAAACCACATGAGTGTACAAGTATAAGTATGCATGTGATTCGAGAACATGGAGTGTACAAACAAAATGTTTAACTAAATCAATTAAACTAGGTGCATTATAAAAGTAATGGAGAGAGAGAGAAGAATGAGGAGAAAGAGAAAGAGTGGGCTCGGGGTTCTAAATCAGACAGCCAAAGGTTCCAAAATATTAAAAAAAAAAATTCCAGCGGGTTTGACGGACCAGTGTCGAACCCGGTAGTTTNATAGCAGTCCTCTTTCAAATTAAGTGTTGGAGTTTTAAAATTACACAAATACCCTTTCTAGAATAATCATTTAAATTGTTCTTCTATGAAACTCTGATTTACAATCTGTTTTCACCTACGCGTTCGTAACTCAAGTTCTAAATAACTGTCTCAAGATGTCAACCAAGGTTTCATTTTAAAATTGCCCCTCTAAACCCTATGACTCACTTCCAAACTAAACAAAATCCAACAAATTAAAAATTGAAATTTAAAAACCCAATTTAGACTTGGGGTCAGCTCTTTACAGTACAAACAAAATGTGTAACTAAATCAATTAAAAAGGTGCATGCATATCAATTGGAGTATTATAGAAGTAATGAAATCTTTTATAAAACTAACTTGTGGAATCAATTCACATTTGTGTTTCAACATGTGACAACTAGTGCTAAACTAATTAATTACACCTAGCAGCATCCTTAAATCAAAATCAATAAAATTTAGGGTGCTACATATATAGTCACAGTTATATACCAAATTGAAAAACAAAAACCAACAGAAGACTACCGAGCATTGGGCACTTTTTCTGACAGATCGGTGTCAATTTATGTTTGTACAGATTTGTAACTAAATCGAAAATGTCTTACTCTCGATTAGTACCGAAACTAAAAAAAAAAGTAATGTCGTATTGTTTATTGAAAAATTATTGGCATTTAATATTTAATCCTAATTTTCTAGTAATTTGAATTTGCAATTCATATTAATATTTTCTTTCTTTTATTTCATTCTCTTTTCATGGACAACACAAACTTCAACAACGTTCATCAATTACATTGGCCACATATAAGAGAGAGGAGACAAGATGACCCTCATTTATCGAGCGCAAAGAAGCTTCATTAGATATATAAGACATATTGTGCTAAACAATGGGCTACATAATTTAAAGCTCTTGATTTACAATGCCAATTATAATACAAAAATGATTTCTATATATGAAAAAATTGGAACAACCAGTGCCAGTATGTGATCAACTTATATGATTATATGGAAATGTATAATATGAATATTAGGGCAATTCACATGAATTACCATCACAAAATAGCTCGTAGATTATGTCGAATGAAACAAAGAGTTTCCACCTTTTTCCCATCACTTGTTCTTCCAATTGAGTAAGAGCCTCCTGAGAACCTACAAATTAATTCGGAAAGATAGAGCAGAGGCAAAGCTTACAATTAATCAAAAAGAATAATCAGGAGAGAAGAGGAGGTAGTGGTTTGAAAAGCTTACAATTAATGCGAACTTGAAGCAATTAGGATGAAGATAATCCTTGCAAGATGAAAAGCATGAATATCCAACTGTGATAATTTGTTGAGGCGTAGCTTGGTTTCAATCTTCATTCTCGTGGTTAAACTAATTAAACAATAAATAAAAACAATGTTTGGTCAAATTCTGAAGAAAAAAAAAAGATGAGGAAGTTTTGTTTTTAAAAATGTTCAAAGCATTTTGACAACAACAATCGCACACTGCTTTCAACTGTTTTGTAGGGGGGAATGAAATTCATGTCATGAGCATCTTCTAATTAAAGTAAAATGAGACATACATACAATTGAACAAATCATGAAGAATTGATTTTGGGAAAAAAATTACCATAGATTTCTGGAATGTGAGCAATCTTGGGCCATTCTGGGCCGCTCTCCTTGGTGCATCTTTCCCTTAGACGAGGACATTCAAGAACACTTAGACATTGTAATTTGGTGAGGCATTGCATAGCTTCAACTGTAGGTAGATACATTAGATTCTCACAATTCCAAATACTCAGGTGGGTAAGAGATGTAAGGCAACCCAACCACTCTGGAAAATCCTCCACTTCGTTAAAAGATTCTATCTCCAAATATGATAGAGAAGTGAAGTGTTGAAGTTGTTGAGGCAGAGACTTGAGTTTAGGCCACCCCCACCAACGTTAATTTTTCAAGTTGTGATGATGGAACCTGAATATCAGGGAAAGAATCAAGCTCCTCCCAGAAACCGCCTATTGTCAAATCCTTTAAACGAGTGTGGCAGTGTAGCCTAATCGGAAAATATTTTAATTTCCTCAATTTAGAAATGTCCAATTCACGCAAGGATGTGAAATTCTCTAAACTTGGAATCATCTCTAGATTAGGGCAACCATGTATTGACAACGCCTCAAGGGATGTGTTGGATAGCCCATTCGGTAGGCTTGTAAATCCATGACAATCACCAATATGAAATTCACGAAGGGATGTGAGGTTGTCTAAACTTGGAATACTCTCTAGTTTAGGGCAATTATATATTCTTAACTTCTCAAGAGAGACGATGGTTGGAAGCCAATCATCCGGTAAATACCTCAAATTTGTGCAATCATCGATATCCATTTAACGAAGAGAGATACAAGATTGTTGGACACTTGTTAATCCAGCACAACTTCCAATCCAAGTTGGAAAAGAAACTAGACTTTTGTAGCTTGTTATAATCAACTCCTCAAGACATGCATAGAAATTTGGCCCACTCTGTAGATCCATTGATTTTAATCCATCACAATGAAAAATCTTCAATTTGCGGAGGGATGTTAGACAGTGGTTTGGAAAGGATATTAAACTATGGCAAACTAATTCCAAACCCTAAAGAGATCCACAGTTTTCTAGCAAACTTGATAGATTTGACAATTTAGAGCAATACATAATCTTCAATTCACGAATGGACGACAAATGATTTGGAACATTTCTTAATTGTGGACACTTGTAGAGAGACAGCTCCTCAAGGCAAGGAAACATCACTACCTTTTCCTTGGCCTCTATCAATTCAATATTTCAATTAGGTTCGGGGTATCACTAATTTTTAATATTTTCAGCACTGGAAACAAAGCTCTAATTGTCTCCTTACTCGTTGTAGCTGCATTATCCACATTAGAATTATAACCATCCAACTTAGCTCTCAAACAGACTATCCATCTCATCAATTTCAAAATACCTTAGATTGGGTAGATAACGAGTATTGGAATTTCTTCACATTCATTGCACTTAATGAATCACAGCTCTTTTAAATTGTTCAGTGACCAGGACTTACTCCCAATCCATGATAGAAATTTAATTATCACCCATGAAATTGTGAATCTCTAAAGTTACCAAATTGAGGTGTGGTTGGAGGCCTTTTAGTACATCCTCCTTATTTTCCCTCTTTTCCCACCTAGAACCGCACCATACAAATTTTAACTTGTATATGTTTGTCTTTGCGACTAAATTTGCTTTCTTCGCTTCTTCTCCATCCTTAACATGCTCCAGATTAGAAATAGTCAATTGACCTTTCAATCGAGTCAAGCCAGCCAATTCCTCAATTCCACCACCTGTCTCATTACCCACATTAAATGAAGATAATGTTTGAAGATTAGTCAACCGCCCAATACCAACACAATATATATGTGTTGGTTTGGTTTTTATTTCTGATGTCCAAATATGATCCCACCAACAATTTAAACCCAAAATTAATGGAGAAAAACTGTTATTTCTATCTACAAATCGTTTGTCATGCATAAGAGTATTTTAGGATGAATATAATGTTATAAACTCATGATTTGCTTAATTGGCAACAAGTTAAAAGGCTAAATCCATAAAACATAAATATCAGAGATTTCTATTGAGAACAAATTTATATCATTGAGTTCATTAGAATATTTTATATTATATATGAATCAAATAGGTGCAAGATATATTATAAACAATTACACGTAATATTATTTAAGCTTTGAAAAATTATTATGTATAATTGTAACAATGTCACATCGTATAACCAATTTACAAACATTGGTTATATATACCATGTGGCGGTGTTACAACTATACAAAATAATTACTCTTGGACTATTTCGACTTTTTTTTTTAAATGAGAGAATATTGACCGTCATATCTAAGTATTAAATGTCAATTAACTTTAAGTATTAAATTAGAAAAGAAAAAAAAATCATTTTAAATATTAAAAGTTTATGTCATTTTAGTTTTGATACCAAGCCAAATTAAACATCATTCCAAAACCAATCAGCCAGCAAATTTTTAAAATATATATATATATATATACAAACACATATGACTATATGCTATTTACAAATTTCTACCATGTGACATTCAAAACTTATTTCATTTGCTGTTGTTTTTTTCGTGTTTGAATTATGGCATAAGGATTTAAATTTAGTGTTTAATCTATAGTCTTTAGGGTATACCCAAGTCTTTAGGGTTGTGATTGTGACAATAATGCTGCTTCCTTGAGAAGAAACAAGTTTCCACAAACGACTCACCAAATTGCTCCATTTTAGAGAATCTTCATTCCAAACATCATCAAGTATGAGAATATATATTTTCCCTTTCAGCTCTTCTTGGAGGTTTTTAAGCAATGCATCCTGATGTTTTATCCCAACTCTTGTTGGGTTAAGAGATTCTAGGATCCCACTTAGAATAGTATTGACATCAAAAGGGTCAGATACACATACCCATATTTTTTTATCAAAATAATTTAATAAAGTATCTTCATTGTACACTGACTTGGCCAAAGTTGTCTTTCCAATTCCTCCAATTCCAACAATGGCCATAACCAAAAGACCTTTTTGATGGTTGGAGTTGATCAAGGTTGTAATTATGTTTGAGACAACCTCCTCCCTTCCAACAATGTGTTCGTCTTTATCAAAGAATGAGTTGGTTTCTCTGTCCCCTCCCCCTCTGATTACTTGATGAGGGTTTGCATCATCTTTAATTTTAGAATTTAAAGCTAGTTCAATGAAAGCTGCCTCACTCTTGAGACCCACCAAAGCTGCGTTGATACTCTTTATTTTATGTGCCATTTTCTGACGAAATAAAGGGGGATTGGAGGTTGAAAAGAAGTTTTGTACCTTCTTCTTCATATGGTTTTTCAGTTCCACTCTACACCGAAAATGTTCATAATTGATTTCATCTAAGACATTATCAGCATCATCAGCTACATCTTTAAGTCCCTGCACCCAGTCTTCTACTGCCTTTCCCCGACCTTGTGGTTGATGGGCAACATCAGCTAAGAAATCTTGAAGCACAGATAATGATTGGCGGAGCTTTCTTAGTTCAGCTTTGAATCCCCAGGCAAGACTGATTTCTTGAGCAGCAAGCAAAGCCAACTTCTTCAGTATTTCCTTCACCGGAAAAGTGACCAGACTTTCTAAAGGCTTTCCTTCCATACTGATCGATCAACACAAAGAGCAGAGCAATGTCAATATTATTAGCTACAGCAGATCAGTGATGCAAAAGCTTGAAGACACAGAGCAAGTGTTACAGATGGAATTGCAATTTCAAACTTTAGAAACTTCGAAAAAAAATGCTACTTTTCTTTGTCGGTGGCTGCATTATTAATATTGGTGGACCCATTAATTATTTTGAAACTTTGAAAAAAATGCTACTTTTCTTTGTCCGTGGCTGCATTATTAATATTGGTGGACCCATTAATTACTTTTGCTTTTGGCAAACATTTATTTTGTCGCATAATGTTCCCTTACTTTTGCTGGAGTTATTTTGTCTTTTTTCCTTTTATTTTTATTTTTGTTTTAATTGAAATGCCGTGAAGTCTGTGGAGGACAAGCCTTGGAGAGTTGGAGGACTAGAAACAGTGTTTGTCATATGGAAAAGTAAAAGTGTTACTCAACTCCATAATTTTCGTTTTTTGCCGAGGGAGAAATTTTATCTCAACTCCATAATTTTCTCGGTAAAATTTTGATTATTTTGTCGAAATTTTGCTGCCTACTTACATTTGTGGCTGTCTTCTTTTCACTAGATGTTGTCGAAATTTTGGCAAAATTTCGTTTTTAAAAGCAAATTTCAGGTGGCCATAAGCAGAGGCTTCGCTGCTCGCCATTTGGCTCAGATGCTGATCTGATACGACTTGTTTTGGGGTTCGAATCGTCAACTTGGGCGTCGCCAGCTTTAGAAGTAGACGGGTGGGTTTTTGTACCAACCGGCGGTAAGAAAGGGAAGGAGTCGCACTGGGC
Source organism: Dryas drummondii (assembly GCA_003254865.1). NCBI lineage: Eukaryota > Viridiplantae > Streptophyta > Magnoliopsida > Rosales > Rosaceae > Dryas > Dryas drummondii. The sequence continues at coordinate 53,835 of QANW01001400.1, forward strand.
TAGTGGGTTAGGGTCTTTACTTTCATTTAATTATATATTCATGTTTTTAATAAATGAATAATTATAACATTAATGATAAACAATTAAAAAAATAACTTGAATTAGTTTAGTTGAGTACTAAGTACACGTGTCATTTTTTAAGAGGCAAGTAATGCTTCACCACCCTTCCTTAAGGGTGGTGAACAAAAATAAACTCAAATAAAAGGATGTTTTATGCAAGGAATAAAATTTCGATTTCGAAAAAATTTTTGCCGAAATTTTGATTAAAATTTTGATTTTGATAAAATTAGATAAAAACGACGAAAATTGCTATCAAAATATAAAAATTTTGAATGAAACTTGACCATATGTTTATTTAACATATTTTCTACTACATTAATAAAAAAACATTGAAGAAACCAAATAATATAGTAGATTTTATGTGATATGAGGTAAATATAATGTGCGTTACAAGCAAATACTGTTAAATAAAAATAGTTCACTAATTAACAATTACATAAAAATAACCTCTTTTAATGGATATTTAATCATTTTGAATCCAATTGTCCTTAAAACATATGTGGACAAATAAGAAAATGACATGTATTGTTATTTTCTAAACCACTTAATCCAATAACCAAAAACAATTTAAATAGATTGTGAGATCCCGAAAAGTTAGTTTATAATTTATTTTGAAGTAAATAGTGATTTATTGATAATTATCTTGCTAATTTGGAGATATTAAAATTTTCGGAGGAATTTTGGAAGGAAATAAATGAATTTGAAGTCGTAGAAAAATAAGATTTATCGAGACGAACTCACGAGATTTTACAGAACGTTTTTCGGACCTCAAAGTTAATTTTGGTGAGTTATTTGAATTTTAAGTGATTTCGACGAGTCATTGAGGAATAATAAAAATTAGGAAAGACTCAATCTTAATTTTAGCCTTGTTGGAAAAGTCTCAAGTCAACGAGCGCGTAGACGCAAATGGAACGTGTTTTTTTTTTTTCCTTTCCTTTCCTTTTCTTTTCTCTTTTTTTTTTCTTTTTTTTTTCTTTTCTTTTCTTTTCTCTTCTTTTTTTTCTTTCCTTCTTCCTTTTCCCTCGTGACCTCTCCTGCTCTCCAATCTTCCCTTTCTCTTTCCAGTCTTCATTTTCTTTTCTTTTCTCTTCCCTCAGTTCTCACACAAACACTTCTTTTTCTCTCTCTAATCCCTCCCTCCCTCCCTAATCTCTTCTCTCTCCTCTCTCTCCCTCCCTCTCCCTCTCCCTCTCCCTCCCCTCCCCAATCTCCTTCTTTTCCGGATCTCCTCTCCCTCCGGCGACGGCGGCCCTCTCCCTCTGGTCTTTGCCTCCCCTCTCTCACTTCGGTCTCTACGCCAAATTTCGGTGAAATTTAGAGAAATTTAACAAAAATGTGCTTGGAGCATTTTCAAAATTTTAGGTGAAATTTCGTTGAAATTTTTATGAAAAATAATGGATCTGTGATAAAATTTCAAGACCCCAAAAAATTGAAAATTTCAGCGAAATTTCATTACTTGGGTTTTACGTTCACAAATTAGGTAGAATATTAATGCAATGCAAAACCAATTAGGTTGAGTAATGGATAGTACTTGGGTCACCCCCACTCTCCAAATTACTTGTTAGGCAATGCATATTCATGATCAAAACCGTTCATTTTTTAGATTATCTATTAAATATCATTTTTACAAAAAATTAAATCAATCAGAAATAGTTTAGTTATATAGGTATTACGAATAAATTGACAGTTATATAAATCATCAATTTATTCGATAACAGTTATATAACCAAATGATTTTCGATTAAGTTAATTTTTTACAAAGATAATTTTTAATATATAATCTAAAAAATAAATAGTTCCGATCCTGAGCCTGCACTGCCGAACAAGTAATTTTGAGAGGTGAGAGTGATCAAGTGGTACCCTTGGGGTGACCCAAGTATTGCCCGTAGAGTAATTATTCGGGTCCATTAATAACGAGGTACTGTCAATTTTTTTCCGTTATTTCTTTGCGGTCCACATTCTATAAAATCCCAACGGTCCATTTGTCTTTTGTAGACCACATACTACAAACACGCTAGACACACTGTCCTCACAGAAAATCCACAAATACCAACTATGTCTTCACAGGTGCTAACGGGCCAAAAAAATACGAGGCCCAAAATTACTATTCACCATTTTTCAACTTCACCAAAATTCACAATAGCACTGTTCACGTTCTCTTTCTACTTCAAAATGAACACAAAAATTAGTATTTTTTTAGTGGTTTTACCTTTTTTTTGTTTTTGTTTTAAATGTATTTCACATCAAGCAGCTATAGTGGTTAGTATACTGGGGCCAAAATTGTTACAGTAAAAATTAATTTTAACTGCAACTCATATAATTACATCCAGATTTCACATTTAGCGCACAAAAGTTAAATTTTTTATGTAATTTTCCTTTTTATTCTTTCAAATGTAATTTATATCATGCAGCTATGGTAGATAATTTACATATGGGACAAAAAAAAAATAGCTTTTTTAAAGTAGCTTTACTGTGTTTTTCTTTTGGTGTAATTCATATAGTTTATATGGTCTAATAAGTGTATATATAATAGTTTACAATTGCAATTGTAAAATACAGCAACAAACTAATGAATGTGTAACAACTACATTCGTAGTTTCACTAATTGATCATCTCCATTTACACATGATCTGCAGTTTCACCTGAATCTACACTTGATTTGCAAATAGTAGCAAACTAACAAGTGTATATGTATTTGGCAACTAAAAATGTAAACTCAGATTGAAACTACAACTACAACTAAATTGCAATTGCAATTGCAACTACAATTGAGACTACATATGTAACTACGTACTGCATTTGCAATTTCACATCATCACATGCATTTACACATAAAATGCCAAAAATACTAAAATCAATTTTCAATATCGTCAATTTCAAATCGAGCACCAACTAAATCACAAATAAAAAAAACAACTACATCGATCCAAAAAAAAAAAAAAGATCTACAAATCCCAACACAAAAACAAACCAAAATAAATAAAAAAATTAAATCAAATAATAAGCAAAAAAAAAACCTCACCAACATTGATTAGATCTATATCACAAAACAATAACAAACCTTATTTACATCGATCTCTAAAAAACTAGATCTGAAAATTGTAGCACAAAAACAAGTCAAAATCAATAACAATTGAATCAAATAATAAGCAAAAAAAAAAAAAAAACCTCACCTTTCATGGATCAGATATACAAATCAGATCTACATCAACAAAATAAACACAAACCTCACTTACATCGATCTCCAAAAACCTGTTCTAAAAATTGCACCACAAAAACAAATAAAAATAAAAATGAAAATCAAATATAAGCAAAAAGAATAGGAAAAAAATCTTCATTGCTAAATCTATCATATTAATAAATAAATAAAAAACTAACATTCGCCATCCATAACCAAGCATTCAAGCTCGAAAGTCTAGAAAAACCTCCCTAAAATCCAAAGCTCAAAGTTGGAATTCTAATACGAACAAATCAATGGGAAAACACTGACCTAACAATTAAACAAGTAACAAAAGGGCAAAAATGTAAATCACAATCTCATAAAAATGCCACTTGGCAAGCTAAACACACTGACTTACCTGATTTTTAATTTTTTTAACCTTATTGTAACATTTCTAGAATTGGTGCATTATATGTTAGATAGTATATTTTACATGTATCCTACAGTAATTGTTATCAAAATGAAAAATTAAGTAGAGTAATTGATTTGCTTTGATTGAAATAAATCAATCATGGCATGGGCAATGTGTTCATAACGGTGGTATTCCATAAAAACCAATTAATAATTAGCAATTTAGCCGAATTAATCACACAATTCTGACATTTTTGTTTAGGAATTCAAGCCTACCATATACCATGTATCATGCAATGTAAGTGAAATACAAGGCGCGCTGAACAAATGGTTAGTGGAGTCCGGAATAAATATGTATATCCCATGACATATATATAGGGAATTTTTCAAAGAAAAAAAAAAAAAGAACGTGAGAATATCCTCATTTTTAAAAATACACATAGGTATATAAGTCGTACCAGGACTTATTCATAATCTTTATTTTCAGTAGGATTCACCCACTATGATGAAGTCTGATGTGTCATAGTAGTAAGGGAAATTTTTTTTATATAATATACATTGTTTTGGGGTCAGTCTTATTTCAGGACACATATTTAGAGTTGCGTTGATCAAGAACATAAATTTATGGTTTGTATCAATATGGGACAATTCGTCACTTTTGTCAAGACGTCAGTTAAAAAAAGATCACTTCTGTCAAGAAAAGTCTCTAACTTGGATTCTGGTTCTACCTTGAGTAGGACTCCTTGGCGAATGGGTAATCCTTGTGTAACTTGGGCGGACATATTATTGGCTAAGAAATTTTCATCAATGAGCTTTGGACTTATTCGGGCTAGATGGACTCTTCATAAAATTGATCAAATCTCAGACCAAAATATTAGAAAAATAATAAGGTCGTTTCTCTTTTTAAAAATAAAGAAAGAATGACCCGGCTTCAAAACTAGGTCAGAATAACTCTTTTTATTTATATAAAAATAATAAAATAAATTGAGCCTCTTAAATTCTTAATCATTGAAAATAATAAATAACATGTTTTGGCCATTTCGACTCAACTTGGGCCATTTTTCATTATTTATCACCAAAACCCAGCCTCAAAATAGGCCTTTTTAGTCAACCATATTTCACATGAATTAGGTTGGTCGATTTAATTTAGCTTGAGGTTGGGGATCAACATTTTTGATACTATGAGCAAGGTTGTGCATATTAATTGAATTGATCAATTTCACCATGCCCACGAGGTTGGGCAATCAAAATAGGTAGTATTTGGGTGAAATAAACATAAAACGAGGTCAAGTGATAAAAAAATAAAAATAGAGATAGAAGGTCACCCGAGTAAGGTAATAGGTAAATAAAAAAGTTTGTTGACTTTAGGTTCTAAATTTTAATATTTTTTTATTTTAACTATCAAACCATTTATATTATTTTACTTTAGGTACCAACTTTAAAAAATGTGGTTCTACTGAGCACTTGGCTAATTAAAGTGAACCGATCTGTCACTGTGTTTTTACAGGTGAGGAGGCCGATCATGGGCTTTATCGTTTTGAACTTAAAAAAAAAAAAAAACAAAAAACACACCCTTGTTATGTTACGTCTTTGCAATTATAGGAAGCTTTAAATATGTTATGTCTTTTTGTGCTTGCCTTTAGGATTTAGAGTTAAAGCATTTTAAAGTATAGTCTTATAGGGAAATTAAGGTTTTATTGGTTGCGAGAGCTTTTTACCGTTATTTACAGTTAACCATCAAAATAACACAAGCTAGTTTAGGGAGATTATTGGGTCCTGTAGCCATGTTCTAGATCTCCACGACAACCAAAAGACCATAGCTAAGTACTCTCTACAAAAAGAATTAACAGCAAAGAAAATGAAAAAAAGTCAGTACTATATACTGTAATTGCTAGGTTGTAAAACAAAAGCTAAAATTCAATTTTAGTCCATGTAGTTTGAGTTATGTTTCACTTTCGTTCCTATAGTTCCAATTGTTTTGATTTTGATTTTATAGTTTACAAATTGTTATAATTCAAGAACACATTAATATTTTTGTCCATTAATGCGTTAAATTAGTTATTGAATCGCTAACAATATTTAAAAATATACATGACCTAAATTGAAATGGTTTGTAAAGTAAATGACAAAAAACACAACAAATTTGACGATTTGATGAATGAAAATGTTAACATGTCCTTAAATTATAATGATTAATAAACTACAAGACCAAAATCATAACAATTAAAACTAAAAAAACCAAAGTGAAACTTAACTCAAACTACATGGACCAAAAGTGAACTTTAGCCTAAAGCAAACTCAAGCTGGGCCACCAAATAGATAGTCAGTGGAAATAGGACACTCCCCAAAGATTGCCACTCTTTGTAGACATGAAAATGCACAACTCAAATCAACCAAAGTTGAATAAAGTACAACTATACAAATTTATACAAAGAGGAGTGCTCTAGGTTGCTACCAAATAAATAGTTAGAAAGATAATATGACACTAACCATTTTTTGGGCTCACTACACAATATAATCATGATTCGAACCACTTATTTTTTAGGTTCACATTTAAATATTATCCTTGCAAAAAATCAATAAAATCGAAACATTTAGTCAATTATTAATAAGCTAATCACAAATTTTTCAATAAAACATGAAATGATTATAATGATAATCAAATAGCTAAATAATTTCTGATTTAGTTAATTTTTAACAAAGTTAATCTTTAATTGAAGACCTAAAATATGAACGATTTAGATCATGAAATTATATTGTGTAATGGACCTAAAGGGGTAGTTAGCATCATAGTATCTTACTAACTGGCCAACTCTAAAACATTTTTGTATATACAAATATGTCTACTTAAGTGAAATATACATACATGTTTGGGCACTCATGGATGTGGATATTGGATTCTAAAATCATTTTATGCATGTAAAAAATTTCATGGCATTTGTTTGCTACTCTACGTTTTATACAAGAGTTTTGTGGGTACATGTTTACCCATAAAACCCATGTATATAATGTAGACGAGCAATCAAAGTAGAAACTAAAGAAATTGAGAAGTGAAAAAACAATACTCAGTCTGACCAAAAAACAGAATGATACTCGTAAAAATTCCATTCCAATTCCCATATAGGTTTAGAATCTCCTAAAAACAATTAAGGAACTGCAGTTTACAACCTCAACTCTCTGTATGTTACAGAACCTCAACCATCTGAAGATTCCCCATTGCCACAAGTTCTTAATCTAGTTTATACAGGAGTACAGGTACAAAAGCTTAGCCTAAGAACCAATGATGTTGTGCAGCTTTCAAGACACAACTCACAAATGCATTGAATCCCATGTTTGTGATAATTAATCAGTCCCCATGGATGGTATAACGCTCCCATTTCTTGGTTGGATCATATATCTGCCATCAACAAAAGACAAACAAATGTGAATAAAAAACTTGGGAGAAATCATACACAATTGCACTTCATAATCAGCACAAATGCGCTAGTCTCATCATTCTGTCCCACCTAAGGATATTTAAGTGGTCAACAATAGAATCTAGATAATTGGTGGAAATTTTGGATGAAATTTCATGAGAAGTGTATTTAAACGATTATCTATATTTTGATTTAAAACAGATCTGGTAAAACTTTTTGGACACAATAGGTTACTAAAAAACTGTTTAGTTGTTATTAAAATTTGATTGAGCATACGTCAAATTATAAATGACTTAACACAATTGTATGTACCTTAGTAACACATAAGAGTTCCTAGGATGTTCAGATAATCATGTACACATTATCACTCATTTACTAATTAGTATATAAAAAAAAGGATCCATGACACATTTTTTATTACACAGTATTGACACAACTTTGAAACCTTTGGATGTAATCACTTTCAATGGCTAGGACTAAATGTAATATGACTGTTTGGCTTCATAAAAACAAGAAACGAAACAAAAATCTCTCTCACCTTGGTAACATAAACTGTTGTTGTATCACTGTATCCAATATATTTTCTTTCATCTCTCTGCTCAACTTCTCCCAGCTATCTTTCCCAACCCACCCATAAAACAAAAAGGCTCGGTGAAACTCTCCTCCCCCAGCACACATTACTCTGATAATTGGAAAAAAATCCTCTCCATTTGAACTAAGGGATCCCCTACACTGGAACAGGTCTTACGCAGGCCCCTAAGGACTTTACAGGTTGAGTTCAACTAGCTCTTTCCATATTGGCAGTCTATCTCATTCTTTTTACCCCTTCATGATTTTCTTGATTGGTAAACATAAATCTGATTGATAGATAATTTGGGAGTTGCTGACAAAAAACAGTTAACAGTGATAGTAGTAGTACATAAATGAGTTATGCGCCTCAAATACTAATACCCATTTAGGCGCAAAACAGTTAACAGTGCTAGTAGTAGTACTTCATCTCTCTTTAAGATTATCAATTCAAACCGACATGTAAAATTATCAAAATAGTTCCATCACAAAAACAAGTCTCAAAACGAATTGACGGAAGATCGTTCGACAAATGGACTCCACAAATTATATTGATTTCCCGTTGACCCAGAAAAAGGGCAGATTGAATTGCTGTCAGTTTTATATGGGCAGCTTGATTTTCTTTGCATCTGTAGTCATTTTTTCTTTTTCTTTTTTTTTTTTTGTTTTAATTTTTTTAATATATATATATATTTTTTTAATAAAGAAATTGCAAGGGAACTCCATATCTGAGTCTTGTGCAGAGTTTCATTGGCTCTTTTTATTTTCTCGGGTAGTTTGGGGAAGAAAAGTTGAGACGGTTGGGTAGAGGAAAGAAAAGAGAGAGAAAACTTATTGGGTATAGTGATGCAACAACAGGTTATGCTACCAAGGTGAGACAGAATAAATTTCTTCTTTTTTTCTTATGAAGTCAAACAGTAATACCACATTTGATTCTAGCCATTACAAGTGATTATATTCAAAGGTTTAAAAGTAGTGTTAAAACTTGTGTAATACAAAAGGTGCCATGGATCCTTCCCTGTATACAAATTATCGAATAGAATATACCTCACCAATCAACAAGTATAAGCACTTAATTATTCATTATCTTTTATAAATGTATCATACAAATTGCTTAATTACAAATAAACAGTATTAATAAATCAAGTTTTCAACAAATCATATATTAACAATAATACTACTACTTTAGGAGATTAAGCAATTAACAATCATTCATTAATAACATGATGCATGTAAAAAAAAAAAAAAAAAAAAAAAAAAAAAAAACAGAAAATAGGTATCAAATATCAGCTACAAGTCTATTTTTGTTTATAGGGTTATTAAGTATAATAAACATGTACTCAGAAGAAGTAGCTGAATGGTGAGCATCCAAATGAAAGTAAGGGGATGTTGGGGATTCGAACCCCACCACCTGAATTAAACTACTTTTTGGCGCACCGGCTGGTGCGCACAATATATCATCTGACAGAAAAAAAAAAATTATGGACAATTGGTCCCACCAAATACACATAAATTGAATACTCAAAGGCACTCTAGTGCATATTTCAAGAAACACTATGCAGAATCAAACATTATACCACAGTATCAGCCTGACTGAAGTGAAAGGGCCATTTCTGGGTAGACATGTAGATATAGATATAATTTTATATATATGGGGAGAGAGAGAGAGAGAGAGAGAGAGAGAGAGAGAGAGAGAGCACCTCCCATCTAGAAGCAGGAAAAATATGCTTATTCTTCTCATACCAATGCCTCTCAACAACTTTCCCAGCATGAGACTGCCAAAATATTAAATCAAAGACATGAGAACAGGGATTGAGTCATGGCATTACTGCTAATAGATACCTGAATTACATACTCAAGCCTACATAGTCCGTTTCTTATGATATGTGGCATGTATCGCCCAGATAAAAGCCCAAGATTTGAATGCAGTGAAGTTCCAAAGATATGTCCATAATTTGATATTAGATTCATACAACATGAAATTTGCATTACATGGGCTCATCAGAAAGGTCAACACTAAAGAGGTGATTAAAATGTTTATCATCAAAATTTCCTCCATCTGCCTAACTTGTTAAAAAGACACACAGGAAGAGGTTATTCATCCATCATCAGTCATCTGCACAAGGGCATTAGTTAAGAGTGCACCATGAAGTTAATTTTAGGCCATTTATGCTTGTGCTTCATTTTCAGTTTCAGAAACTTCTTACTGCCGGACTAGAGAAAAATAGTGCAATGCAGCCAAGGTAATTTAAGGACCCAATCTCCAAGCTGTCTAACTAGCACCCAACATTTCTAAGACGTCCAGCATAGATTCCTCATTTATAATTGAAATAATGGGAAATACTTATTTAGATTTTAACTTCACGGTACATTGAAAGAGCATTTAAGAAATTATACCATGAAGTTAATTTTAGCCTGTTTATGTTTGTGTTTCATCTGCAGTTTTGGAAACTTCTTAAATAATACAGAACTAGAGACTAATGCAACAAGAATGTACCTCATCCTTCTCTACCGTAGCATCAGCAATTGTTCGCACATCCTCATGCACATCAAAATGAAAAAGCTATGCAAAATACAACAGAATATAATAATGAGTAACCATTAATGAACCTACAAGAGACAATTACACAAATTAAATATTACTACAACTCATTCCAAGGGGGGGAAGAAGAAGAACAAGAAATATTGAACATTACCGGTCCACTTTTGCCCCTAGCCTTGTTTACTATTAGCTCATAGAAACTATGCTGCTGTACTTCCACAATCATGAAATAAGTGATGCGAAAACATTAGAATATATTCAGAAAAACCTATACCAGAATTGTTTTCCAAGTACTTCTATCAAATTTATCTTACATGTGGAATGATAAGATCTTCTTTTACGTAAAGTAAGTTCTCCACTGAGGTGGTTCGAACCTCTCGAAACTCAGGCGCAAGTTGCTGTTGAACAGCCCGAAGAAAATCTCCAATTTTATCACCCTTTCGTACCTGAATGGTAACAAAAAGAATATGAAAACTAAATAAATCGACAATTTCAAATTTAAAAGAGAAACCACAAAGTGAAAATAAATGTAAGTCAAGCATGATTTACTTGCCTTCATCGCTCTCCTATGCCCTGCTCCATCCCAATAGCTGTAAGTAATTTGAAGTGGCTCGTCTGTAAAAAACACAGTAAAAGTTTCTTTTAAAACTTCCTACTTGAAAACGAGAAAAGAAACAAATGAATAAAAAAAGACAGCAGAATTACCTTGTATCTTCTCCTGCTCAAGAAGCCACTGTTTCCGCAACCTTTCACGCTCAGCTTCTTCCTCTGCCTCCCGCTCACTGAAACAAATCCATAGCACTTCTAAGTACAAATGATAGAGCCAAGAGAACCAAATAGGGAGATAGAGAGAGATATTACACCTATCTGGCAAAAAGCTAGTTTCCACTGTAGGATCTTTGCCAAATCTACCACACCATAATCTTGTGGTCTCTGAACTTTCTGTAGAAAGCACAATCAAAACGGAAGAACAAAGAATCAGCAATAAGTTCCGATGGGCATCCATAAAATTATTAGATTAGAATACTCATGAGTGACCATTAAAGCGTCAGATATCTGGGTCTAAAATATACACCATGCCAGAAAATTCGAATTGAAACTTTCATACATGCAACAGATAAATTAGTCCAGATTTACACATAATATTCATCTAAGGAGAATACATCACATAAAATGGTGAAAAAGAAAAGCCAAATCTATATACAAAATTCCATATTGGTAAATTTTAGTGACAGGAATGCTGATCAAAGGTTAGTATAGTATTGATCGGACACAAAGATGGCTGAGAGCAACTCGAGGCACTGCATAACCTGAATTAATTTTTTAATGTCTTTGAGGAGAGGAGAGAAATGCTTACTATTTTCTCCATCTTCCACTTCACTTCCATCCTCGATGTCATCTGCAAAGGACAATCGAGAACTTCCCTTTACCTTCCTCTTCTTACGCTTTTGTAATTGAAGTTCCTCCTCCCTAAATTATGCAAGAAAAATAAAAAACATTGAAAAATGCAAACACTTGGAGATTTTCACAGTAACAGTCCTATTATAAAACTCACTCTTGTTGTAGCTTCTGAAGTTTCTCCTTCTCTTCCTCCTCAATTTTGTTCCGAATATTTACTCTCTACAATATAGATTGATGCCACAAAACTTATGCTTCCTTTAGTATAAGTAAATCTAAAAGGAAAAAAATGCTAATGCTTTTCGAATTTACCTTCTCAACATATTGATCCCTTGTAATCAAACCAACAGTTTCTTTCTTAAACGCTGTCTCAAGAATCTGAAATATTCCTTCAACAGAATTATTAATCAATAACATTAGTCAATTATAAGAAAAAGAAAATAATTAAAAAAAAAAATAGAATGCATATATATTTGACACTTTTCATGCTTTTCTTTCATTGACAAGAAACCCTAATTAAGATTGCTGAAGCTGAAGTATATGGGTTGATAGGGAACTTGAAAACCCTAGATTGATATTCATATCAGTTAGGTTTGGAAGACGGCCAACCTCTGAAGTACTTGACCCAAATTGGAGGAGACCCGGCTGGCCATTATCGGAGGCCGACTTGGTTTTGAGCTCTTGAATTTTCTGGCGCTCGGCTTCTCTTTGCTTCTGGAGTCTTCGGATCCTCACGGCGTCTTGGGCCGTGCCCACGTATCCATCTCCCATGCCCGACATCTTTTCCTTTCCAGAGTCTCTGTTTGCTCCCTAGACCCACCACTCCCTCCCAAACTTGGAACTTATAGAAGAAAGAGTTAACGACTAAACATCACAGGAATGCTCACGTGAACGTTAGCGTTTTCGCGCCTGCAAGCGCCAAACTCATTACAGCCCTTCATTTCAATCAACGGCTGGTAATATTAGTAACTATAAAGCCCACTAAACCTCCCTTAAAGCACACAAATGATCATCCTGTTTTAATTGTACCTAAATATTATTATCATTCTTTATCCAATTTCACAGTTTTGGTCAAATAATGTGCATGTGCACGACACGTGGGAAGTAAAAACTCATGTTTACGATTAGGATGGTCAACTAATCAAGTGAAAGGGCAATTTTACCTTCCCACATAACACGAACATGCATACTATTTGACAAAAATTGGACAAAATTATAAAATTATACCAAGATTTTTAACCACGAGGATACGACTAAATCACAAAAATAACATTAAAATATAGTGCAAACTACAAGAACCATTTGTATAATTGGACCTAAAGGAAAAAAAAAAAAAAAACCAATGGAAGGCATGTGTTTCTTGTTTGTAGTTTATCTCTATAGTATCTCTCTCATCTTCCTTTATCTCTCTAACTCTCCCCTTTCTCTCTCTTTTGTCAACGTTGATGGGAGCTAAGTTGGGTGTTGTTCACTAGTTTTTAGCTAAGGTTGGCCAAAAGTGAAGTTTGGTCCGTTTGGGTGTGAATGCGGCGTGTGCCACTATTGGGCCTCAAACTAGGCCTCAATAGAAATTAGAATTGTGATATGATGTCGAGTTATGCGCCAAAATCTGAAATCGAATCAAAAGTGATTGCACGGCCAAGCTAGGAACCACTTTTGGTCTAGGTTCTTTTCAAGCCTCCGGGACAAGGCCTTAAATCGGAGTCCGAGTTCGAGTCACGTCTCGGCCTCCTTAGAACGGTGTGGCTAAACTCGTGAATGCAATGATGAAATTGGCCAAAAAGATAAAAGTATGAACCATGAAATTATAATGGAACTTAACGCTATTGTTGTCAACCAAATCAACCTTTATGTTAAAAAGAACAATGAACAAAATAAACATATATGTTTTAAGCAAAATCAAAAGAAAAGAACTTGGACAAGAACTGAATAAGAACAACCCAATTGCATGAAACAAAAGTGCGTAAAATAAATTGATACCAAAATCCTTGTGAGAGAAATGACAGAGCTACAAACCTAATGATCTTGAGACTAAAGTTATGAAAAACTTAAAAGCACCTCAAATGGTAGCAACAAAGAAAATTTGAAAACAAAGGAACTTTGAGAGAATCTTGAAATTTGAGAGCTTGTGTGTGTTGAATATTGAATGTGTCCCATTTTTCTCTCTTGAGTGCATCTATTTATAGGGGTGTTGGGATACAATCCTAGATAATGGGTCATTTTCTAGCCCGAAATTAATTTCCTTCTCCTAGTTTGAGTAGGACTCGAACTTCTGAGATTTCTTCTTGCCAGCCATATCTTTTGTCATTAATGAGGATTGAAATTTTTCCCATAGTAGGAGTTCTTACTTGATCGTATTGAGTCCTTGTCCAAAACTTTCTAAATCATTTCCAAAGTTAGACTCTAAGGGGATCTTGGATCAAATCTCATAATTAATGGAGACAGAAATCCTTCCAAAGTTGGACTCATTGCTTAATGACTTAATCTCTACGTAATCTTGGACTCGTTTTTCGGAGTTAGTCGCGTAAATGGGCAGCAAAAATTTCTACCGGCTCTAACTGAAATGGGCTTATCAATTTTATGGCCATGTCGTTGGCCTCCAAAACCTTTTTCGAGTCATGGGCCATATAGGCAAGTAAACTTAAATAATCCTTGGCCCCGAGTGAATCTTGGCCCTTGAACCACAAATTTAAGGGAAGTGGGTTAAAAGATCCCTTGGCCACAAAATGAGTTGGCCAAAAACTATTCTTAGATATTAACGAGGAGAAATATACCAACAATATTTTCTGGGCCAAAACACGGAAATGGGCTAATTAACAACACTCCCTTGCCCAAAACACGTTAAACACGAGCATTTTTAAGCCAAGATAACCCAAGTGTTATTTTTGGGTACAAACAGGTGTTTTATAGTAGAAGGAGAAAATGTTGGGTATATGGAATGAGAAGATTGAAGGGAATGATGTGTAATCCTAGAAACAATTTCAAAGTGTTAAAACATGGTAAATTTTTAATTTTATTCACTTATTCCCTTGCCCCTTAGGGTTTCGGTCACCCTTGCTTTTCTTTTAATGTGATGGCTTGTTAAATCCAAGTCATTCAATCTCTTTTCTTTCCCATTCTTCGATCAATCTTGTATATTCATCTTTAATGAGCAAAACTGATATTTACACTATTGCCTAAAGCTTTCTAATATTATATGACTTACACCTTGTGATACATGAAAGTCAAAAGCCCTTTGACCAATATGTCATCCCAACACTTAATTATGTGATTAATATTTTAATCAACAAAGTTAGTGTTTGAGTTAAGACTAATGATTAACTAATTAATCATTTATCTTAATTAATATAATAACATTAATTATTCTCTAATAATTAATGATTTAACATTGGGTCAATAAGCTAAAGCTTTGACTTTTCAATCTTACTCTCTAAGTAGATTAATTAGCTAATTAATTCTATTTAAGAAAATATTATATTAAGTGATCACCCTAAATTAATCACTTGACTTATGAGCTTACTAATTATCTTCGTCAATTAGTAATTAAGTCATTAGAGTTTCATGATCTCCATTAGTATCTCACAGTTAAGTGAGCTCACACTAAAGCAAAACTATGATGGGTGACCCACTAGGAAGTATCAACTCCCAAACTTAGACAATACCAACTATCACAATAGTCGCAATCAATAATCGAACATTTTGATTCTTGGTATCATCATTTCCTTTTAGTCTCCACATAGTTGTATGTGTGTGACCCTTTAGATTCTTATTCGATTTGACAGTTGGATCACAATTAACCTAGAGCTCTTAATTTCTAGTTAATTGCTCTTTAGACTCTACATACCACATTGATACCTAGCCACAGTTTATGACCCCCAAACCAAATAGAATTTAGCCTCAAACCTATTTAGTTATGATTATAATACAGTACTGTCCTTTCTCTCATCTATGTCTCGATTACATCCTGGGTATGGAACTAATGTCAAAACTCATTACAGGATATACTCATATATGTGACTCTAATACTCTGGCCAGAGACTTTGCGAGTCTTTCTATCTTGGGACATCTCATTCTTCACGAAATATGAAAGATTTTATATTGCACACTCACATGCCTCCATATGTGTGTCAATGCACCCAACGTACACATGTAACCCATGCCTGATGGCGTTGGACCATTTTGTGCAATCAAAGTATACTAAGCATACATAGAAGACATTGATGGTGTCTTAGGTCGAGGACTAATCAATATCTATCACAACCACAGTGTTCCTATTTCACATGTCGTAAAGCTCCTTCTAGGATTCTCTATTCGGTTAGCCCAGTGGACATGTCTCCAAGCACGCACCCACATACCTGCTCTACTGTTCCTACACTGTGGCATGAGATTCACCAATTCAGAGTGAGCAAGCGTATGTGCTAGTCGATCTTGACTTATTAGAATGTTAATGTCCAGTTAACATTCCCTTTATCGACTAGGAATGTTTAGGAATCTAAGGTTTTGATAACATGAATCTCAATGGCCTTTCAAACTCATCATGTTTTACTACTACAAATTCTTTCATTCTTGGTGGATAATGTTGGCGGATTAGATTTGTCCGCCATAAATGCTAAAGAATTTCTAGCAGGAAGGTTTGGTTCGCCATGATTGCTCAGATAAGCGGAAAAAATCCCGCCATCAGAAGTCCAGAACTCAATCTTGTCGGATTGGACTGCTAGGATTTTAATTGTGTATTTATTCCTGGTGGCCCAAACCGTTAGGATTGCTCTTGACTTGACGTGCCGCCTCCCCTTTCTTTTTGTTATTTTCCTTCATTTTCTTTTCTCTTTCTTCTTCATCGCGAGCCGCCTCCCTCTTCTTTCTTCTTCTTTCTTCTTCTTCTTTCTCCTTCACTTCATTTTGATCTTCTTCTTTTCTTCCCCAAACAGCAACCAGGTGAGGTTCCTCATTCCTTACGCGAATTTGTTCTCCTTCTTTCCCCTTTCTTCTTCATTTCCTCTTCTTCTCTGCGAACAAAAAAATAAATTTAATTTTCTGCATGTTCCTCTTCTTTTCAGGTTCGACAATGGTGTAATTTGCAGAGAGAAGATCGATTAGTGTTATGTGGAACTCAATTTTGTGCATTCTTTGATTTTTAGGTTGATTTTTCAATTTAGCATTTGATTTGGGTCTGATTTTTGAATTACATATTTGATTTTGATTTAACCTATATATTTGATTTTTTGTGTTTTATTTTGCAGGCCAACCCACGGTAATCCTTTGGTGCAGCAAGGTTTGGGTAAAGATTTGATTTGGCAACAAGATTTTTTAGTCTGGGATTTTTTTTTGGGGCTTATTTGCACATTTGTCACTTGACTTTAAGGTTTTGTCTCACTTTACCCCATGACATTTTTTTGTCTCACATAACTCCCTGAACTTTAAGTCTGTATCCCACATTGCCCTATTCTGTCAAGTCCATCCCGATCTCTGTCAAGTCCAACCAAGGTTAAATAAAAATTCAAATTTTTACATGACTTCCCTCAAAACCAAATCTCTGATTTTGAATTTTCTAGGCTTAACTTTCGTAGAATGATACTCTACTATCTTTTGCTTGTACGCCGCTTGCTTAAGTTGAGACTGCTCTATTAACTCGTCCAACAAATCGAGATTCAGTTGAAGAGCTATGTTATTTTGTTGAAGGTTGAATTGTTGAATTCTTAAGCTTTGCGAACCTATTTCCACTAGAATGACTGCTTTTGTTCCATAGGCCAAAGTGAAAGGAGATTATCCTGTTGGGGTCTTCTCAGTGGTTCTTGTTGATTGTTTTCTTAGAACAAAATAAACATGCATCTCATTCTAAGTATACTCGCAAGTGCACAAATCGCAACAGTAGCAAAGCATGCAAGCACGAGGTCGATCCCACAGGAAATGGTTAATATACAACAAATCAATTCAATTAATCAATTAAAATAACTAAATGGGGGGTTTTGGAAAGATGGAAACACACGCACACACCCATTATTCTATCTTGCAATGTTAAGTTTTCAGCTTCAAATCAGATATGCATACTCTAACCATTCAAGGCTAATGACAAATCAATTCAAACACAATGTATTAAAGTTTGACTGCTAAAAAGGTTTGATTATTACTTTCTCGCAATTGTTCTCCTAAGGCATATATTAAGAGCTTCTTAGGCCTCGCCTAATCAGTTAACTTACATGTTCCCTAAGAGCTTTGTTAGGCATTCCCTAGGGCAACTGTTATCCATGTAAGAGTCATTAAAATCTATGAAAACGTCAAACATGCACAACATACAAGCTTTGATTATTTCCTTATAGAGGTCGCCCAAAACCATTACCAAGAATAATTCTTTTTTCCCTTGTTATTTGTGATTTAGTGCTTTTGATTAGTCCACAGCTAAACCTAACAAATAAACTAGATGCAATTATCCTAAGGTGATCAGTCAAAGGACGCAAACAACTAGTGACGGATTCAATTAGATAATGAGAATTAAATACATGCAAACATCAAATTAATTCATCAAGAGACAGATAAACGATTTGTTAAAGCATGACATCTCTAAAAATTAACTTACAATTAACATGCAAAATAGAATAATAAACTACATAATTAAAATAAAAAAGAAAATCAGAATAATATAAATAAATTCTCAATCCATGTTGGAAAACAAACTAATTAAACAAAACAATTAAAAACTAGAATTCTAAAAGAAAAACAAAGAGAACATCCCTAGAGTGGCAGCAGCGGCGGCACAAGATGGCACTCCTCCTAGGGTTTGACACAAAAATATAGAGAAGAGATAGAGGGCTGGTGGCTGCGGCTTGAAAGGAGAGGAAGAGGCTGCGAGAAAGGAAAAGAAAAGAAAGAAAGGAGGCTAGGGTATTGGCAGCTACAAGAGAGAGAGAGAGAGAACAGCTAGGGTTTCTGAAATTTCAGAGAGGAGACCCTCTCTTTGAGTTATAACGATGTATTTATAGAGGAGAGTGGGGCTGAGATTTCTCTTTCTCTTCAATGTGGGCTAAGTGCATTCCTTGCACACTAAGACTTATAATTTTCGGCCAAGCATGGGCCTTGGGCTGATTTAGGCTCTTTTTGGGTGTAACTCCTTTTTTCAGCTCGCGGAACTGCTGCGCTACCTCAACTAAAATGACCATATCTTGATCTAGAAACCTCAGAATCGAAATCCGTAAAATTCCCTGCAAAGCTAACATCCATATCTTTCCAACCATATATGGCATGCTACCTGATTCATTATGGAGCATTACAGAATTGCTGTCGAAATTGGTGCTTAATTTTCCAGGGTTTTGACTTCTTTTTCAGCTAGGATTCCTTGTGATCTTTGACTGAATCTTCCATGGGCTTCCTCTTTGTAGGCGTGATGGGCAAGAGTTTCCTTGGGCTTGGACATGTGGGCTGCATGACTTGGGCTCTAGAGTTGGCCCATGGCTTGCATGGCATGCGCATGCATGCATGGGCTGCCACCTTGCAATCGACTTTCACATAGGCCCATGGCTCATTTGACTTGATGACATGTCATAGTTGACCCTTGACCATTGACTTTGACTTCCAATTTCGCCCCTCATTTCTCTTTGGATTCGAATTCATTTCTTCCCTTCATTTGTTTCCATTGATGTCCATCAACTTCTAGAAGCTTCTGGAACCTTGACTTGATTGAGTTGACTCTGACCAACCTTTCCTAGTCCCACTAGGATTCCTTATAGATGTAGGATTCCTTGTCCTTTTTTACTTCTCATAATGACCATATTGCCCCTAGTGATTCCTAGTGTCATTAGGACTCCTTTCCCTAGTAGGGTTGAGTTTCGTAGTTCAATCAGGAATTCCTGCTCCAATTTGGATTTCTCATTTCTGGCTTGACAATGATGGTTCAGGGCTTGATGTTTCCTCGTATGACTAGGAATCCTCATTTGACTAGGATTTCTCCTCTTTTCTTAGTTTGACCAGGAAATGTCCCAAAACAGCTCCATATGCTCCTATTTCCTATTTATGCTTCATTTGACCTAAAAACACAAAAACAAGACAACAGACACAAAAGTATCGAGTTCTAATACTCTAGGTTAGGGAGTTAGTATCATAAAATAACGTAAAATGAACACTCATCAGTTTTATATGCCCAAAGAGCATGATGAAGTTCATCCGTCCAATCTCCCTTGGCCGAACCTAACCTTCTCTTGATTCCCCTTAAAATGCTCTGGTTTGCGACCTCTGCTTGTCCATTTGCTTGTGGATGGGCTGGAGAAGAAAAGTGATTTTTGATCCCATATTGAGCACAAAATTCCCTGAACTTACGACTGTTGAATTGGGTTCTATTGTTCAAGACTATGATCCTCGGAATTCCAAACCTACATAGAATGTGTGGAAATACAAAGCTTTCAATGTATTCTTCCATGGTTTTTATCACTGCCTCTGCCTCGACCCATTTTGTGAAGTAGTCAATTGCTACTATTAGCATTTTTCTTGGTCCAGAAGCCTATGGAAAAGAACCCCAGAGATCCATTCCCCATTAAGCAAACAGACATGGACTCTCACCATTAGAGTTAGAGGCTCTGCTGGCTGATGTTTAAGGCTGGCGAACCTCTGGCATTTTTCACACTTTCGAACTAAGTATTCAGCTTCTTGTTTCATGTTAGGCCAATAGAAACCTTGCCTCAATAATTTAAAAGCCAAAGTCTTACCTCCGAAATGAGCCCCACAGACTGCTTCATGGACCTCTCGAAGTGCATAGGCAACTTCGGAAGGATCTTAACACTTCAAGAGAGGACTGGAAAAAATTCGTTTATATAAATCCTCTCCTACTAACACATATCATGCTGCCCTTGTTTTCAGATTGCGAGCCTCCTTTGGATCCAGGGACAGTTCCATTGTTAGGATATAGTAATATTCTGGGTCCAGTCTTCTCCTCCTGACATTTGCACGATTTGTGTTACAATCTATCCTTGATGCTCAATGCTTGTCTTATCTAATTCCTCCACCAATATATTGGTTGGTAGGGTCGTACTGAGTGATGATGCGAGCCTGGAAAGTGCATTTGTGAGGGCATTTTGAGCCCTAGGAATTTGTTCTATGTGAATTTGATCAAAATCTTTGGTCAATTTCTGAACTTCATGGAGGTACTCAATCATGCTAGGTTCTTTTGCTTCATACTCTGAATTTACTTGATTGACAATCAATTGTGAGTCACTATAAGCCCTGACCCTGCGAACCCCCATTGCCTTTGCCATTCGCAGCCCTGCAATTAAGGCCTCGTACTCTAAAACATTATTAGTTGTAGGAAAATTAAATTTCAAAGCATAAGGATGCTAAATTCCTTCTGGCGAAGTTAACAATAACCATGCTCCATCTCCTGTTGAAGTGGACGAACTATCCACGTTCAATATCCATGGTTCATCCACGAGCTTCTTTGTTTCGTCTGACGCGGTGAATTCCGCTTTGAAGTCAGCTACAACCTGTTCTTTAATGGACGTTCTCGGAACATATCTAATATTGAGTTGACTAAGTTCGATAGACCATTTCATCAATTTGCCAGAAGCTTCTGGCTTGTGGAGGACTTGCCGAATGGGTTGATCTGTCAATGTTTCGATGCTATAGGCTTGAAAGTAAGGTCTCAACTTCCTCGAAGTGGTTACAAGTGCCAAAGCCAACTTCTCAATTGGTTCATATTTTGCTTCGGCACCTTGTAAGGCCTTGCTGAAAAAGTGTATGGGCTGCTGCACCTTTCCTTCTTGTCTGAACAACATCGAACTTACTGCTGAATTCGAGGTAGCCAAGTATAGGTACAAAACCTCATGTGGTTCAGGTTTTGTCATTACTGGCAGGTTGTGGAAATACTCTTTCAATCTCTGAAAGGCTTCATCGCACTCCAATGTCCATTCTAACTGTTTTAACTTTTTGATTGCTTGGAAGAAAGGCTGGCATTTCTCTGTTGATTTTGAAACAAAACGACTGAAAGCTACTACCTTCCCAGTTAGGACTTGTACTCCTCAGACTGTTTTGGAGGAATATAAGTTCAGAATAGCTTCGATTTTATCGAGATTAGCTTCTATTCCCATTTTGGTCACCATGTAACCTAGAAATTTCCCTGAGGTCACTTCAAAAGTGCACTTATATGGGTTTAATTTCATTTGACATTCCCGAAGGACCTCAAATGTCTTTGATAGGTGTTCCACATAATTTGAGGCTTCCAAGGACTTAGTTAGCATATCATACACATATACTTCCATTATGTCTCCAATCTGGTCCTTGAAGATCTTATTCACCAATCGTATGTTGATAGGTTGCCCCTGCATTTTTCAAACTAAAGGGCATGTTGGTATAACAGTAGAGGCCTTGATTAGTAAAAAAGGATGTTTTTTCTTTGTCTGGTGGATACATCCGAATTTGATTGTATCCTGAAAATGCATCCATGAAGCTCATGACTTCATGTCCTGTTGTCGCGTCCACCAATTGATTAATGCGAGGTAAGGGAAAACTATCTTTTAGACATGTCTGGTTAAGATCGGTGAAATCTACGCACATTCTCCATTTTTCGTTGGATTTTTTCACCATTGTCATATTAGCGATCCACTTAGGGTACAACGCTTCTCAGATGAAACATGATTTTTTCAATTTTTCAACTTCATCCTTTATTGTCATTCTTCAATCTGGGGCGAAGTTTCTTCTTTTTTGAGCAACTAGTGCATAGCTAGGATCGACATTTAAATGATGACAAATAACCTTTGGGTCGATTCTAGGCATGTCGTCATGTGTCCAAACAAATACATCTTTGTTCTCTTTCAAGAAGTCCTTGAGCTCTTTCTGAAGTTCAGGAGGAATTTCACTTCCAATTTTAATTGTCTTCTTTAGATCGCTTGGGCACACACAAATTGAATACGTCTATTCAGTTATTTCTGCCCTTATCCGCTTACCTTTTGAGGTACTTACTTCGTCCTCCTTTTTCACCTTTGCGACTTGCGCTTGAGGTCTATCTTCCAAAATTCACATAACACCCCCGAGCATGTAGTTAGTCTCCTCGAACTACTCCAACCCCCGCGAGAGTTGGCAACTTCATTGTCAAACAATAGGTCGAGGTACTGACCCAAAATGCATTGAGACTAGGACACCCCAAAATTACGTTATATGTTGTTAGTATGTCTACTACCATAAAGTCTACCATTTTGGTGCTAGTATGCGGTTCCCCACGAATGGTAGAGAGTCTGCTTTATCACCAGCGAACCCTCTCAGGGTTGTTGTGAAAGGTCGCATTCTTTACATTGGGATTTTCGTCATTTCCAATGTTTCCCAATAAATGACATCTACAGAGCTTCCTGGATTAATAAAGATCTTTTTCACAGTTTTATTCGCAATAAGAGCTGTGATCACAAGGGCGTCGTTATGAGGGAAATGCAACCCCTGAAGGTCCTGTTCTCCAAAGCTCACTGACTTGAACCTATGTTGTTGCACAGACAACACTTCCCAATCTTGAGATTCCATCTTAGCCTTCTTCATGTAATTCTTTCACCAATTTCCAGATCCTACACCATTATGAATTCCTCCATGGATGAACTGTTTGACTTCTCCATCAGGTTTTTGTGTATGAGGTAGTAGCAGAGCGGTATGTCTGTTATTATGTTGACCTTTCGGGTGATTTGTGACGTAATTCTGAATGTATTGTCTTTGGATAAGACCTTATATTTGTTCCTTTAGTTCTAAATAGTCATCCGTATTATGACCGTAATCCTTGTAAAATCTGCAATACTTATCTCGAGGCCTTTTGGAAGGGTTGGTTGACATTCTTTTTGGCCTTTGGATCAACTGTAAGTCTGCTATCTCCATCAAGATTGTTCGCGGGGAATTCTGAAGGGGGTGTATGAGTCATATCGAGTAACCAACCCCCGAGGACGATTATTTCCATTCACTGGAGGTCTTCTCTTTTCATTCCTTCGAATTTCCTCGTCTCTCTTCTTTCTTTTTTTTCATGATTATTTGAGGTTGTGGCTCCATCATTCAAAGTAGCAGCCTTCGCATTGGCTTTCTGAAGTTTATGAAGGTCATCAGCGTTCATGTATTTTTCTGATCTCTCCAAAAATTCTTTCATGCTTTCAGGTTCATCCATTCTTAGAGAATAACTGAATTGTGTTGGCTGAAGCCCGTTCACTAAAGCCTGGATTAGCGAATCTTCATGTATCCCTTCTACTTCCAAAGCTTCGATGTTGAACCTCTGGAGATATTTGTGAAGTGGTTCATCTTCGCGTTGTCTAATGGATAAGAGATGGCTAGAATCGTGCTTTGTTTTCTTGCTTTTTATGAACTGGGCTTCGAACGTGTTTCCAAGTTGGTTGAAGCAAGCAATACTGCCTAGTAGGAGTTTTTCGAACCAGACTCTGGCTCCTCCCTTTAGAGTGGTTGCAAATGCTCGACATATTATAGCATCCGGTACCAGAAAAAGCTTCATTTGTGACCGAAAGGTTTCCAAGTGATCCTTTGGATCTGAAGGTCCATCATAGAGTTCAATCACAGGAAGTTTCAATCTGGGCGGCATTGGATATGCCTGGATTTTCCTTGCCAAAGGGCTCCTTAAATCCGTGGATGGTATGAGAGGAAGCGCTTCTCCATTGGAGTTAGCCTCAGTTTCCCCTCGCTCTTCTCTGTGAAGACTTTGCAAGGGATTTCCTTCCACACGGTCCATTAAGTTTAAACTTTGAACCACATTTTTCAAACCGGCCATCAAAGTTCTTAGTGTTTCTTGCAACACTTCGAATTCCTGGTTTGCTTGTGCGTCATTTGGCTCTACGCGATGTACATTCCCAAGAGTTGAATTCCGAGTATTCACTATCAGTAAAATTTCTTCACTTCCCACAGACGGCGCCAACTGATAAGCCTCGAATTCTCTTATGCACACATCAACAAAGCTTCTCGAATTCTTTATGACTTGGAATAAATATTCATCTTTTCCTGCGAAATGAAACCAAAGCTCTAATGATCCAGATGAAGATTTCTCTCCAATGGATCTCTAATGCTTAAGTTAGTCATTTATGATATTAAAGTTTCCAAGATATTTGTCATTAGATTCGTACCTCAGTATGTTGATCTTGTTGCCCTTATATTATTGCTATTTAGGAAGTTAATTCCTGGATTTGCGAGGTTGGTTTTCCGGATAACTGCCGAGGCAGTTTCTCTGAACTTTAGTTTTAAATAATTGTCTTTAATTTCGGACAGGGCTTCATTAATTGAGTCTTTACTGAAAGATTTTGGCTTTTAAAAGTTCTAAAATAAATACTAGGAATAAGATCCAAAGAATAGGCTCATCAGATTTTATTTTACAATATTTATGAAAGAGTTGCACTTCTGTTTTTGAAATGGAATATGAGTATTTTCTGAGCCAAGGTTTATTCAGTATAGAAAGCGATTTCAAACCACCATATTAGTACCCTCCCATGACAGTGATACAAATAGGTCTTTGAGAGCCATCACGGCACACATATAGACTTTGGGTCGTGTGTCAGGATGTCTAGCCCTTTGGGGGCCGCTCTGCGTGCACGTACAACCATATAAATTGTCCTGCCTGTACAAGTGTATGGCCAGCTAATTCCGCTATGCTTGTACAGGTGTATGCCCAGTTTACTCCGGCTTACCCGTGCGATGCAGGATTCCGCACGGGTGTATGAGTAGTTTTTCCGGTACTAGTGTGGTGAGTGTTTTTAGATTGTTGAGTATTTTGAAAGATGAATTAATGGTAGCAAAGGTTTTAAATATGACGGTTTCAGTTGAGGTAGAAGCGTCACCCTCGGCCTAGACCTCGACCAAGAAGCTTCGTAGCTACTCAGTGGTCATGTGGGTCCCGCCCTCAGCGTACTTCTTGAAGGCTAGTAGAACCCATATCTGCTTGGCAGTCAATTGATGGGTTGTGCATGTTGGTGAAGAAACTCGTGAAATTTTGAGTTTATTAATTAGTGTATTAAGACTTTTGAGTTTTAATATATATTTTGGAAAACAGATCTGGGTTCTTTAATTGTTTATCCCTTTATTACGGGAAGTTTTTTTCTTGTTTGAAAGTTGAACAAAAATATTTAATTTGTATTTTTAAGCTACAATTAATATGAAATTATATTACAATGGTTTAAAGATTTGGATTCCAAATATCGTGTTGATGGTTTAGAGATATAATGTATTTTATTTCAATGCAGTTTAGATCTGAGTTGCATATGTAGTAGAATTTTATTTTTCTGGGTTTTCACCTAAAAGAGATGAATACTGTGATGGTAGAGTTTATAGATCTGGGTTAACAATATGAACTACCCAAAGAAGACAATGCTCAAAATCTGGATTTGGATTCAATGGAGAAAAAGAAGAAGATACAAAAATTGCAGATGTGGACTTTTCAATGGACTTTCTAGTCGACAAGTGCTATAGTACTATTTCAAGTAGACTTTTCGGTGGACTTTCTGGTCGACATGGTGCTATAGCACTGTCTAACAACCACAAATTCCACAACATGTATCTGGTGACCACAAATTCTACAACAATCAAATTTGAGTTTCTTCAACAATTTGATGTGGTTGGCGGTATTCATGGTGCAGATCTAGGTTTAGAGATGACTCTCTCCCTCTCTCCCTTCTTCCCCCCCTCAAAACCAGATTTAAATTCAATGAAGATTCATTGCCAGATTTGGATTCATTGTATAGATGAGGTAATGAGATAATGGATTCAATGAATTAGCTCAAGCTTCTTGTTTAGGTTGTCGCTCTCTCTCTATGGCTACAGCAGAAAGACGGTGGAAAAGGGTTTGGCAGCTGCAGGAAGAAGGTGGAGGAGTTGGTGGAATTTTTTGTGGATTGTGGCGATCAGAAATTTCACACAAGGGGTATTTTGGTTTGAAAACAAGCAAAAAGGTTAACAAAGTAAGGAGGGTGTCCCCAACTCAGATTTCATTGGATTTTAAAAGTCTAATAAAATTTAGGTGTCCTCAATTAGGATTTTAATGGATTCCAACAAAATCAAGGTGTCCTCAACTTGGATTTTAAAAGATTCCAATGAAATCTAGGTGTATTCAAAAATTATGGATTTCAAAGGATTTCATTAAGTAGTGGAATTTGGATGGAATTGGATGAATTTTTAGGTGAGTGATATAAATACCAAAGCCCATAAGAATTCCAGCCCTCCCCCCTCAGATTTCCAACGTGCTCTCTCTCTCTCTCTCTCTCTCTCTCTCTCTCTCTCTCCTGAGAACATGAACAGACGTGCACATGAACAGACCTGCTTGACTGCTTGAGGTATGCTATTTTTTCTCACAACTTTCATAGAATCACAGTAATAATGCTACATAGACCTGCTTGAATGCTTGAGTTTTCTGCTTTACGATAAATTTTCATAGACCTGCGTACAATCACCTATTCGTTCAGTACGTTTTCACAAAGCACAGAGCTTCACGCCTTCACCATTAGCTATGGCTACATGTTCTCAACCTCCACTCCCAAACCCATCTCAGCCCTATAATCTTTTACAATCTCTTACCTCATAGACCTGCTTTCAATAAAAAATCACATACAATCACCTAATGCTTCGTTCAGTTTTCACAAAGCACAGAGCTTCACGCCTTCACCGTTAGCTTTGGCTACATGTTCTCAACCTCCACTCCCAAACCCATCTCAGCCCTCTAATCTTTTACAGTTTCTTATCTCAAAAAATCATGTAGGTTGTCCTCAGAACCAGCCATTTTAGCTTCCAAGAAGCTCCACACATTGAACCCATACAGAACCCTGACTCGGTACTAAGCGTAATACCATGGGTTGACTCAAACCCACATCAGAAACATAATACCAAACGTTCAGTATTGCTTTTGGCTGATTTGAGCCCAATTTGAAGTTGTTTAATTTTCTAATGTATATATAATAGGTCCTCCATATATGAATAATTTCATCATGCTTGTCATAATTTATATCTTTCCCAAGTTGCTCTGATAGGTCCTCCAGATTGATTGATTTTTTTTTGTTGGTTTGATTGGTTAAGAAAGGAAGCTCATAGGCTATGAATGTTTTTGATTGGATTGAATATTTTCTATTGCTTTATAAATACTTGCCATATCCATGTCCATGCATTAATGACATAAAAAAGTATATAACTTATTAAATATTTCATGGACAATATAGTGAGATTATAAATGGGAGATTCACAAGGAAAGGGTAGAATTGGGTATAACCCGTGGAGCACAGAAGAGAGCTCTATGTTGTTAGAGCTTATGGTTGATGCCGCCAATCGTGGATGGCGTGATAGCAATGGTTTGCTAAGCAGACAAACAGTAGAAAAAAAGATACTTCCTATTCTGAATGAAAGGCTTGGTTGTGCAAAGAATTATGCTCAATACCAGAGCCGATTGAAATGGTTTAAGCAACGGTATCACAATTATTCTGATCTTATGTGATATAGCTCTGGTTTTGGGTGGGACTCAAGCACAAAGAAATTCACTGCTAGTGATGAAGTATGGGAAAATTACTTTAAGGTGAGATTTTGATTTTATATTTTTATTTATTTATATGATAACTTACAGTGTGTTTATGCACTAATGAGAACTAATTATTATATGTTTGTTCTTTTATAGTTTCACCCAAATCAAAAGCACCTTCGTACTGATACGATTGCTGACTATGAGGATTTGAGAATAGCAATTGGGAATGGAACTGCTACTGGGAGAAACTCAATTGGATTGGGCGATGAAACAGATGCAAGGATATATGGGGTTGAAGAGAACATACATGTCAGGATAGAAGACTATATATTTGATGAGAGTCATGGGGGATATGTCCAAAGTCAAAATGAACAGTCATACGAAGCTCCATTACATGAACATTATACTTCATCCCCACCTATCATGGAAATTGATATGGAGGTTCCCTTAGAAAACAGTGGTCCGAAAAAACGAACTAGAAGCGAGTATGAAGGGAACTCTAGCTCATTTGATACCATGAGTACTCGAGCCGATGTTCTAGAAAAGATTTCTCTTGGCATGGATTCAATTAGTGCAATTGCAACTGACATTCGAGGAATGCATAATCTGATGGAGAAAAGAGAAAGAGATAGAGAGAAAAGTGAAATAGAGAAAAAGGAAAGAGAGAACAAGAACAATATATGGAATGCTATCAAGGAGACCCCAAACTTGGATAGTCGCACTCGCTACAAAGCAGGTGCATTTATTCATAAGTTGGGAATGAAAGATGCCTTTTTGAAAATGTCACTTGAAGAGCGTTTGGAGTGGATAACTTATAATGTGGAATGAGTGTGGTTATTTAAGAAAATGTTTAATATTTTGGAGTATTTTGGAGTACTTTGTTGAAACTTTAATTTGGTTTGGATGACTTTGTTTAAACTTTGATTTGGAATACTTTGTTGAAACTTTAATTTGGTTTGGAATACTTTGTTTAAACTTTGATTTGGTTTGAATCAGTGAACCTATTTGAATGCTTTTATAGTTTCATTGTTCATATACATACCTCTTTGGTTTGTTTGTTGACAATTTATACAGGTATGTTATTGATATTGTTAGTCGACAATCACTGTTAGATGCTGCATGTTGCTAATTATTGGGGTAGATATACATACATTTTTAGTTTGTTAGTTGACAATTTATACATGTATATTATTGATATTGTTAGTCGACAATCACTATCATGTAAGGAATTTAGATGCTGCAGGTAAAGGTTAGAATTTAGATGCTGCAGGTTACTGGTTATTGGGCTAGATATAGTTTTTTATTGTATGATACATTAGCCAAACTAATATAGGATCAAAAAGATGCTGCAGGTTACTAGTTATTGGGGTAGATATAAAGTGTAATATATTTTTTTTTTTTAGGTGGGAGAAGAAATGGACGAAGAAATGGACGAAGCATTTTATGAAACCATTAAGTTAGTGTTAATGGCAGTTCAAGAAATACTTCAAGTGTTAAATGGATTAATGGTTATCATACGGGGTGAACGTATTGAACGTCCAAATCGACGACCAATTAGTACGATTGGATATGATTATATTCATAAGGTATTGAATGAGGATCCTCAACACTTCCGACAAGTGTATAGGATGTATCTTGATGTGTTTCTAAAGTTGTGCAAAATTATTAGAGAAAAAACACATTTGCGAGATACAAGATATATTTGTGTTGAAGAAATGCTTGCAACATTTTTACTCACCATTGGTCAAAGTTCTCGATATTGCTTAACTCGTAAGACGTTTGATCGAGCACATTCCACAGCAAGCTGAAATTTCAACAAAGTTCT
Organism: Dryas drummondii; assembly: GCA_003254865.1. Taxonomy (NCBI): domain Eukaryota; kingdom Viridiplantae; phylum Streptophyta; class Magnoliopsida; order Rosales; family Rosaceae; genus Dryas; species Dryas drummondii. Next base: position 83,652 of record QANW01001400.1, read on the forward strand.
AAAGGCCTTGAATACAATTGCACCAGATATGATGGTCAAACCTGGATCCACAGTGCCAAATAAAATAAGAGAAAGTACAAAGTTTTATCCTTACTTTAAGGTAAGAGATAAAATATTTTATTATATATTATTTACAATTATTACTTATTATTATTAATGTAACAAAATATATTGTTAAAATTTAAAAATCTCATATTCATTTTAGGATTGCATTGGAGCTATTGATGGCACACACATTCCGGCAATGGTATCAGGACGCAATGTGAGCAGCTATCGTAATCGCCATGGAAAAATATCACAAAATGTATTGGCGGCTTGCAACTTTGATTTGGAATTCATTTACATCCTTAGTGGATGGGAGGGTTCAGCTCATGATTCAAAATTGCTACATAATGCTTTATCAAGAAGAAATGGACTTAAAGTGCCATAAGGTACACATTTATTTATTTTTTTCTTCACATTAGGTCATAAGTTACATTTTTTTTTTCTTGACATTAGTTCATAAGTTACATATTATTTATGTATTATATATTCAGGGAAATATTTCCTAGTGGATTGTGGATTTCCAAATCGTCGCCAATTCTTATCACCGTTTCGAGGTGTTCGATATCATCTCCAAGATTTTGGTGGTCAAGGTCGTGATCCCGATAATGCATTTGAGCTATTCAATCTTCGACATGCTTCCTTGAGAAATGTAATCGAGAAGTTATTTGGCATATTCAAATCGCGATTCACAATTTTCAAATCGGCGCCTCCATACCCATTTAGGACACAAGCAGAGCTAGTGTTAGCTTGTGCAGGATTGCACAATTTTCTTCGCAAAGAGTGTCGTTTTGATGAATTTCCTATTAAACCAGACAATGAATCTTCACCATCGTCATCATTACCAAAAATTGAAGAGGATGAACAAGATTTTCAAACCCAAGAACAACAACGAGAGAGTGCTAATGCATGGAGAACTATTATAGCTTCAGATATGTGGACAGATGCCATAAACGATGGGAATCAAGGGTTATGAATAATAAATGAATGGCGCATATAACCTAACTCAAGTATTTCAATTTGCTAATCTGTTTTATAACTTTGTTGAGATTTGCAAAGTTGAGGATTTTTTTTAGGGCGGAGTTATGGATTTTTTTTTTTAAAAAAAAGAACAAAGCTATGGAATTATTATGTTTTTTTAATTGGACAGCAAAATATCAATTTTAGTAGATCATTGAATGAGCTGCATCATATATCAACTTTCACGTATTATTCTTTTCTTTTTTTTTTTCAACAAATATTTATTTTTGTATTAATTTACAAGGAGTTATTATAATAGAAGTTGAACAAACTGCAGGCAGACTACCCAACGAAATGGATGAGAGAGAGGGTAGCCATTTGTTAACATTATTTCAACCTGGGAACGGTTTTCTTACTTTGGATAAACATATGATCAGTCAGATAAATCATGGGTGACTTTTACTAGTTAGCAGCAGAAAATTCATAACCTGATATATGCACGGTTGCGCTTGACGGATATATGGAGTCTTCAAACATTTTGGAGTATTCTTAAGGGTTAGGATTAATTAAAATCCATTGAAATCTAACCAAATCCATTAAAATCCAATACAACAGAATTTTGTTAGAATCCTATGAAGTCTATGGAATTCCATTAAAATCCATGAAATCCATCAGAATCCATAATTCCTTTAAAATCTATGGAATTCCATTAAAATCTAAGTTGGGGACACCCCCCTAAGTTTTTGAGAAATGGGTCAAAATGCTTAAGTTGGATGAAAAGAGGATATTTAATTAAATTACCCAGTTTTTAAAAAGTAACAAATGACTTTTAGTTTTTATAATACATAAAATATTAGAACATAAATCACATTTTCTTTCTAAACATTTGGAGAAAAAATGATATAATATATCTAGATCACATTTTCAATGCATGCCGGATATGATGTTATATCATTTCAATAAACTAAAATAAACTATTTCATAATCAAATAATCCAACTAAAAAACCTAGAAGTCAAACTGGCAACCCGCAACTTAAAGCTAGCTAGAACCCCAACGAATAAAGAATAGTTCATGTCACTCTGGCCAACTAATCAATCATCATGTGACTTAAAGAATAACAACAAACCTCTAATAAATAGAAACAAACAAATACTTTCAAGAAAAGTGATATGAATTGTAGGCAATATCTACATTGATGCCCAATTAATGGTAGTGACTTACAGTAAATTGAAGGATATAATAACCATCATTACCAAATATGAAAGCCACATAAGAATAAAAGCATATTCATAATTTATAGTAAAAGATAGAGTGGAAGTCCTATGAACGCAAATTAGTAGAAAGAAAAAAGAATAATAAATAAAAAACAAAACCCAGATAAAAACACACAAATAATGGGCGAATCCTATTGTTCTAAAATTGGGGTTTTGAATTTTTTTCACACTAATTGAGACAAATAAGAAGAATCAAAACTCAGATTTATGAAAATCTACCACATCAAGTGGGATTTACAAAGACGTTAGCGAATCAAGAATTAAGAAAGAATTTTCGTAATACCTAGTTCAATGGAGAAGAGAGCGTTAGTTGAGCGTGATGAAGATGACAGACACTCTTAGTCAAGGTACGTGAGAGTGAAGAGAGGCGTAAAAAAGTTTATCCTGTGTTTTCACTTTTTTTAGAGTTGTGTTTTTGTAAAACATACGAAACGTCATTAGCGTGTTTTGGGAATTTGGGCTAAAATGTGAATTTGTTTTTTAAATTTAGTTTTTAAAAAAAGGTGAAAACACTTACCAAAAGTGTTTTTGTGTTTTTTAAACTTGTAAAACAGAAAACAGTTTTGTAAAACGTTAAAAAACACACCCTTAGTATCTAGTTTCTAAATGGAATTTAGTTAGATAAATGCCTTATGTATTGTCTCAAGAGAAACTAGTGTTCACATCCATTTAGGAAAATATGAATTCTAGGTTTTGACACTCTGTATTTGCACTAAATGTTTTCTTATAGTCGAAATTATCAATTATTTAGTGCTATCTATTTTGATCATTTAATTTTTGGCTAGTTATTTTAAAAAATATAAGAACTCTTACTATATCCACATAATAAGATGGTGGGGTATTTTTATTTAATGGTTTAATTTTACATCTATACCCTCATTTTATTAGGCTATTTTTATTTGATTGTTTTGTTTAATAAATGACATTTCAGGCATTCTCAATTTTAGTGAAGCCTATAACACCAAAAGGTGTCTTCTAACTTTATAATAATACTAACCTCTTGGCGTGAGCTCCACCCATGATAATTGGCAATTTTATTGTGTATTTTATTCTTTTTGTTTTATAACTTCCCACTATTCTTTCCAAGTTTTAAGGTGATGAGGTGCAAATTTTTTTTTAATGGTTGTACTTGACAATACGCTCATTGATTAAGTTTTTTTTTTTTTTAATATGACTATTTTGTTGAATGAAAGGTATTTTAAGCAATCTTATTTTTATGAGACCTGTAACAACATATCCTTTTTTCTGTCTTTACAATAGTGAATATATGTAGATTCATCCAATCGACACAATTTAGTTTTTTTTTTTTTTAACAAAATGAAAAATATTATTTGTGAATTTGCGATTGGTTTGTAACTTTGTAGGAATAAATGACTTCTTACCAACAAGGAGAGAATCATTTTCGAGAACAAGAAATACAACTACCAAAATAAACAAACAAAATGACCCGAGACGGCGTCGTTTGGCTTGTGTTTACAGTTTACCTTACGAATATCTCCTTCCCCGTAGCCATAATAGGCTTCAGTTGTCAGTCATAACTCATAAGCGAGTCCGACAATCGAATCGGTGACTGAACTCAGTGAGTTGGGGAAAAATCAAAATCAAAATCAAATGTCGTTTACGCTTCGGGCCGTGAAGGTGCCGCCGAACTCGGTGTCGCTGGAGGAAGCCAGGCACCGAGTCTTCGACTTCTTCAAGGCCGCTTGCAGATCCATACCAACCATCATGGACATCTACAACCTAGACGACGTCGTTGCACCCTCTCACCTCCGCTCCGTCGTCGCCTCCGAGATCCGCAAGAACTCCAAAGTCACCAACCCTAAGGTCCCCCCTTTCTCTCTTTCTTCTCTATCTTCTAAATTACCCGAAACGATGTCGTTTTCATATTCTAGAATTTCATATTTTTAACCTTCATTTTGCAACCAAATTGGATGTGTTGGAGTACCAGGGTTTGTCCAATCTTCTGTTTGTTATAGAATTGTGCTTAGTCTTTGCATAAATTTAGGTAGCAAGTGAAGGATTGATTGTGTCCACTGTGACTGTGAGTGATTTTAGGTCTAGTGTTCCTACTTTGCATCAGAATTCTCATTTAGAAACCCTTTTTTTCCTTTGGACCTTGAATAATAGGTATATGCAGTGTAAAATTATTGTAAAAACTTCAACATGGTATCGTAGGCTTCGTAGCAGGAGATGTAAGCTCGAATCTTTGCAATTGAAACCTCCCAATTTCAATTAAATTTCACATTTGAGGAGAAAATTGTTGTATAAACAATTGTTGTCTTATTTGCATCCTAAACAAGCGAGTATTGGTGTAAATAATTGTTGTCTTACTTCCTTGCAGCTTAAATTTTACATTTTTTGAAGTAATGGATAACTAAATTTAATGGGTAGATTTCTTTTGAGGGTCTAGTATGGTATATGGACACTGGTATAAGTGTCACATGCAAGCACATGTCATGGGAGTGATTTCTTCTTGTTATCGGCAATCAATTTATGTGAAATATAATACTGCCTGAAAGAAAGCATATGGACTCACAGGCTAAAAGGTCCTTGCATCATTATTTGAGGCTGAACATGAAGCTTCATTGGGTTAAACATTGGCTAGTCATTTGTGTAATGCACTTTGACATGATTCCTATTTAGTAATATGCTGATTTAAGAAAACTATTTCGTCTGACCATCTGGTTTGCTTTTTGAATTAACTGCCAAGGGTTTCTACATTGAGCTAGTTGTATATTTAATTGTATTTTAGTTGGCACTAAATCAAAATTTTCAGCACTACTTGTGCAGTTGTACCTGCTTGCTAAAATGCTTCATGTTATTGTGATTTGTGGCTTATAAACAATTCTTATATTTTGTATAGTATTAATATGTAGGTCATTGATATGCTGCTCTTCAAGGCAATGGAAGAGTTAAATAACATCACTGAGCATGCAAAGCAGCGTCACCACATCATTGGCCAGTATGTGGTGGGTCAACAAGGGCTTGTGCAGGATTCGGGCACCAAGGATCAGGGTGCCTCTGATTTTCTCAAAGATTTTTATAAAAGCAACTATTTTTGAACTTCTGCCATTTCCTGGATGTGCTCCAATTGGACTTTGATTTTGGGTGGGACTTCCTAAATAAAGGTGTACTTCACAATGTTTATGTATCTTTCTGTTGGATGTAGATTGTTACGGTCACTGGGTCATAACTTAATTTCCGCTTTTTATGAAGCATTTCATGTTTTGAAAATTTAAGAAACTAGGTGCAGTAATGTCACTGGATAAGCTGTGTAGCATATTGTTCTGTTATTGTTTTTGCATGCTGTGAGATTATTGTGGATGGTAAGTTTGAGTTTATAATCATATCTGCATGCCTAATGTGTTGGGAGGTTTTGTTTTTATTCATTTGCTCCAATGGATATGGGTACCAAACTGGTTGAGTTCTGGGTAACCATGATCTTGGGGACTTGAATTTTGAAATTATTTTCGTTCATCATCAATGATGCAGATTTTTCAAGCATGCTGCTGTTCTGATACTCTTGCATGGTCCATTAAAATTGTTGGTTCAGAACTATCTCTAGTTGTTGAGTTTGTACTCGATTGTACTTTGGGCTTGTGACCTTTCTTGGGTTTTTTATATGTTGAGAAAGTATGTGGAGAATATCTAGTCTTTTGGGGTATGCTCCTTATAAATTTATCTTCCTTTTAGTCAATGTTACTATTAATTTAGAAAAAAGAAAAAAGAAATCTAAAGGGGTAATACTATAGGCACTACTCATTTAGCCTGGCATTCCTAAATAAGTATTTTATATTTTCCATGCACTTACAAGATGGATGCAGTGCAAGAAGCTACAGTGGAGTACTAAATAGTGTCGGCCATCTAAATTTGCAAATGTGTTATATAAGTGAGGGAGTTTATGAAGTGAAAAGAGAGAAAAATGAGAAGGAAAATATTTGAGAATGAAGCCTATTTATAGGTGTGGAATGCTTGAAGGCTACTCCAAGGTGTGTGAAGATCATTCTAAGACTTGGAGGCTACTCTAAGTCTCCATATGGACATCCACACATATTATAATGTTTATAACACTTCCCTTGGATTCCCACTTCACTTTGAACCCTATGGAAAAAAAAACACTAGCTAAAGAAAAAAGTACAACAATTATATGTTTCTTTTAACTATGGTGAGTGTGTGGCATTGTCTCGTTAAATCTTTGTGAAGAAAACCTAATGGGACAAAAACTTTGGACGAAGGGAAAAAAGAATAGTTTGATCACTTTGCTTTGGCGGCACACTCCCCCTAATGTTGATATTATTTCTTTAATCAATGATGATTGCCTCGTTAAAACCTTATTTGGAAAACCCAATAGGACAATAGGACAAAACCGAAGCGAAGGAAAAAGAGTAAGATCCTTTGGGAGATCATTGATATGTGAACGCACTTATTGTTGTCTTGTTAAAACCGAAGCGAAGGAAAAAGAGTACGACCCTTTGTGCCACCTATGTCTTTTTTTGCCTGAATTGTGGGCGTCGCAGGTTTGCTTTCTCAGACGTCTGTCCTTGCGTCCTTGTCACTAGATATTCCTTTTGCTCTCTTTGAATTTATCCCGCCCGGGATGAAGGATGTAACACCCTGAACCTCGGGCCAATAAACATACTGAAACACTACTATTTAAACATTTTTTCAAAGAATGAGTCATGCACTTAACATAATAAATAAATGCATATAATAAATCAAAGTGCGAGCCCAAAAACATTTATGTAAAATCACTTTCTAAAATTGGTTTAAATCAAATTAAAATGGGTCTCACTGCCTCGTCTTCTCCTCACTGCCTCCTCAGCCTGCTTAACCTGCAAAACACAAATAATCACACTGCACCATATTCATAGTAAACCGGGTCATTCAAATAAACAACCCGGTAAGCTCAATAGACCTCGTATGAGTGAAATAACGTAATAACTATCCTTAATAAATAATCACATAGTCTCAATATGCTTTTGTTATAGAACTCCTTGGAAGAATAATGAAACTACACCATACTCGTACTCGTACTGTAGACAATGTCTTGGCCACAATCCCGCACACGGGCAGGCTCAAACCCTGGCCACAATCTCGTACATAGAGGTTAATCTGCACGAGCAGGCTTGTATCCTGGCCACAATCTTGTGACCTCCGCACGAGCAGGCTCGTATCCTGACCACAATCTCGTATGGAGAGGTCACTCCGCATGAGTAGGCTCACATCCTGGCCACAATCTCGTGCATTTTACATAGGCAGGCTCGTCTAATCAGTACGTGCATTTACACAACAGTTTTTAAATACTCTTTTCAAAATTCTCCTTAACAATCCAACTCATCAAAAATGTGTCTTTCCTCAAATCACGTCTCAAACCATACATAAACATTCAACGAAATGAACATCCAATTTATATGTAATCTTTTAAGGCTTATTCATACCATTGTCCCCTATAAGATACACTTTTTCTCACTTTGTCTCTTGAAACTTAAATTTTCTCAGTTTGGCACCTGAACTTCAAACAGTTGTTGCAAAAAACCCTATGCCGCCAACTCTGTCAATTTTTCCGTTAAAAAAGCTGACGTGGCACCTATATGGCATAGGTGAGACCCTTTTTTAGTTATGTAACATCTATGCAGACACTAAAAATTATAAAAAATTGACACTAAACTCGAAATTTGTAACATCCCCTACTCATATAATCATATTTTTTTATAATTTTTAGTGTTTGCATGAATGTTACATAACTAGAAAAGAATTCCACCCATGTCATATAGGTGCCACATCAGCTTTTTTAACGGAAAAATTAACAGACTTGACGGTATAGGATTTTTTGCAACAACTGTTTGAAGTTTAGGTGGCAAACTGAGAGAATTTAAGTTTCAGGGAGCAAAGTGAAAAAAAGTGTATCTTACAGGTGGCAATGGTATGAATAAGCCATCTTTTAATAAACTCAATTCCACAAATTACATTCGTTTAACCTTAAAATTCAAGCTTTCAACCATGTTACAAAACTTATCTTGAAAAGAAATGAGTCCATATAAATCAATCTTCCTCGCAATAGTCCAAAAATAAAATAAATCATAAACTTGAGAAATAGATACTATAATATGATCCAAGAAACTTCAAGAAATCAACATACAAAAGTCATGTTTTAGAAAGATTACTCGTGAACATATTTGAAAGCCCAACGTTCAAATCCATACGTCAAACCTCCAAATAAACCTAATATCATGAAATGATTGAAATAATATGGTCTTTTCATAAACTTAGTCAAAATCAAACATCCAACTCAAAAATTCTTGTCTCTCAAACAAAACTCAAGATAGCCAGAAAAGAATTAAATTATAAAATATATAAACATTTCTAAAATAAAAGTTCACTTACTGTTTACTCCAAACTATGCCAAATCCTTTTCGAAATTGATTCTTACTCACGACCCCTCACTTGTTTGCCACTCAAATCATACCAATACTTTCTCAATAAGTAATTTGATTATTCTGTAAAATAACTGACTAATCATCATTCATTAACCTCGACAATAAGCATTTCTTCTCTAAGTCAGCAATTATTCTCAGGGCAACTCTAATTCTCAATTAATTCTTTAGCCTCAAATCCTCATCAATTCATTCTCATGATCCAAATCTTACATTTACCCTTCTCTAACATATAACAACAAACACATAAAACAGACAATTCACTAACGTTACTCTACATTACAATCCGATAAGTTTCACTCACACTGTAATCATGTAAAAGATCGAAATGCCCTTGAACAACAACACACTCAGATAATAAATTCGGCAGCATGACGGCATCGTGAATAAGATTTTCCAAACCCGTGTACCTGTTAAGATCAGACAACTAACTTAAATCACAATTCATAAACACAAACGGCTGCTAAACGACCAAAACGGGCGGTCGCCACCACACACGATGGCTGCCCGACTTATAACAGTATACAAAACACACAGAAACTCACCCACGGGCTTCGGGTGACTGACCAGAGGCCAAAAACCAATAACTGGAGTCATCGGCACGACCAAACACGACAGAACCTGCGGTGGTCCGTGGTGGTCAACCTGCAAAATTTCCGAACTCAAAATCAACCTAAAAAAATTACACAGACACGAAGGAGACGTCAAGAGGATCAACTTTTATACCTGGGTCGACGACCAAATCTCACCGGAAATGGCCGAAATCGGCGGTGGAAGCCGCCGGCCTTCGCAACGTCGATTTGCCGTCGAGGAGCGTTGGGTGGACGATCGGAGCACACCATCGTGCTCGGCTTGATGAGAGTAAGCTTCCTGGGCCGGAACTGGGCCGTGAAGACGCAGAAAACGGCGAGTCATTGCCGGAGCTCCAAAAGGGCGAAAATTGGGTTCTCAGGTTTGGGGAATTTCTGGGCTGAACGGAGACCAATGGAAGGAAGAGGGAGAGACGGCGAGCTTGGGGAGCTTTCGTTCGCCTCCATCCGCCGCCGAATGCTTGCCCACGCGCCGGTGACAGGGCGGTGGTGCTGAATGGGCGAGAAAGAGAGAGACAGAGAGACAAAGAGAGAGAGAGAGAGAGAGAGAGAGAGAGAGAGAGAGAGAACCGGGGAGAGAGGAGAGAGAATGAGAGAAAAATGGACTTTTCGGTAATTAAAATCCATCCATGCAAAATTACGAAATTGCCTCTCCTTTCAAATGCCCGTATCTCTCAAACCGTAACTCAGATCGACGCGTGCTACATGTCTACGAACTCGTGGACTCGAGACTTTTCTAACAAGCACAAACTCGAAGTTGAAAGCCCGTTAAATAAAAAGTCAACCTTTTAGTCAAACCCAAATTTAAAACTTAAATTAAAAATAAATCCAAAACCTTTTTATTTTCTAAAATAAATTCTCAAAATAATCAAAATAATTTTCAAAATATTTAAAATAAATCTTTGAAAAATACGGGGTCTCACAAAGGAATTATTGAAATGATTTGTCTGGTCGGGATTTTCAGAGGATAATAGACATGTGCTCATTTTTGGGAATTTTTAGGTGCGGTACCAACACAAGTCCATAACGAAAATCAAAGACCGCCATCTTTGCCAACAGAAAGGGAAAAAATTAGCAAGCTTAAATTCACATGCATTAAGTGGAGGGAAAAAAATAACTAAGTGTTAGTTGTAGACTTGTAGGTATTTAGAAATTGGCTTCTCCTTGCTAAAAACATTGTAATCTTTCAATTATTGTAGCATTCAACAAGCTCTAGGAATTTTATGGGTTAAAGATATCAAGTTTGAAGTTCAAAGACCTTATGCTTTAAGGTAAAATGCATTTCATCCATCACATTTTTGCACGTTTGATGTGTCTTTAAAATGCCTTCAGTCTTTATTTTCATCTTTTTAAATGGCATGTGCTGAGCCCATGAGGTTATGTGTGTTGGTATTTGAGCCTGTCATATGGTTATCAATTTCAGCTCATTATGTGTGTTAAATGGTATTGGTATTGGACTAGTCAAATAGTATCATTTATGTAAGCCCATTCTTGTTTTAATAAGTCATGTGCAGTGCACATGCTTTCAATCACATGTTTTAATACATTCTCATGTGCACTATTCATCATCACCAACACACACTCACGCACACACAGCTGTGAACATTCCCTTGCTGAAATTCTTCATGCCCAATCTCTTTCTTCAGCCACATCATCATTTTCATATAATCATTTCATGGCATGATACTTTGATATTTCTTTTGCTAGCTTTGTCTTATAGCTAAACCAAGTAAGAATCCTCCAAGTCTCCAAATTAGTTGAGAATGATTTTAATAAAAATATGGGTACGACTCACTCTTTTCTTCTACCTCTTTCATTCTGATTTTTAAGCCTTGGGCTTATTGAGAGAGAGTGAGCTAATTATACCAGTAAGAAAAATTATTTTTCTAATGAAAAATTGATTTCTAAAATCTGGGCTTTGTTTTCTAAAATCTGAGTGTGCTTGGTGTGTTTTTCATCATCATCAATCACTCATATAAATTTTAGATTTAGGGTTCTCATCGACTCTTTTAAGTTTTGTAACTTGAGGGAATTGATTTTTATAGAATCCAAACTTGCATTTCATAGCATTTTTTATTGGATCTGCTGTGCTTGATTGTCGTCGGTGCCATGCATTGAAGAGCTCAAAGGAGGAGCTGCTAATGACATGATTGACTTGTTTTGCTCAAAATGTTTACACAAGGATGCACAAGGGTAAGGAGCTGCCACTTAGAGTTAGGTTTAAGTGATTGAGCTGGTTTGTGTGTCTCTTTGTATTGAATCTCTTGATAATGAATTGCTTGGTCAACCGAAAAAAACCCACAGTTTTTTAACCCTTTAGTGGTTTTTCTAGGTAAACAATATTGTGTCTTCCTCCTTGATTATTTCAATTGTGTTGCTTAATGTTAAATTGAAAACATAAACACAACAACACACACTTCACTTATGTGCATGATAACTTGAAACCGAATGATAAGTTGAAATTGCTAACCATTCACACACCACTCTAGTTGCTGATAGCACTGGGATGCCTATACTGGTAAATCCTTTGAGTGTCCAGGTTGTCACCTAATCCTTGTGTGTGTTTGATTTATGTTGTATGCAAAATTTGTGAATTGGTTTCGGGTGTCAATTTGAGGATCAGATTTATGTTTGTTTGATTAGTCTTTGAGTCATCATTTAAACGAAAATTGGGTTTGATTTATGTTTGTTTGTTACTAAGTGACATTTTAACTTAGTGAATTAGGTTGTTGTGGCACCTAATACCAAATTATACAAAACCACCCCCAAAACGAACTCACAGGCTCGACTACCTTGCATGTCAATGTAGACGATCAAGCAAACCAAACCCAGGAAGAAAAACACAAAGCAAGCATGCAAACGCAAAGAAAAGGCAAACGAAAAATATTTGATGCCGCAGACAAATATTGTAATGGATGAAAAGGTAAAATGTTATAATATTGTAATTGGATGAAAATGATGACATGAAATAGGTTGTGATTAAAATTAAAAAAAATTAAAAGAGAAAGTTTAAGTATTGAAACATTATATCTAAAATATTATTTGTAATGCTTCAATAAAGATAACTTTGTTACTAAATTGCATCTAATATAAACTAAGAATATATAGCAGTCAGATGACTCAGATGCATTCCAACTAATCACCATTTACCAATAGAATATTAGCTAATACAATGTTTACGAAGTCCCAAAAAAATTTTATTATCTCGTTAAGATTTTCAAACAAAAGCAAATAAATTTAATGATTTTTACACAACCACCGAATTTAGCTTCTGGAGCTTGTGAGTCCTTATATTTTGTTAAAGTCAATAAATTAATGATCCATATATAAATACGAAATACCATCTTCTTTCAATATTACTCAATAAAAACCCACAACAATTACCACTACTCGAATAACACTGCCAGCAAAAAAAAAACACACTACATTTATGAATCACCTTTTTCATATTATTAAGAAAAGAACATGGTTGAGATTTGAATATATGCATAAATGAAATTTGAAATTTGAAATTTGAAATTTGAATTGGAAAAAAAGAATATATCAATGACTTTCTTAATCCAGAAACATAATTGCAACAATACCTTAATCTTGCAAATCAAATATCTTCAGATATACTTCTTTAGATGTGAATGCTAGTTTGCTAAACCCAGGAGTCCTTCAAGAACGAAAAAAAAATGGGTCAAGCAAATGGGGAGCACAGTCATAAACTTGTGGCCGGGCATACTTGTAGTTAATTAATTAAGGAGAACAGGCTCAAAATGAGTGGGTAGCTAAATATAATTAGCAGCAAATCAAGAATTTAGTGAAATTACGCACTTAAGCTACTCCTGACAAACGGTTATTTCAGACCTACGTGGAAAGCTTTCGACAAAAAAAGAACGTGAGACTCGTGCTGCTAGAGGAATTGATCCGAAAGGTGTTACATCACTAAGGAGATACTTCTCCTGATCACTGGCACTTAGTACGAACAACTACTGACTTGAGGTTTCTTAATGTAAAGATCTCAAAAATTATCTAAACAAATTGCTTCTAAAACCAAGTATGTGCAGTTTGTTTAGCAAAGAAAAATTCCTTACCTGCCATAACTATTACCAAAAGTTTTTCCCTATTTTTTTTTTTTTCTCTCTTTCCAAATCTGTTAGACCTCAATTTAACTATAACGACTCGACCCAAATTTCTTTGGAAATTTAAAAATTTTTATTCAACTTTGTTTAATTTAAGAGACTATATAAGAAAAACGAAATTTTTTACTAAATTACTTTGGAAATGTTTAAAGAATTTATTCGGTGTGTTCACTGAAATTGATTTAACGTTATTTCAAAACTTATCGGCTAAAAGTGTTATATTTTTAACTGGTGGAGACCCCGTATTTTTCAAAAATTTATTTTATATATTTTGAGAAATTATTTTAAAGATTTTGGGAACTAATTTGAGAAATAAAAGGTTTTGAATTTATTTGGAATTTAAATTTTAAATTGGGTTTGACCAAAGATGTTGACTTTTTATTTAACGGGCTTTTGGCTTTGGGTTTGTACTTGTTGGAAAGGTCTCGAGTCCACGAGTTCGTAGACGCGAAGCGTACGTCGATTGGGTCCATGAGTTACCGGCGACCACCCTCAACGAAGAAACGACATAGATCAGGCCGGGTTGAATGTCTTCTCCGGTGATTTGCATTTTTCTGGTGACGTCGTAACCCCCTTCCACTTAAGTTACCTTCCTCTCGACATTCTGAGCATGATGGTGTGCTCCAATCTTCCATCGGAGTTTGCACGGCGGAAAATTGAAGCTATAAAGGCAGCCGGCTTCCGCCGCCGATTTCTGCCGTTTCCTGCGACATTTGACTGTCGACCCAGTTATGAGAATTGATCCTCGAGGTATGAGTAATTTTTCCCCTAAGATGAGCACGTCCAATTTTGGGAAATTGGAAATCGATTTTTAGGGTTTGAACAATTTTGAATTTAGGGCAAATTACACAAAAGTACCTCAACTAACCACCCTATTTCACTTGAGTACTCCAATAAAAAAAAGTTGCTCGTAGGTACCTCAATTACTGATTTTGCACACCCAGGTACCTCCGTTAACTATTCTGTTAGGGAAGCCGTTAATTGTCCACGTGGTACACTAACATACCTTTAAAAAAATGCCACGTGGACAAAAAAATAATAAAAAAATTAAATAAACTTTAAAAAATAAAATAATTATTAAAAAAATTAAAAACCCAATAATTAATTACAAAAAACAAAAAAATTAAGAAAAAAACATGTTGGCTGCTGGCAGTCCCGAGCACTCCTCCCTCCGCCTCCCCTGCGTCGGCCACCCAACCCACCCACCTCCCTCCTCTCCGGCCACCAGCTTCATCTCTCTCTCTCTCTCTTTCTCTCTTTTTGTCACACACACACTCTCTCTCTCTCTCACACTCAAATCTGGGTGTGCAGCTCCGATTTCTCCTCCCTCTGCCTCCTCCTCATCGGCCACCCAACCCACTGGAATGACAGTGAGGGAGTCTAAGGTCACCAATGGGTCCAAGATCATGCTCATGGCTTCTCAGGGCTTGCACCAAGGAGGTATTCTTCTGAAATTCAATTATTTTTTCTTGAAATTTGAGTTTTTTTCTCCTGACCCAAATAAAAAAAAAAAAAACCTGAATTGAGATATTAAATTTGATGGAAATGGAAGAACCCACTTGTTTGGTAGTTGCAAAAATAATTGAGGGGACTGAGACTAGGGTTAATGCTCAGGCTGATGCCTATGAGTATATGGTGCATTATTCCCAGACTAATAAATAGGTCCGGGTGTTTTATTAGATTATTTGTTTAATTTATTATTTGATTAATGTTTTGGGGATGCATTTGAGGCCTCTAANTTAGTTTTTTAAAATAATTATTTCATTTTTTATTTTTTTTTTGTCCATGTGACATTTTTTTAAAGGTATGTCAGTGTGCCACGTGGACAATTAACGGCTTCCCTGACGGAATAGTTGACGGAGGTACCCGGGTGTACAAAATCAATAATTGAAGTGCCTACGAGCAACCTTTTTTTATTGGGCTACTCAAGTGAAATATGGTGGTTAGTTGAGGTACTTTTGTGTAATTTGCCCTTGAATTTATCTTTAATTTTTTTCGAAATTGAGTTGAATCTGAATTGTTTTTGTGCAATTGAAGGGTCTTGTGTGCAATTAAGATTAATTGGAGTTGATTTTGGGTAAATTCTAGGTTATGCTGCTGCTGCCACCACCAGCTCCGTCACTTGTGGCGGCGGGTTAGGTGGTTTCCCTTGTTAAACAGCCTCCCCTGGACTCCCAGAGGCCAATCCCAAGGTCCATATGCGTGTTGGTGAGTCTTGTGTGTTGTTTGGGGCCGGGCAACCACCTTGAGTAGTGGTTATCGCTCATTTCAGCTGTTGAATGGCCAAGTTGTGAATCCTGGATTTTGAATTGTTGGTTGTCTGGTCTTAACAGGTGCACGGGCTCGGAAAATCTTATTCCCGAATGCTGTCATGCTGCCGGATTAGAGATCCGAGCAAAGGCGCCTGAAGGGCAATTCTGTCTTTTCACAAGTTGCACGGTCGAATGAGCTTCGCCTCTCGGCTATTCTAGTGGCAAACACGTGAAGGATCATGGGTAGGAATCAATTCTGGAAAGGATTCGGCATAGCTCGGTGTAAACTGTGAGTTGGACTTTTATTTTGGAAAAGTTTCCCTTGAATTTATGTTTTAATTTATTTTGGTTCTTTTTGAGTTTTGATTGAGAAATAATAATTCTTGAGTTAGTTTCTTGGATTCATGATTTAAGAATCATTTTCCATAAGCTTATTTTAATGTGTTTACATGAATGAAAATAATTTGATTCGTGAAGTGTGCATAAGCTTAGAAATCATTTATGAAATAACTGTATTGATATAAGTTAAGGAAATGAGATTTTGATATTATGGTCGCATTGCATGATTTTCATAAGGAAGGTTTATGAAAATGGTTTTTGAGTATTATTCTAAGTTGTCTATGATTAAAATTTTGATCGAGTGGCTTTCACGATTTGAGAATGATTTTATTTAAGCGGATTCATTGAAATAATGATATTTTCAGTTTTTATCTAGATGAGTATTTCTGATATGTGGTTTATTGAGATATCCAAAAGCGGTTTCAAACCACCATATTACTACCCCCCCTCAGTAGGTATAGATTGCTCTGCACTCGCCTAGAGATGACTCGGTGATGTATGACTAGCATTTGCTCTGCACCTGCCTAATCAACGGTGTATGACTAGCATTATATATTTGCTCTGCACCTGCTTAATCGACGGTGTATGACCAGCATTATATATTTGCTCTGCACTTGCTTAGTCGGCTGTGTATGACTAGCGTTACATATTTGCTCTGTACTTGTCTAGAGATGAATCGGCAGTGTATGACCAGCGTTGTTAGCTCTGTGTGCACGTATGATCAGTTGTTCCCCGGGTACTAGTGTGACGTGAGGTTTTAGTTTGTGGAGTATTTTGAGAAATGAATTTACATCATTAAATATTTTAAATGACAATTTCAGTTAGGCTTTGCGTTCTCATTTTAGATATTTTAATAGTTTTACAGCTTGAGAGTATTATTTGTTCTTCAGAGTTTGATTTACAGTTTCGAGGTAATTTAAAAAAAATGGATTTAAGAAATGGTTTTAAAACTAGGGGATTTTTTTTAAAGAAAATGAGTTCAAAGTAAACGAGCAGTTTTACAAATGGTTTTCAAGGGGTTTATTTTGTCCACTCACAGAGATTATTCTCACGTTTTATTTTTTTTTACTTTTCCCCCTAGGTTTTAGAAATCGCTAAAGTCGGACCGCACCACGTCGAGGCATCAATTTTCCCTACCATTCGTCCGTCAACATTGTTGGCACAATGTTTTTGTCTTATTTGTTTTTATGTATATTGATGCTGTAAAAAATCCTATTTAGTTATGCTCTATTTAAATTCATATACAAATTTTGGATTACATTGTAGATTAGCGGGCCTAACACCCGGTTGGTGTTGGATTCCACAGGATCACTCCGGGTTCTAGTGTGGAATCTGGGGATGGTCCAGTCATTAATAATTGCCGCATCCATTCTACTCTTCCATAAAGATACTTACAGGTTTAATATTAACACAATTTTAGTTTACAATCACTGTTTCCTAGTTTTATTTCAACATCACTCATTCTCTTTCAAAATTGAATCTTTTTTCATATTGGTTATTACCAATTTACACATAAAGAGCATATTTTCTATGTCAATTGCAAAAAAATATTGAAATGCATGCCCAACATGTTTCATTTGCTAGATCATGTACCACTATTAGCTCCATTTCTTATTACTATTACACAATACATTTATATAAGTAAAAAATATTTACTGGTTCAAGAAGATAAAATAATATGTTTTTTTCTCAAAACACAACCCTACACACAATTTTTACCTCTTGAGTCAATCTATCGAGCACCACGTATGGCCCTAAGGATTATTCTTACCAACTGTCAAACGTTGATGGACAAATTAACAGCGAGCTGGAAAAAAAGGAAGGAAGAAAAAATCAAGGAAAATCAAGAATAAAAAAGCACACACAATTAACAAAGTAATTAATAGAATGTTATACATTTTGGAAAAACTGAACTACGAAACAGCAAAATATGGAAGAATAATGACTAAACGCTAAATAAACACAATACACACTAACAAAAATAAACAACCAAAACACAGAAGAAGTAAAAAAACAACAAAAATGAAAAGAAGCAACAAACCTCACCACCCACTGTGGGCTGAGGAACAAAAAAATGGGAAAAAAAATCAATACAAATATTCCAAAGAAATCAATAAGCCAAAAAAACAGAGAAAAGGAACAAAAAAAATCAAACAAAAGCACAATGAAGAAAATAAAAATTGCATGGGATTCTTGCCTCTGTCTGCAAAATTAACCCATGTAAAATCCCATGATTTGTCTAATTGGATTCTTTCCTCTATTGTCGTGCGAACTCCGATGGACAATTGGAGGCCACCAACATGCTTGACTAGTCGAGAGGAAGGAGAATAGGTTGGTGGAAGGTTGCGACACCGCCGAAATTGAAGTCAACGTTGGCGGGAGGCTCGGATCGGACTGGCTTGATCCACCGCCGTCACTGGCTTTCTAAGTTGATTGTGACCATCGAAAGGAAGAGGAGGAAGAGGCATGCTCGAGATGGGTTGTCTCGCTACCAACCCTCATTGGACGGTGATGATTCGAAGAGAGAGAAGGAAGTGAGAGAACAGAGAGAATCGGGGGGTATGCGCGTGAATGAGTAGAGAGAACCGGTTTTTGGGCTTTATGAGTTCTCACAGCCAAAAAGGCAAATCAGGGTGGATGACCAAAAAGGTCACACCTAACCCTAATAAATGGCGATGGCAAGCCAAATCCCAAAAAAAAAAAAAACCTGTGAGACAAAACCAAAAGAATAGCAGGAAACGTAAAAGAATCGAAAAGGCAGGGGTAAAAAGTGAGGGAGGGTGAAATGACCAAAACAGGCCCAACAAACCCCACAAATTACAAAAGTGACAAAGGTGGGCTTGGGCTGGTCTTTGATGGCATAAAGCGTAAAAACATAAAAAATGCAAGGACAAAACCGTTCGCACATTATCATTAGTAACAATAAAGCGATTGTTCTGTTTTAGTATATATAGAATATTCCTACGTTTCAATACTATTTGAAATTCCCAAATTGATCACTAAACAAACCTAGAAAGGGGATGAATAGGCTTAGTAAAAAATTTATCCAATTTAATTTTACCAAGTTGATTCATTAAGTAGCCGATTAAACCAATATGAATCAATAAAAAAAAAAACAGCAATCACAAATAACACCAGAGATTTGTTCACGTAGAAAACCCTCCACTGGGTAAAAACTGCAGGACCTAGTCCAAATAAACAATGTAACGACCCAACCCAAATTTCACTGGAAGTTTGAATTTTTATCTAACTTTGGTTTTAAGAGGGTTTCAAGGAAGTTCAGTTTTGCAACTTTAGAAATATTTTTAAACTACTTTGGGGGTTTTTGAGAGTTTATTCGACGTTTTCACTGAAATTGATTTAACGTTATTTAAAGTTTATTTGGATTTAAAATGTTTCGTTTTAAAATTGTAAGACCCTGTATTTTTCTAAGTTTTATTTCAAAAAGTATTTGAAAGATTTTGAGAATTTATTTTGATTATTTTGGGAATTTACTTGAGAAATAAAATGTTTTGGATTTATTTTTAATTTTCGTTTTAAATTGGGCTTGACCCCAAAGATGACTTTTCTTATTAGTGGGCTTTTGATTTTGACTTTGGGCATGTTGGGTATGTCTCGAGTCCACGAGTTCGTAGACACGAAGCACGCGTAAATTGGAGTTACGGTTTAGGTTTTACGGACGTTCAAAATGAGGGGCAATTTTGTAAAATTGCATGAATGGGTTTTAAATACCCAAAAGAATAATTTTTTTTCGGTCATTCTCTCTCCTCTCTCCCCGGTTCTCTCTCTCTCTCTCTCTCTCTCTCTCTCTCTCTCTCTCTCTCTCTCTCTCTCTCTCTCTCTCTCTCTCGCTACACATGAGCAGCCGTTCTTGCCACCGGCGCGTGGCGGCGCATCCAGCGGTGGCTGAGCTCGGGCTTTGGCGCGTCGAGCTCGCCATCCCTCCCTCTTCCTCCCCTAGGCCGCCGATCACCCACTTGAGCCACCGTTGCGACGAATCGACTTGAAGACCGAGAAAAGCTCTAGCCGGCGATCTCGTTTTTTCGGCTTGGACACGACACCGAACCTACTAGGTCTTCTTCCTCACATCATGACGAGTCTAGCCATGGTCTCCGTTCGTCCATACGATGCTCCACGACGGAGCAATAAGCTCGGGAAGCCAAACCCCACCGCCGATTTAAGCCGTTTCTCGCGACTTTTGACCGTCGACTGAGTTACGAGAATTGATCCTCGAGGTATAGGTAATCTTTCCCCTAAGGCGTTGTCGTCCAATTTTGAGAAATTAGAAATTCGATTGTAGGGTTTATGCCTATTTCGAATTTTCTTGAAATTGGACTTGAATTCGAGTTGTTTTTGTACAATTGAAGGTTCCATTGTGCAATTAGGATTAATTGGAGTTGATTTTGGGTATTTACAGATTTGTGCTGCTCCAGCCACCATCGGAACCACCACTTTTGGCGGTGGGTTAGTGGTTGTTTGACCCAATTCCACCCAATTGAAGTCCCAGGAACCCTTCTAGTTCCATTTGGTGAGAATTCGGTGATTTTTCTGTGTTGTTTAGGGGCTAGGCAGCCACCGTGTGTGGTGGTTACTGCCCATTTCGGCTGTTTAGTGGCCCATTTGTGTTTCTAGTTTGTAATTGATTGGTTGTCTTGTCTTAACAGGTACACGGGCTAGAGAAATCTTATTCTCGATGTCGTCATGCTGCCGGATTAGAGATCTGAGCATTGGCACCGTGAAGGGCAATTCGGTCTTTTTACGTGGTTGCACTGTGAGTGAAATTAGATAGTATGATTTGTTGCTTTGCTTGCATGTATGCTTTTATTGCTAGGATTTGGTTTAACTAGGACTTGGTAAAGTCTAGACTTGAATCTTGAGGATGAAAATGATGGTGATTATGCTTTGAGGTTATTAATTAAGATGTGAATGATTGAGGTTGAGGTTAATATATAGTTGACAATTAGGCAATTGATTTGCTAGAATGATTATTATTAATGGGATTTGTTGTGGGAAAACAAAAACTTAGACCTCGTTCGATTAGGAGGACGTATTGATCATTTTACCTCTTTACTCGAAATTCGTATATCTAACTTCCCAAATTATTAAAGTAGGCGTGTTTTTATACTAGGTCGTTATAGCTTCATCTCTCGGCTATTCTAGTGGCAAACAAGTGAGGAGTCGTGAGTATGAATCAATTTTAGAAAAGGATTCGGCGTAGCTCGGAGTAAACTGTGAGTTGGACTTTTATTTTGGAAATGTTTCATTGAATTTATGTTTTAATTTATTTTGGTTATTTTTGAGTTTTGATTGAGACACTACAATAGAAAACACTTTTTATGACACGCAAAACATGTCATGGAAAACATTTCATGGCGTCAATAAAACGCCGCAACAAACGTCGTAGATGCGGCTGTCATAAAAATACGGATTAATTTATGACATATAGTTCACACTGTTCGTTATATTTTAATACTCGCAGTGCACGAATCTATATATAATATAGATAACAAGCAAGGTCGATCCCACGAGGACTATTGATGATCTTTAAATGATACTCTTAATGCTGAAGAAAGAAGAAAATAAAACACAAGTGGCTGCCCAAGTTGTCACACCTAGGGCAGCTACTTACTGAAATGAAACACACACACGCACACACGAGTTGGAGGGGGTTTGTATGACTTGAAAACAGCGAATTAAACCTACTTTAAAGACTAAGATGCGCAACTAGCAGAGAGGATGAAAACAACAAGTTATCTTGTGAAAATAGATGGATGATGATACTAAGACTCTAGGACTTGACCACTAGACCTCGTACTCAATGTCATGGTGTAATTTTCTGAAACCTATAATTCCTATTGAAGAATGCATTCGCATATTCATCTATGGCATAGCATGAAATGCATGATTCCCTAAGTGTACATATTAGTGCATGGCGTCTACCCTAGTTTGGTACCTTAAATGCAACCTAGGCATGGAATCCACCTAAGAATGCAACGAGATCCATTAACACACAAATGAGATTAAGAATGTATATAAACCCGAAGGCATGACGTCTACCTTAGGTGCTTTAGTATTGATTTCACACAATTAGAATTCAGCCAATTACTAAATTCTAAGTTGTTTATCACTTGTATTAGGGGTTGATTAGTTGTCCTCACCCTAAATTGATTAAATTGTAGATGCAATAACCCTAGGTGATCAATCAAGGATTATAAACACATAGAGAACAATGATAAAAGTGAAACAAAAATCATCAAATCCATGGAATTAAACAAACAACAACTACATCACCAATCCACTGAATATTCGGCCTAGGGCTGAACCCTAGGCCCTAGAAAACGTGATTAGTTCATGCTGGAAAACAAGAACATCAAAGAAATCATGTTACGCACATAAAATACATTTAGTCAAATTGTGAAAACTCGATGTTGGGATAGTACCCTCCTGAACTTGAAGTGCCATGAGTGGCCTGAGCTGCAACAGTTGAATTCCATCTTGCCATAACTTCATGCTGTCGTGCCTCCCAAAACACTCGTTGGTCTCCGAACATGTGGTTGAGGTTCTTGCCCATAATGATCAAGTCTTCCTGCCTTTGTTTTCAATCGTCAAATCGCCCCATGAATAGCTCTTGTTATTTCGACAACGAGTCTATGCGTTGGACAAGGGTGGTGATACCGTCGGCAACTTGAGTCGATTGAGCATTATCGTGTCTAGCTTTTTTTGATCTATCTCTGCCAGGTGGCCTCGGGCGACTATCAATTGGTAGAAAGACTGAAGCATCCTCATCTACGCTCAATTGAACCTAGTCATCGACATCAGTGAGGGTGTCAATGTAACGACCCGACCCAAATTTCCACTAGAAATCTAAACTTTTATTAAACTATGTTTTTTTTAAAGAGGTTTTCTTTTAAAGGACGTCAAATTGTATTTAAAGATTTGAAATTTATTTGGAAAATACATAGAGTTTTGATTTAAAATTTATTTATTTATTTTCGTTTTAATTTGTGGCTTGACCCAAAGTTGATTTTTAAAATAAATAGGTTTTTGATTTTGACTTTGGGTCCGTTAGATAGGTTTCGAGCTCACGATTTCATAGACACGTAGCACGCGTCGATCTGAGTTACAGTTTGGGAGATATGGGCGTTTGAAGCGAGGGGCAATTTAGTAAAATTTACAAATTGGGTTTAAAAAATCAGATTTTTTTAGGGATCTCTCTCTCTCTAGAACATTCTCTCTCCCCTTTTTATTTCTCTCTCCTCGACTCTCTCTCACGACCTTCTCTTCCTTCTCCCTGCGCACGGCTAGCCCCCGCGGGAACTCACCTTCGCCGACCAACCCACGACCGCCGAAGGCCATCGACGTGACCCCTAGCCGCCGGCCATCCTCCCTCGAGTCTTCCTTGCACCGGCGAGCTCTTCCACGCACAAGAACAGCCATGAGAAAACACAGCTCACCGCCGACGATCTCATTTTTCCGGCGACGACGGGACACCGGACCTATTGGGTCCTCTTCTTCTCACCACGACGAGTTCAACCACGGGCTCCGTTCGTCCAGACGATGCTCCACGACGGAGCAATGAGCTCGGGAAGCCAAGTCAGCCGCCGGCTTCCGCCTGCTTCTGCCGCCGTTTTCGGCCATTTCCAGCGAAATTTGGCCGTCGGTCCAGTTGTCAAAAATGATCCTCGAGGTATGAGCTTTCTTTCCCTTTTATTCTTGCGTATCAATTTTGAGAATCTGGAAATTGAAATTTTAGGGCTTGTACCCATTTCGGGTTTACCTTGAATTGAGCATATTTGAATGATTTCTGAGTTGTTTTTCGTCCAGTTTAAGTGCCTAGGTTGATTGGGGTTGATTTTTAGTTGAAAAACCAATTTTTTAGGATCTGTCACCACTGCCTCCGCCACTTGTGGCGGCGGGTCAGCGGTCGATTTGTCTCATTTTGCCCAAATTGAACTTCTAGAAGACCCCCGGAGGTTGTTTGGTGAGTTCTGTGAAATTTTCTATGTTGTTTAAGGCCGGGCAGCCACCGTGTGTGGTGGCGGCCGCCCGTTTTTGGATATTAAACGACCAGTTGTGAATTCTATTTATATTTAAGTTGGTTGTTTGGTCTTAACAAGTACACGGGCTCGGGAAATCTCATTCTCGATGCCCGTTATGCTACCGGATTTGGTATCCGAGCAATGGCACCGTGAAGGGTATTTCGGTCTTTTACGTAGTTGAATTGTGAGTGAAACTTATCTAGTTATATTGTTGAGTACCGTAGATGAATTGTCTGTGTTGCGTGATTTATTGATTTATGTTAGACGAGGCTAAATGTAGGATTCAAATCATAAGGATGTAGTGACGAGGATGTGAGACTAAAGGATTTATGACTTGGTTATGAAAAATAGCCTTCAAACCACCCTTGTAGTACCGTCCAGGTTATCAGATTGGATAGGTCTTTGGGACCCATCACGGCACACATATAGGATTTGGGCCGTGTGTCGGGATGCTTCGCCCTTTGGGGGCTGCTCTGCATGCGTATGACATATTCTCGGCTCTGCGCATGTATGACAGATTATTTAGGGCTCTGCATGCGTATGACAGATTCTCGACTCTGCGCATGTATGACAGATTATTTATGGCTCTGCATGCGTATGACAAATTCTCGGCTCTGCGCATGTATGACAGATTATTTATGGCTCTGCATGCGTATGACAGATTCTCGGCTCTGCGCATGTATGACAGATTGTTTATGGCTCTGCATGCGTATGACAGATTCTCGGCTTTGCGCATGTATGACAGACTCTCCGGGTATCTAACATGGTGTGTGTTTTCAGTTGTTTAGTATTTTAAGTGATTAGTTTATGTCAGCAAAGGTTTTTAAGTACGATGATTTCAGTCGAGCAGTTTTATTGATTTTCAGTATATAGAGAGTTGTTTGAGAAGAAAGTTCAGAAGGATACAAAAAGATTTGAGTTTTATATATTTATGATGTGGTTGTGGTAGAGGTGGTTGTTATCTTAGAAGTGTTTTAATAGGTTTTAAATTTTGGGTTAGTCCATTTTCAGGGGAGGTTCTGTCGAATTTTCGGAAGGATTTTCCTTGATTTTGGATTCCCACAAGATCCCTTCGGGTTTCTGAGTGAAACTTGGGGACGGTCCTGTCAGTTAGCCTCGGTGGGGGTGTCGGTTGGATTCCCCTCCCATTCATATTGCCACTTCACAAAGTTTTGCATCTTGGCAAAACAATGGTGGTATGCAAAAGGATGGTTTTTCGGGTGAAGTGTTTGGTATCGTGCATTGGCAAAGCTCACCTAGTAACATGAAAACAAATTAATAAATCATAAATAGTATACAAATTCATGAATTTTTTTTTTGGCCAACAAATATATTTGAATTTAATTAACAAAAAAACTCACTACATCAATTTGGTTTTGCCCGCTAGTGTGTTCCCGTTCCACCGCCAAGATACATTTTTGATACTTCGTGGTGGCTTGCCCTATCTTTTTGAAGTGAGCTTGGACCGCCCCAAGTTGTCTCCCATTAGCCATGACTTGAGGACAATTCTGAATAAATTCTTCGTATACTTTACGCAAAACTCCATGTTCCTTTGATTTTCGCCAATTTCACAATCTTCGAAGTGTTGCATCCAAGCAACAACTAGAGCTACCTCTTCCTCATTGGATTAATTGAGACCCTTTGGATTCACTATGAAAAAAAAATAAAAATAAAAATTCTACAACCAAAGTTAGTATACAAAATATATATGAGAGTGATTGAAAATAATAGATAGATGTGTGAAAAAATGAAGTGTGAATGTTCAATTTATATGAAAAATGATGAAATAACCGTTGAGAATTTTTAATTATTTTTTCTGATTTTTCTGTAATTTTTTCATATATATTTTTTAATTTTTTTGTATATTTTTTAATGTATGTATAATAGTAAAATACCGTTGGATCACCAACGAATAGATCAAAGGACGACGCAGATCGTGCCACGAGTCTGGGCCAGCGCACATTTTTTATATTTTTTATATTAATAATGGTCAGATTGCAAGAGCTGTCTGATCCCAATGGCTCTTGCATCTGAGCCGTTCGTGACTGTGAGGTGTACGTGGGGGCGCGTGGGGGACAGCGCTGACGCTGCACAGTGCAGCTGTCGGCTGCTTTATCCCACCCTCGACTTCTACTTCTTTACCCCTCCTCTTTTCAGTAATTCCTTCTCTTTTGTGAACAAACCAAAAAGCTGTAGAGGGGGTTGCCTTGTCAATTCATCTTTGATAGGGCCCACCGAAATGTTGCTCTTAGTCTCAGCCGGATCTATTTCTCACCCTCAAATATTAATCTCACTCACTCCCACATCTTCAGCCCACTAATCAACATTTAATATCTAATTCACACTCTCACTCTCACCCATTGTTCATGGCCTAAAGAATCATTAATTCATACTAAAAGTACCCTTAATTTTTTTTATAATCCCAAATTACCTATTAAGAAAATAATTTTTGTTAACAACACTCAAACTTTTTAGTAATTAAACTAGTTTTTATTCCGATTCATGATCATTAGTAAATACAAAGTGAATCAACTTCATTTTCATCTCATTTCAAATGATTAGTAAACAACTTTAATGAAAATGACTCCTCCTCACTACAATTCCTTTTCTCACCCGTTCATTTTCACTTCGATTCATTTTCTCTTTCATTCTATATTAGTAAATGTGACTTAATTTAAGTTGTCAAGAGCTTTTATGCAAGATTGGAGATGCAAACTCTATTATATCTATAGGGAATATCTTTTTTTTTTTGGGGCTTTCTCTAGGATTAGGTTATTTGGGTTTGGGCGTACATATTAGTATACTTCAATTTGTTACCCTCGTCAAACCTCACTTTTTTTTTTTTTTTCTTTTTTAAATTTCATCACATTTTCACACACTTTGGGTATGATACCCATCTAGTATTTTAAAGACAAGGAGTGGTGAATGCACTTAACATGTGTTTTTTATTTTAAAAAATGAAGCGTTTTTTTTTTTAAGAAAAATAAACAAGTGTTTTTTGGGCACATTAAATAATAGTTAAATTGCCAATTTCATCCCTATAGTTTGACTAAAAAATTAATTTTATCCTTATAGTTTCAGTTTCAATAATTATGTCTTTGTAGTTTCAATAGTTTGCAATTTAAGGACAAATTTCAATTTTTGTCAAATTTTGATTGTTCTGTCAAAAAATTTGATAGAAACTGGAAAAAATTGAAATTTGTCCATAAATTGTAAATAACTATATTGAAATTAAAATTATGGGGATGAATTTGACATTTTGATCAGATTAGATGAACAAAATTAATAATTTAGCCAATGATTAACAGGTGCTTTCTTATTCTTCCTTCTCTCCCATTCAAAAATAAAAACAATCTTCCTTCCTCCCAAACAAGGTAGTTAGCAATAATTACCTCTCAGCAAATCAGAAAAGGTGATGGAGATTATGATGGAAAGTGGATTTTATCCAGGTGGCCTCCTTGTCAAAGATGTAAAATTGCCTAAACAATTAATATATTACCTTATTTTTTGTTTTTGTTCAGAACCATACCACTTGTATGTCTGGCACTACCAAATAAACAAGGGGTTCCCTCCCAAGCACCCAAAAAAAAAAAAAAGAGAAAATAACTAATTTTTTTTTTTTTTTTTGGGTTTTGCCATAATTTATGAATTATTATGGTATATTAGTATATATATACAATTATTTTTCTGTCTCTGTGGGAAAGAACAAATTTATACTTAAGTGGAAAGTGGGTGGAGACCCCTCCTCTCTCCTGAGTCAAAGCTTTTAGGACATATGTTAATGCAGTTACTGTGTTGAATTCAGCAAGACAACAAGAGAAGGAGAATAAAGTGGTGGCGGAGCAGTTGCTTCTTCTGATCCCCTCCATAGGACACAATCACTTCTTCTGATAAACTCTGAAGGTTTGTTTCTTTTCAATTAATGAAGTTTCCATTTGGGTCTTTCGTTTTATGGTAGCCTTGCAAATTTTAGTTGTGGGCTTGCTGTGTTTAGGTTTTTCTTCTTTTGTTACTTAATTTTTGCTCATTTGGCCAACAACACAGTTAGCACCCGCCGTCAGGGGCTTGCAGTCAGAAAAGGGTCAACCATCATATCTGGTTCCTGACTGTATCAAGTGGTAATATTGACAACTGGGAAGAGTCCACCATGGCTGATGGCAGTCCTAGGACTGATATCTCTACAGATGTGGATACTGATGATAAGAATCAAAGGGTATTCTTTCTTTCACCTCACCTCTCTCTCTCTCTCTCTCTCTCTCTCTCACTCACTCACTCACTCACTCTTTGTTGGGTGCTTTTTCACTCAATAATTTTAGGTAAGACCAACTGTTGAGAATTATTCACTCACTCACTCTTGTTTTATGAACAAAAACATCCTCATTTCTACTTAGTGGAACATTGTGTAGATGTTAACCAATATTTTCTCCCAATCTGACATTATGAGCACTCTGTATGTGCAGTTTGATGGAGGCCAATATGCCAATACTACTGCGGCTTCTGATTCCAGTGACAGATCAAAAGACCCAAAAGATCAGAAGGTAATGTACAGCAAATCAATTACGAAGATGTGATATATGAACTCACTCTAGCAGGGCTAAGATGCTCATTTATTCGATTAAATTTTGCAGACTCTTCGCAGGCTTGCTCAAAATCGTGAGGCTGCAAGAAAAAGTCGGTTGAGGAAGAAAGTAAGTCCTTTTTCTTACTTTATTTTATATCATTTTCTTTATTAATTTGTTCAATTATGTTTCTGATGCAATTTTCCTTTCTTAATATCTATTTATTTTTTAATAATGTTATTCCTTTCTTAATATCTATTTATTTGGGGATCGAATTCTGTTTCCCAGCCGATTTTTAAATATGATACTTATTTAGTGGATTTATATCCTTAGTTTGAGGAATAATAGGACTGACAGTGGGTTTGCATCATAGCATGAGTCAGCTCTAATCTGATAAGTTTACCAGCCTGTTCATGGTCCTAGTATCTTAGTAAATTATCGGCCGTTGGTGAAAGAAAGGCTTGACCATTTGATGAGGCTCATGTGGTTTTCATATCTAATTGTCTGTGTTTGTTGGTTTCCTTCTCTGGAATTCTTAGAATTTTATCAAAAAGGTAAAACTTCAATTTTGTTCATCATGAACACTTATGAGATTGTTGATTTTGACTTTCTCTTGTGACTGGTCACTTGTTCTTCATTTTCCACATGTACCTTTCTAGGTTTCAAGTCTATAAGTCCCAAATTGTTACATACATCTTATAAAGCTTTCCTTCAGTCTACCCTTTCTTTTATTTGAATAATTATAGAATTATGAAATGAACGTGGATTTAAGCTCTCGAAAATAGTTCCTGGTCCACTTTGGATAGAGCCTACAGTTGTGACCTAAAACCAAGCTGAACTTTGCCTAGCCTAGCCTATTTAATCTGATATAGTTATAGAGACTTTGATTCAGCATGGCCTATCACCATACCGAAAATCCTATCTAATCTGATATAGTCATGATTACTTAATGTTGTTGACCTTATCTTGGAACAGCTTGTCTGTTTAAAACTCAACTTCTAGTTTACACATACAGTTGCGGATTACATAATGTGTTTGTTCTTCTTTAGCTCAGATTGATATGGGGAATCTGCAACATAGCAACCAGTTCTTGGTTTTCAGCAAATAGTGGTGAACTTCTGTGACCTAGCCTCTTAAAATTGCAATAACAAGCTTTTTTGAGTCATTCTCAACCTAATTATGAAGTGCCATTTTCAACTTAATTAATTAACTCCCCCTGAATAGACAAAATATAATATTTTGTGCAGCCATGAGTTCAAGAATATGTTACTGATCTAGTTTTAATTGAAAACCAATTTAATACTATTTATTTGCAACATACTCGTTGAACTAGTTTGGTTCACTGGACTTGGATGTGCTTGTTGGCCCATCCATTTAGATAGAGATTGTTGAAACTATATATTCTGGAACTTGTAGTTGCCTTTTCTTTTTAAGTTTGTGTCATGCCTCATATGATATGGTTTTTCAGGAAGTTACTTCGTTGATTATACAGGCTAATCACTATGGGGCTTTACATATGTAGCCTTCTATTTGTCAGAATTAGATATTCTAGGATAAGGATGTAGCTTTGCATCAGTGTGAGATAGGATCAAGAGTAATGTATTTTAATGGGGCAGTTTTGTTTTTTTTGCAAGAATTAGGATCTTTACTTCTCTAATTCTGTTGGAGAGTTATAATGAGCACATTGATTAACTTTTTTTCTTAGATATGCATATATATATATATAGTACAAATTGTATTTCCACATTACTTTTGAGAAAACTAATAGATTTTGGGAAATATGCTGCACTGGATAATACATTCTGGCAAAATATTATTCATATTTTATGCATGACCTTATTCCTACTTCCATGGGCTAGGATTTAGTTATTTCTCACCTTGAGAGTTTGAAGAGCGAAAGAAGGACATTGATGGAGAAGGGAGGAGTAATGTACTTGATGTGACCTTTCAAATGGGTTTTATTAGCTCAAAGCATATTACAGTTGACATAGTTTATAAGGCTTGGGAATTAATTATCGTTTCCCATTTGGATGTGGTAGGGGTCCTAACTCTTTTTTCACCTTCATATTTTTCAAGTCAGTTTCTTGCCTTGTAAATGCCAAGAAGTCCTTTTGTAAGTGGGGGGACTTTCCTTTGATACTCCCACAGGTGGAGTATTAAATGCCAAAATTACATTTATGCAATTTGATATATTTCAATTCTTAGTCGTTCTTAGGCTGGGATTCTTGCTTTGGTCTGGATATAATTAAGGCTGAGGCCTGCTAACCAATCATAGTTTCATTTAATCTCTTCTGCTAGATGAGAAAGTATTTCCCCATAGCCATTCGAAGGAAGCCTAAAAATAGGCACAATAGGTAGTCAATGCATGATGAGTGCATGACTGGCGTTCTGTTAGTAATATTTTATTGTAAAAGAGAGGTGGAAGTTGAATTCGGTAGGTCTCCGATTATATATTTCTTTGTTTGTTTTGATGAAGTGGACTTCTTCTCCACTATGTTGTATTTTTATTTAATATAGCAATGCAAGTGCTATTTCTTCTTAAAAAAGGTATCCTCTCTTCTAAGAAGTTACTTTTCTTTTGTTAAAGAAAAAAACTGGAAAAGCATAGATCTACATATTTTTATTTGGTCGTTGAGCCCTTATGCTATGTGCATCCGTAGTTTTTATAAATTTTTATTTAGTTGAATTTGTGCTTGTTTTGCTGTAGGCATATGTTCAGCAGCTGGAGAGCAGTCGTTTGAAGCTGACTCAACTAGAGCAAGAGCTTCAACGAGCAAGACAGCAGGTCAAATCAATTAATTTCTTCACTGTTGTTTTGAATGTATTTTAGAGTTCCCCTAGTCTTCCTGGTAAATGAACACTTTTCTAGATGTGCATGGCTTGCATCTCTACTAAGATTTTATTTTTCTTTTATTCAGGGTATATTCATATCAAACTCTGGAGATGCTGCCCATTCAATGAGTGGAAATGGTATTACTTCTTTCCTGAGGTTTGGATTTTGAAATTTTTTCCTCGAAGTAAGACTAGCACCTGATAATTGTGGATAAGCTTTTCATTATTGTGATGTTTTGGGAATAACAAGTTAATGATTGCAACTATATCTTGTAATCGTGATCAATCTGATATTGATTCAATGGAATTTTCTGGGGTAGGAAAAAGGGTCTGGTGTTGGGGAGATCTGCTGTGATCGCAATTTTCTGGGTGGTTTGGTTAGAAAGAAATAGATAGTTTTTTGGGGATGCTAGGGGTGAGGAGGTGGATCTGTTGTGGGATAGGATTCGGTTTTGGTCTTCCCTTTGGGCTTGAATATCCTCTGAATTTAGGGATACCACTTTCCAAGCTATATTTTATGATTGGAGTGCAGCTGTATTGTAGTCTTGGTGGTTTTTGTTTTCCTTATTGTTAGTGTTTTGGTTGCACTCTGTGTTGTTTTCCTGAGCAGTGGACATCTCGTCCTCTGTGTTGTACTTCTTTCTCATTAATAAAAGTTATTTTTTCATAAAAAAATAATGTTGATTCAATGGTTCTTTTATTTTTGAGTGGTTAAAATCAGTGTTTTTTGTGTTCTCTGGTTTCTTTTCTCCTACATTTACTCTCTCTCTCTCTCTCTCTCTCTCTCTCTCTCTCATGTCAGTGCTCACAAGCACAACCAGAAGATTTTTAACAGCAATTGCTAGCGTGTATACATGATGATGCTTGGTTAAGCAATTGGCAGTAATACTTGATGTGATAGTATTGGGTTAATGTTATGGTTATGGTGCTGGTTGCATTGCATCAGTGCAATGTTAGTTGAGTGTATTGTTTTGTAATTGGAGCTGGTGCAGTTTGCTGATGGTGATAATTATCTGTGCTAGTAGTTTCTATAGTGACAGGGTGGTTCTTGATTTATTACCTAATAAGTTCAGTGGATTCTGATAGCAATTAGATTTCTATTCCTAATTTATCGTATATTTTTTCTGTGTAGAAGGTATCAGGGAAAGGACCAAAGTAATAAATAATAGCATCTTATATATATATATATATATATATTTTTTTTTAAATACATGAGAAACATGAAGCATGTGGGAGGGTAGTATTCCAGTATATGAATTTTACCCATAGAGAACTTTTGGCGGTCTAATGTTGTGATCATAACAATGTGGAAATTTGGTCTTATCAAATGCCTTTCAACTAGAAGATGGAATCACTTCATTTCCATATAAAAGTATAAAAGGTGGTGTGACTTCCATGAAATGCATCTTTGCTGTTTAAAATATACAGATAATTAGATATTTGTCCATAAAATATATATTTTTTTATAATCCTGGTCTTTTTATTTTTATTGATTTATGTCCATGGACTTTTTTGACTAAGTTTATTTCCTCATTTGTTTTGATGAGTCAGCCAGATTTTTGAGATGTTTGATTCCTTATTTTCTTATGCCTATTTTGCCCCTTGAGGTCAATAATGGAAACAAATTGAAAATCCCTGATTTTGTGCATCTTTTGCTCCTAACTTGGAATTTTGAATGTTTGTATTGCCTCTATGATGCACCCAACCCTAAAATTTGTCAATGAACATATACCACAAACGCCCAACTATGAACCCAATATGCCCAAGATACATGTACTCTACCTACTATATCGATGGAAATGCATTACAATAGGTAAATAGTAAAACTATTAGTCAAAATAAGAAAAAAATAACTTCCATTACAACAAGCAATTATACAATGAACCACACGATGGAAGTAATGAAAAAAATTTCAACTATCTATTGTCAAGGAATACACTCACAGTATCAAATATGCACAATCTCCAAACAATGTAAATAATCATGGGTTGGGTTGCCATACAAATTTGTATGACTGAAAAACCACCAAACCCCCAGAAAGGCTAGTACCAAAGAACAAGTGTTATTTCAGTCAAGCATGGTAAACCTAGGCCTTGTTTGGTTTGCGGAATGGGTTCTTTGGTAATATAATTACCATCCTCATTCTTGGGGATATGAATGAAAGATTTTCCTTCTAGTTTTTTAAAATGTTGGAAAATAACCTGGAAATACCTTTTATTTCCATTCCAAGGTTTGGTTTGTACAGGAGTGAATTAAAATTTGTTCAATTTTTCAATAATACTCTTATATTGTATATGTAAAATTATCCATACTTGTATTGGTACTTATAATTTATGATGGGGTAATTCAGTCATTAAAAATGTACTAAATGCATTCCAAAGGAGGCCCAAGGGTTTGAAATTCCTCTCTTCATGGGTGTGATTTACCCATGTGACAGGTATCACATTCCCAAGAATGTGCTCACTAAACATGAGAACGAAATCTCATACCCATTCCCAAGCCTCTAATTCGCAAACCAAACCAGGCCCCTAATGTTTAGGTAAAAACTTAGGCAGAGTGGCTTTCATATATTTTTTGCCTTCTATGTAGGTATAAAATATAAATATACCTACAATAGGTAAAGAACAGAATTTCCAGAAAAAAATAATTCAAGATAATTTGCACTAATTTAAGGGGTAGAATTGGTCTATACATTCGTGCTTTCCATGAAAAGAGCATTTCTAGGAAAACCAATAGGATAAACCAATTGAATCAGCTTAAGATAAATCCTACAGATCAATGAACAAGAAAGGATGACAGTGGCTAATCTTGCAAAAGAACCAAACAACATTGAATACCAAATTACTAAAATCAAATCTCAATCCAACAAGTACACAAAAAACATAGAAAATGCAAAGTGTCTTACCTGAACTTGTGTTTCTCTGACGTAGAAAAAGAACTAGTCTCTCTTACCAAAGAAATAAAGGAATTGGTCTCTATTTTCTTGCTATAAATTCTATAATTTGCACCAAGTATTGAATTGGTCTGTTATTTGCACTGAATGAAGGTTTTACAAATTTGTCAACACATTATACCAATATACCTACATCATACGTTGAGAGCAGAACAAACCACATGGAAACACCAAAACCAAACCTGCTAGGTAAATACCTAGGCAATGACGCATTGCATAAAAGGAAAACCATTCTGGCATTCAAACTTGTTGTAAGGGACACAACAAATGTCATTCCAAACTTTGGGTTTAGAGGGAATTTGCATGTAGCTGAGGTGATGGAGTTATTGTCTCTGCAACTTTATTAGACACTGCTTGGTTACTCTATTCCAGGGTTGATACAAGAAGATGGCGATGGAATCCTCTGGAAGCTTCTTCTGTAATTTTTACTGTTGGTTTTTTTAGCAAAAATGAAAGTAAGCTGGGTAATTTCTAGGAACTCTTTTTTTCCTCCTTTGTTAGAAGCATAAAATGTCTGGTAAGGGAAAGAAGACCATACTAATGTGGGGTGGTATGGGTTTGGCCGTGCTCTGGGTGATTTGGTGAGAGAAATAAAAGGGGGTTTCTGAAGACTTTTCTGGCAATGGGGCTGAGGAGTTATGGGATAAAGTTCGGTTTTGGTCCTTACTTTTGACATCTGTTTCTAAAGAATTTAGGGGGTTTATCTTTTACAGACATTTGGTTAGATTAGCAAGCATCTGTGTGTTAGGTCTTATCTGCTTTAGCAGACTTTTTGTAATTTTGCTTCATTTGTGCTCCTTTGGAGTGGTCTGCTTGTCCACTTTCTCTGTATATTTATTGTTTCACCTTATTGTCTCATTTTCTAAAGCACAACCTGGTCACTATAATCCAAACTCGAAACGCCCCTCCCCCAACTATGTTAGTTATTACCTACTCAAGAGGTAACAAAATCAAACTATACAAACCATAACTCATAGAAAAGCCCACCCCAACTAAGACATAGCCACTAAATTTTCAACCAGAAACAGCACGAAATCATGCCTTTCCCATAGGTATGCTATCATACATGAACCCCTCTTTTATCAATACACCCCTAATCACACTTTTTCATTTGGTATATTGAATGCCAACACACCTATGAACACACTCCATATCATAAACCCCCGAAGATTGAATTTAACACATATCAAATGTCAACAAAAGCATGGACCACACCACAATTTAATAAAAAGAACACAACTTTCAGATAGATATGATATCACAAGTACCACTTGGATGGCAGCCAACTGTGGAAAAGTTTTAGGACTCGTAGGGATTCCAGTGGTATACCTATGCGTTGGGACTTTTCTGTCCAAATTTTTGGCATAGTAGGACAGTGATTTCAGGCAGAATGAGTGTGGCTGGATTGACTTCTGGGTTTTTGGGTATTTTCTGATGATGGGTATCCATTTTGGACGACAGTGCTGTTTATTATACTAAAATGTGTGACTCTGACCTTTGCTTACCTGGCACCATGTCTTAAACCAGGACATCAAATCACAACAAGTAGCTGAACCATATCCACTAAGCCTAACACTTTTTGGACTGGGATGAAAAAGCCCCTAAAATTTATCAAAATGTGATAAATTTTTTCACCTTTTTAATCAAAATGTGCATTGCTAATGAAAATTCAAGTGTTTGTTTGCATGCAGACAGGTTTAAGTAAAAACTTTAGCA
Source organism: Dryas drummondii (assembly GCA_003254865.1). Lineage (NCBI taxonomy): Eukaryota > Viridiplantae > Streptophyta > Magnoliopsida > Rosales > Rosaceae > Dryas > Dryas drummondii. The sequence goes on from QANW01001400.1 coordinate 119,771, forward strand.
TTATCTTCCTTTTCAATTTGGTCCTCTTCTCTTACTTTAGTTTCAGTGGATGAGGTAGGTTATCTTGTTCACTGTATCTCTTTGCAGGGGCCATGGCATTCGACGTAGAATATGGACGGTGGCTGGAAGAGCAAAATCGACAAATTAATGAACTGAGATCAGCAGTAAATTCTCATGCAAGTGATGCAGAGCTTCGTATTATTGTAGATGGAATCTTGGTGCACTATGACGAGATTTTTAGGCTGAAGGGCACAGCAGCTAAAGCTGATGTATTCCATTTGCTTTCTGGCATGTGGAAAACACCTGCTGAGAGGTGTTTCTTGTGGCTTGGTGGTTTTCGTTCATCTGAGCTCCTGAAGGTGAGGCCTTTTATCAATTCTTGATGGCTTCCAGGACATAGGCGTGGTTCCGGAATGCAGTCAAATGTAAAGATTCCTGTAAATACTCTCCCATAGTTCAGTTTATTCATGTTGAACTTATAATGAGGAATAGAAAATCAATAAAGAGAAAACAAGAATTAGCTGAAATGTTCAAGAAATACTGTAAAAGCAAAAAAATTACGATGTCAATCACTATAAAATTTACAAAACTATATGTAGTTCAAGAATCTTGTTTGTAGGCGAATCCAAGACCTAGGATGCTGGTTAAGGACATTCTGCATATGCCCATTTTAGGGTTTCAAATTTTCTTTCTTGAATATCAATCTCTCACTCATATTTTATTGGAAAAACTCCTCCTTGTGTCTCTTTAGTTTCGTCTTTCCCCTGAATGTATTGTTGGACTCATTCATTTTAGGATATATCGTGGGATACTATTGAAGGGATTCTCCTTCACTCTTTTGCAGTCCCAAGAAAAGAATCTCTCTCTCTCTCTCTCTCTCTCTCTCCCTCTCTCTCTCCCAGCAATCATACCCACAATCTTATTACTGATTTAAAAAAATATTCAAAAGCAGTGCTATTAGTGGGCTTTGAAATTGTCTTAGTTACCCTCTTTTGTATAACTTAAGAACATTGCCCTTAGACTGTGATGCTACTTTGTGCATCGAAACTACCCAAGGCATCATATTTTTACCAAAGCTTTGCAGAGTACAGATCATTATTTTAGTGAACAATTTGATTCTAAGTCTTTAAAAGGTTTGGGCATAAAGATTCATTGCTTGTAATATAGCTGCTGTGCTTTGCCAGCTCTTGTGTGCTCTTAAATCTCTCATATATGCACTAGGCTACCCCCAGGGCCCACAATTTGGCAATAATGTTTTGTATCCCTAACTCTTCATTATTTTGGAGGGTTAATATTTATGTTTATACATGTTCATGAATGCCTACGTGCTTGCATTTTTATTTCTAGGAATTCCAATTCATGTTCTCTGTAATAAATCATGATTGTTTACGCGCCTTGAATAATTTCGTGGTCTTAATCCCCTTTATAAAATTAAAATTGAATCATTATGTGGGCAGCTTCTTGTTAATCAGTTAGAGCCTCTGACAGAGCAGCAGTTGGTGGGGATTAACATGCTTGTTTATACATGTTCATGAATGCCTACGTGCTTGCATTTTTATTTCTAGGAATTCCAATTCATGTTCTCTGTAATAAATCATGATTGTTTACGCGTCTTGAATAATTTCGTGGTCTTAATCCCCTTTATACAATTAAAATTGAATCATTATGTGTGCAGCTTCTTGTTAATCAGTTAGAGCCTCTGACAGAGCAGCAGTTGGTGGGGATTAACAACTTGCAGCAATCGTCCCAACAGGCCGAAGATGCATTATCTCAAGGGATGGAGGCATTGCAACAATCTCTAGCTGAGACTTTGTCCAGTGGAAATCTTGGCTCCTCAGGTTCCTCTGGGAATGTGGCAAACTACATGGGTCAAATGGCCATGGCGATGGGAAAGCTCGGGACCCTTGAAGGGTTTATCCGCCAGGTAATTCCTTATAATCCTTCATTTCTTTTTTTTTTTGTTTCTTTTTTTGTATTAAGTACTACAGCATAAAATACACATATTAACTGTGGAAGCGAAGACTGTTAAATTTTCATAAATACATCAAAGAATAAGATGGGACAAAAATCAATACTCTTATCCCCACCTCTTACTTCTTTTTCTAAAATGTGAAAATGTTAGAACTGCTTGATGTTTAGTTGGACTTCTGAAATATGTTATTATTTAAAATGCTATGGCTGGTCATATTACTTATGGACTTTTTTTTATTGTTACATGAATTCTTACAGTCTTTTCTACAAGTGTACTCAAACTAAACTATTTTGGGTTTTATTGCATGAATAATCTTTGTTATAGGATAGTTTTAGATTAGGCATCAACCTGTTCTGTCATTGTTTTGGATTGTGTGAAAAGGTTTAGACAGTGTGCACAAATTTTTTTGACCCCTCATTTATTTGGACAATGTCATGAGGCCATCCCAAAAAATCAAAAAATGAAAGAAAAAAAAATCCTAAACTAATTATTTTCATGTATGTTTCTTTTTATGCATTTGGTGCTTTTACTTTCTTTTCTTGTCTTTATAACTTTTGGAAGTGCCTTATTGTTTCACGGGCTGATAACATCAGGCTGACAATTTGCGGCAACAAACACTGCAACAAATGCATCGCATATTGACAACCCGCCAGTCAGCTCGTGCACTCTTGGCTATACATGATTATTTCTCACGGCTACGTGCTCTTAGTTCTCTCTGGCTTGCCCGTCCTAGAGAGTAAAAAACGCTTTCGAAGTTGCTCCCAAGCTGATTCGTAAAATTGTGGCCTGCAAAACATCTGAATAGCAATTGACTTTCTCTAGTACAGCATTGGTATTACTTGGTTACCGTTACAATTTTTCTTTTATAGATTTTTATGATGCTGTTATAGCTGCAGAAATTGTATCTTTAGTGCTAATCCTGTAATTTGTGTTTTTTCTCATTCTAGTCAATTACCCAGTAATGCTATTAGCGATGATGTTCATGTATTTTGTTTTGTTAATAATAGTATCATTATTGATGTAATTGTAACTGAATTTCGAAATGAATTTTGGTTCATGGGATGCGTGACGGCTTTGATTGGTCTATTTATCAAAGTTTCACGTCAAACACTCGAAAGTGTTTGATACTCAGGTTCTTTGCTCCACAAGAAAGTCTAATATTTATTCAAAGAGCACGAGATATTACTTATTGCCATGTTAAGGAGAAGGAAATGGAAAAAAAGAAGAAAAACATAAAGAGCTTCCTAAGGGCTAGTTTGATTACATTTTCATCTTTTGTTCTTGCTTTCTACTTTAATTCAAAATAGAAAGGAAATAACAAACGATGGTTTACTCAAGTGGTTAATTATGATGTTGTCCTTAATTTAGTTTAAGGTTTAGAAATGGCGTGTATGGTATATAAATGAGTTTAGGGTTTAGGGTTTAGAAACGAGGTTTAAGGTTTAGAATTAGGGTTTTTGAGTTTTTGGCTGTCACACCCCAAAGTGAGTTATATCACTTTGAGCATGTGGCAACTCTACATTGGTCACCAACTTTGGGATTAACATTAGGGGGGGGGGGGGGGGGTTTCAACCCCCCCNCGTCGTGACCCGATCGGCCCCTTCGCCGGTGATCTTCCTTTTCCGGCGGAGTTGAGACGCCGGACCACTTGGGTTTTGTTCCCCAGGTCACGGCGAGTCCAACCATGGTCTTCCCTTGTTCATCCGACCACCATGCGCGGCTAATCGACGTCGTGAAGCTCCGCGGCGGCGGGGAGGGGTGGCCGGCCAAAATTGGAGAAATGATTTTTTTTTAATGCAGGGGCAAAATGGGCACAAAGGGGTAAAAATTTAAGTGGGGTGGTCAACTTAGTGGATTAGGGTGGTGTGCATAGCCCCCCCTTAACATTATTCCAAAACCAATGATCAATATAAGGCTTAATTAACACAGATAGTTATCTAAAAATTAGAGTTAATTTTTGTTTTTCTTTTAACAAAACAAATGCAACCAATAGAAGCTTGTTTAAATAGTGAGCTTGTGAGTTTAGAAAATGAATTCATGAAAAAGAAACATAGACTCTTGCTTTTCAAATTAGTGAGTGAAGCAACATGATAAAAGGGAATTCATTAAACCTTTTTAAGATTGAAAACCAGATGTAAATTGAAACAATGTAATGAGTAATGATCTAAGCTAATCCTTAAGATATCAACAACAGATTTCTTAAACTAAAGGTGAAAAAAAAAAAAAAAAAAAAAGGGTTGTTACATACTCATCCAAGTTAGGATCCTCCTTACTCGAGTAGTGAGATATTGGTGGGGTTGGCACTTATATACTTTGAGACCTAGCTCTCAAGCTACTTTTTCCTTCTTCAGAATCCAAGAGGTTTATCATGCTAATCATTGTAGTTTCCTAAGTTGTTCTTGCACTATTAAAACTGTGTAGGGGTGAGCATCACCAATACCACTGATCACACACTCAACTAGTCCAAAACAAATTTCAAACATTTCAAAGTAGTTTCAGTTATGAAAATAAGGCTTTAATAAACATTTTTGTCAAACTGGCCAGATTTGCAAGTATATCATTTACAAGGCATCCAATCAATATTAACATGTTCACACCAAAGTATAACATGTGAAACTTATAAAAATAATGCACATTAACTTTGTTTGAATTTCTTATAACAAGCCATTGATATAAATCAATCAAGGAGATCATTTCTTAGTCTTGGGTTACCTTGCATATTTCAACAAGTATCATAATCAGCCATGCATCAATTCATGAAATGTAAATGCATGTTAAAAGGTAAAATACAATGCAATGCGTATCTTTTTTCCATTTCAAAAGCAAACCTGTCAAGATTCAAATACAGTGGACTTATTCCCTAATTTGTAATTTTCATTACCCTAATCCTCATATCCTACTAATAATCAAGTATGTCTAGATAGTGAGATATTCTTCATTGAAAGTAGATAACCCTATCTTTTTCCATCTAGCATATTCTTAAAACACATAACCAATTCTAAATAAGCCCGTATGCATACATTTAGGGGATTGAACCCAAGGATAGAGTAAGAACTATACCTTTCATCTCTAATTAGGAAGTCCAAACACTCAAAACACAGTAGAGTACACATTTTCAATTTAATAAATATGAATGTCAATATAATGCAATGACATATTTCATAAAGGTAATTCTGCCCTTAATGAACCATTTATCAATTATGCATATAAAATCAAGTTATGACAGTTTCATAATGCATGATTAGTTCAATAAATAAATCATACAAGCATGCTTTTGATTAAGGAAATAAAAACTAGTAAATCAGACCAATAACAAAGCAAGAGTGGTAGCTTGTATTATTTTCTCTTCAGGCAAAGTAGGTTAGTTATCTACTTCCATCTTAGGTTCAATTTCTCTAGTTTCCTGCCTAACCAAATTTCAGTCCCATGGTTATGTATTACTAAAGCCAAAAGCAATGAGACTAGATTTCAACTTAGTTTATTTCTAGTACTAACTTCAGTTATCATGCATGTAGAGGGCTGCAAGTTATACTTTATTCATTCCAAATATTATTTAATTGTGAGCAACACTAGTTCAAATACATTTCCCTTTTTAAAGCAAGTTGAAGTCATCAACATGCCTACACATATTGATTTAGTTTTCAAAATACAAAGCATGCTATTTAACAAGGCAAACTGCACAAACCGAATCAGTTTAAATTGATTAACAATTCACGTTTCTTTCCCAACATGATGAGGCAAGTTGAAGTCATTAACATGCCATGTCATGTTGGTTCTCTAACTCAAATTAAATAACTATATCAAAGTGAAATAGAGGCTATAGGCTAAAGGCATATCATGTTGTTTATATAGCAACTTAGTGATTAATTGCAAACACATTTTTAAGCATTTCAAACACAATGCACAACCAATCATTTAGTACCAAAAGCACAATTACAAAGAAGACATAGGTATTTAGTTTCAACCTGTTCTTCAATTCTTGAGTGTTGCGCGCCACTCTGATTCTATCATTGTCATATAAGTCGTTGTTTTGATCTCATTATCTTTCATTTGGTCATTTGCTTGGAATATGCATAATCTTGAATCAATGAGCTAGAACTCTTTTCTTGTGTACACAAAGCATGTCGTATTTGCATAACTCTTGAGAAATGAATTTAGGCCCTGTTTGTGTACCCCATAGCCTGAAAGCCTACCCATTACATGTTTTATCCTTAGTTACCCATTTTGAGCCTTTTAAGCCGTTTTCTTTGTTACCCCATACCAAACCCTAAGTTTGGGGGTGCTACCCCCCTTTCACCCGTTTTACCCTTTTTATGGGATTGCAAGTTGATATATGTTGATTGGGGTGAAAAAGAAGTGAAAATGCATAGCTTGTTCAAAAATGTGTTAGAAAAGTATGTATGCCGTGCCCAAAGAAAAAAAAAAAAAAAAGAAAAGAAATCAAAGAAAAGAGATGGGACGGTTTCAAAAGAAAAAGTGAGCAAAAAGAGTTCAAATTGAGCTATGAAGTGCAAAGAAGTAAAGTGTACCTCAGAATGTTCTATTAATGCTTGCAATTCCATGAATGTAGCCCTTTGTGTTTCCGTTTCATTTCAATACCCTATCCTAGCCTAAGCCTTCATTATAACCCTATTAAAGTCCTAGCTGATCTCAAGAGGTGTGTATTATACTTATGTGGAGTCTATTTGAGAAGGGAGCCTATGGTTATTGATTCTATTTCAAGCATTTGTATTCCTTTCATGAGATCAGTATTCTTTCTAAATTGTGCCTTTATTTCATGTACATATGTGAGTTAATTGTTTTTGTTACATATTTCCTCTCACATATACTTTTGAGTGCACATATCAACCCAATTCTTGAGTGTTTATCATTGAGAGTATGCCATAGTGAAGATTGGAGTTGAATCCATTATGTATGTATTGATTTAGTTTTGTTTGTCTAATACTTGGATTTGTGTCAAGGATGGCCTATATGGCAATAGAGGAGCGAGGTACGTTATTTGAAATGTTATTAGAATTTGGAGAATACAATTTATATGCCTTGCTTCACTATGTGATTAATGGTTGTGCGCATGAATTCAGTTGTTGGGATGTTGGAGTCAGTCTTGAGTCTTTTCTTTCCTTTATTTGCTCGAGGACTAGCAAAATCTAAGTTTGGGGGTGTGATGAGTGTGCATTTTGCATCACTTTATGATACTAATTCATTAACCTAGAGTGTTAGAACTCGCTATTTTGTGTTTCTTGTCTTGTTTTTGTATTTTCAGGTCAAATGAAGCAGAAATGAGAAAAAGAAGCAAATAGAGCCATTTTGGGACATTTCCCAGGGGCAATATGGTCATTACGAGAAGTCGAAACGGATAAGAAATCTCTCATTTTCAAGGAATCCTAGTTGCACCTAGAAATGTTGTTCAAGGTTCCAGAAGCTTCTAGAAGGTGGTGGACATCCATGCAAATGAATGGAGGGAAGAAATGGATTTGAATTCAAATGGAAATGAGGGGCAAAATGGGAAGTCAAAAGTGGAGGGCCCATGGGCCCTAGGGATGCCGAACCAAGGTGGGCCATGCATGGGCCCAAACCCTAGCAGCCCAAAGGCCATACGCAAGGAGGAAGATGGCAGCCCATGCATGCGCATGCATGCCATGCAAACCCCAGCAAGGAAGGGGGCCCATGCGCAAGCCCAAGGTGACAAGTCCAAGGTGGAAGCCCATGGAGTGAAACCCTAGCCCATCTTATGCAAGCCACTGAAGCCCAACATGGAAGCCCAACATGGAAGCCCAACATGCAAGCCCAAAGCCCAATACTACCAGCCCATGCGCAAGGGAGGGACCCTAGCTAGGCTAGGCGTGAGCCACTTAAGCCCAAAGGGAGCAGCCCAACACGCAAGGCCTTGATGCAGCTAGCCCTAGCTGAAGCCGCAAGCAACTAGGAGAGGGAAACCCTAGCAGCCGCAAGTTTACTTCTCCTTGTCTCTTAAGGAATGCTCCTCTATATAAACCCCCTTCATTCAGAACCCTAGTATCAACTTTTTGCACCTACACACTCCAGCCGAAAACTCTCTCTTCTCCTAGTTTTATTTTTCTGTTTTAGGTTTTTAGTTTCAGCTTTTATTTTTGTGAGGATTAGAACAGAGGCGTGGAAGCAAGGAAGGAGGACCCTTTGCCGCAAGCCCTAGCTCACCCCAGCCGTGAGCCAATTGCTTGTGGAGGTTGCCTTCTCTCTTGCCTTGCCGCAGCCCTCTCACTTGGTTTTCTTTAATTTTTCTTCTAGTTTTCTGATTCCATGTTAGTTTATGTTTCTGAATTAATCATCTTGTGACTCTGAATTTATTTAATTGAGTTTCTAAATTTCATGAGTTATAGCTTTGGTTCTGATTTTATTTAGTTGTTTATGTTTATGCAATTTAATTTATGCAATCTAATTTAGTTGTTTAGTTGTGCCTTTAATTTTGTATTTCTGATTTCAATTAGTGTAAGCCTTTAAATTTATTAACTTTGCATTTCTGATTTCCTTTTACAAGCATAAATTGGGATTTCGTTTATTTGTTGCTGTTTTGTTTTTTTTTATTTATTTAATTTAATTATGTAGTTTAGTTTGTAGGTTGATTAATGGATTTGCATGTTCTAACAAATCGTTTATCCGTCTCTTGGTCTGTTAGTTTGATGTTTGCGCGTATTAAATTTCCACTATCTATTAAAACCCCCGTCACTAGTTGTTTGCATCCTTTGACTGGCCACCTGAGGGTAATTGCATCTAGTTTATCCGTTAGGTTTAGCTGTGAAATAGTCAAAGACACTAAACCACAAGTAACAAGGGAATAAGGGATTATTCTTGGTAGTGGGGTTGGGCGACCTCTATGTTGTATGTTTTCCTAGAGCAAATTAAATAACCTTTTCTGAGCTCTAGGTTAACTCGCAAGTGCACGAATCGCTAAGTAGCAAAGCTTACAAATACGAGGTCGATCCCACAGGGAATTGTACTAGTGTACGATTACTAACTCAATTAAATTCAATTAACCCAACTCTGACTCACACACACAAATGGGGGGTTTTAATTGGTTTTAAAGCTAAACTAAACAAACAGAGAAATAACAAACTTTAAAATGATAACTGAAAGATTTCGGGTAAAACAATAATAAAGAAACACTAGGGGTCAGAATCCACCACTAGCATACCATTCACTTCAGTATGGGTATTAACAATTAATAAGTAAACATGTTGACAAAGTTCGTCTACTAAAAGGTTTGGCTAGTCACTTTTAGCAATTACTCCCCTTACTGTGCATAAACTAAGAGCTTCTTGGGCCTTCCTTAGCCAGTTAACTTGCATGTTCCCTAGTTCTAAGCTAAGGCAGCTGTTACCCATGCAAGAGTCGTTACGATCTGTGAGAGTGACAAACACATAGCGCATGGCTCCAAATTAATGTACTGTATGTCATCTATGATCTCTTTTCTCATGAATATTATCTTAGAATACCCACTTGTTGCCTATTGAAACTATCATCCTTTGGTACTAAAGAAGACATAGGTATAAAGTGGACTAGCTCTGACCAAAGAAGACATAGGTATTGAAACTATCATCCTTTGGTACAAGCACATATATTTATAGCTACATAGGTATAAAGAAGACATAGGTATAAAGTGGACTAGCTCTCCCTAACTCAAATTTAGTTCTTGTCCTTGCTACTGTCCTAACAAGTTGTCTCTCTCGATTAAAACACAACAAAATAAAAAATGACATCCTCTAAACAGAAAATAGGGGTTTCTAGGTTTGAATGACTTAATGAACAAGCTAAGTTGCATCTAAGAGTTCAAAATTAAAAACAGTCAAGGTCTGACCCTTCACAAGTCCTAATTCATGTATTGAAGTATAATTGAAGGTTTAAAATCATCACAAAAGCCACTTCAAAAAAATAGGTATGCTGCAAGTTGATTTTCAGTCCAACATTAAGGGGTTTGACTACCCAAAACTTGATCCAAGAGCAATTGGACTCCCTCATGTTCCCAGAACAATCCCAGGGTGAGTTTGTGACTTGGGCAAACTAAAAGTTTAGGCCAAAAATCATTAAAACAAAAGATGATAGTTTTGTGCATATTTGGTTTCTCAAAAAGTCCAAAAGAGCAGCACCTGCTTTGTGATTTTTATAAAATTCTACAAAAATAATTTGAACAATTTTTTTCATAGACAGTTAGAAGATATATTGGAACTCATTTACAAATATTTTCAAAGAATTTGGAGTTGTGCAAGTGGGGTTTTCGAAGTGCTAAAGTTCACACCAGAACCTGAATTTTTTGCATAAACACTGTTCATATGGTAAAATTCTCATTTTTGTGTATACTGAACCAAATCGAGTGAGACCAATTGAAAAATGTTTGAAATCAAATTTACAAGCTACTCGAACAATTTCAAATCAAAATTTTAAATGTATCAAAATTCGTGCATAAAACCTAACATTTTTCAGTGAGAAACATGTAGAAAACTACAAATTTTTGCAAAAATCATTATAAATCCATCACAGGTTGAATTCAAGTGATTCTTGACCCAAAAGAAAGGTATGAATGTCTAGGTTTATGCCCTAAAATATTATGATCAAATTCCTCCTAGAACAACACAGTTTTCAAAAATAAGGCAATGAGGTAAAAAACTTGAAATCTAGCCAAACAAGAATTTAAAACATGAAAACGTATGGATTTTTTGAAATGCAACTTAACCTAGCCATCCTACCATCATTCTAATCCTAAGAACTGATAATAAAGAATTTGAAAGATTGGTTTGAAGGTTTCTTACCAGGAATCCCTTCAAAGGCAGTGTAGGCTGCACTTTCCTTCTCCTTGTTTCCTTGAATTCCTTTTCTTTCATTTCTTTATCTCTTTCTATCTTTCTCTCTTTTTATCGTTGGAGTATGAATTGATTGTGGGAAGGTTTGTCTGAAAGTTGTTTGGTTTTATAAAGTGAAAGTTATAGCTGTTTGAGGGAAAACAAAGAGTCACAACCTTTTAGTTTTCCTTCTTTGCATGGTAAAGGGTTTCAAGGCTGGTTGTCAGATTTTGTTTCACTCAAGAGGGTTTCAATTGGTTGGCCAATCTCATTGAGGCCTGGTTTAGTGAATGATTAGCCTAATGCATTAGACTTATAGCCCATCAACCAATCCAAGGTCATTACTTGCTTAGCCTTTTAATTAAAAGCCATCATTTAATCCCTTTTCTCCCTCTAACCCGAAATCATACTCTACCTTAGCCCAAGTCATGATCAATATCACACCTTTCCCTAGTTTAACCTATTTTCCTTTTCTCCAAGTCACCTAGGGCTTTAGTTTTAATTATTTTTTTAGGTTGGTCAACACTAAGGTTTCTAAGGTCAACTCTTGGCATTCTAATCCTAATTCAAATATAAAAAACACACACATGCACAAGTGCCATGCATATGTGATCCGAGAAGAACAAATAAACACTTAAGCAATTTAATTGTTTCCACCAGACAAATTGTGCATGCATGATCTTTAAACCAAACATGGAAATCCAACATAAGTATAACACATGATTATAATCATAATAAGTGCATAAAATGAAACAACTTTTCATTAATCTAAACATATGAATCAAATCCATATTTGTAGTTGCAAAAAGTGAATATTAGTTCTAAACTAAGTGATCAATTTGGTAATACCACCTAAACCAAAATCAATAAGATTTGGGGTGTTACAATGGCTTAGGGTTTAGGTCTTGGGTTTTGAGCTTTACTCTCTAAGTCGTTTTGTTGCGTAGCAGTAAAAAACAAACCTAGTACAAATCTAAATTTGAATAATAATGTATGTTTATTAATCAATTGTAATTTTTTTTTCATTTTGATCAATATTGACTAAAATGAAATTATGAAAAAGTGCATTGACTAAAATGTAATTGTGAAAAGTTTTATTGATGTATTTGTAATTAGCCCAAAATTAAATGACAGAATAGTGAGAATAATGAATTGTAGGGGAGAAATGTTTTCTTATTTGTCAATAGGGTGAACCAGCCGACTTGACCCGATTCGATTGGGTTGGTCCAATTTTTGGCATTTTCACAAATAATTTCGAATCATAACCTACTAAATTTCTTTCAACCAAAAAAAAAATGTAACTATTATTAACCCCCAATTTGGGATAAGATTAATTCATAGCCTCTAGTGTATATAAAAGTATTTGTCAGCCCCCTAAGTTCACTTTATTTAATGCTTCCGCACCCTATTCAATTCGAAATTCAAGATATTTGGATATCAAATGTCCATATTATCCCTGCACATATCAAATGTCCATATTCTCTCACTTGGCCCGTGCACTTTAGCATTTCTCACTCTTTCTCTCTCTATCTCTCATCTTTGTGCGTCTCTCTCTCTCCTCGCGGCTGTTGCCGATGTGTGCTCCACCATCCGGGGACGGTTGCCGGCGAGAACAGTCCCAACACGCTCACCTTTTCTCCCTCTTCTTTTCCCTACCCTCCACTCTCTATGTAACCGAACGTCGATGCCGGGTCGGGTCTAGGGAGACTTGAGCTCCCTCGTCGGCAATCCGCCAATTTCGGCGACGACGAGGTGCCTGACAACCATGGATGGCTTCCTCTCGTCATCCCGAGTCTGCTGATGCTCTCGAACGTCATGACGTGGACGTAGTCACCATACCTACATCAGTTTTAGTTTCACCTCTCTCAGCTGCTCGTACCTCTGATTCAAATTTCAATTTAATGTTCTAAATGGATTATGGGTTTCATATTTCAGTTGAATCATTTAATTGCTTTCTTAATGGATTATGTGTGAAGGTTGATTTGCTCCAAGACCTCATTTGAAGGTAATCTGCAATTTTTTATTTTTTTTTATTTGAGTGAGTGATTGCTTTACACCGTTTTTGTTTATGTGGTTGCTATAGCCTATACTTCATTCGAATTTAAGAAATGCTTTAGGCAATGAAATTGAAGCTTACAATGGCGGTGTGGGATTGATTGCAAAAGACTGGTGTCTGCCTATTGAATTTTGGTTGATATCTCGGAAAGGATGGGGTGTTGGCAATGCTTAAAAAGAAGTTTTGATATAACTAATGTGGTTGAGCAAAACCAATGTGGTGAAGTTTTGTGCAAATGTAACTGATGTATGGAATTAAAACTATGTATGCTCTTTAGGAAAGAAATAAATTTGGTCAAGTACTCATTGTACGTGGCTTCATGTCATTGCATCAAGAAACTATTGCAAAATGGGGTTTGGTCAAGAGATGGTTATAAATTATGAATGAACTCGTTTACTGTGCATTTATTGCAACATGTTGTGGTCACCATGCTTGTTGTTGCACCTTGATTTAGTTACTTTGTTGTTAGCTCATTCAGTTAAAAGGAAGTTTAGAATTTTATTAAATGCTACCTAACACTTTAGAATTTTATGGGATTAATGTCATTTTGCTCCCCAGACAATTACACTTGTATCAATTTGCTACTCAGACTTCTAATTTGGAAAATTAAGTACTCTGACTTTTTCAATTTTGCCAATTGAGATTATTCCGTCAATTTACACATTTTTCATCCAAATCTTTGAGGGAAAAATGGTCCCTTCCATTTAGATTTTATCATTTTTTCTTCATGCATCATTTTTTCCTCTTTTATTTCTCGCTAAATTTTGGTTAATCATCCCAACATTTTAGATGAAAAATGTGTAAATTGATGGAATAACTTCAATTGGCAAAATTGAAAAAGTCAAGGTCCTTAATTTTCCAAATTAGAAGTCTGGGGAGCAAACTGATACATGTGTATTGTCTGGGGAGTAAAATAGCATTAATCCCGAATTTTATATGTTTCAATTGCTGGGTTTCTTTGTGTAAAAATGGTTGAAATTGCTACCAAATTATGATGTGCTCAGATTTAATTGCTTCCCCTGGTGGTATTAGTTGGTGTTTTTTTTTTTTCTTTCTTTTTGGTGTATTTTATCTGGCAAAAAATTTACATAGTACTTTAAAGGCTAGAATATGCATGATATTATGACTTCTACTTTTTCAAAACTGACATCTTGTTATAGGAAAAATTATAGGGTATAACTGATATACCGCCATGTGGTATAACCAATCCAACGTGTAAGGGTATTACTAAAAATGTGTTTATATTTGTAGGGTATAATATTAATAACATTCACTCATATTATAACAAATAGACTGGTTATACCACGTGTCAATATAGCGGTTATACATAATAATTTCTCCTGTTATAGCAACGTCTACTTATTAAAAAGAAACAAAAAAATATATGAATTTGAGATTAGGAATTCTCTTGGAGCTCGTTTATCTGTTTAGGAATTGTATTGAGATTAAATAGTTTCAGTTCGTGAAACATAGTTTTAGATAAATTTTGAATGTAATTATGGTCATAAAATATGATGAATCAAATTTGCAGGTGGAAACAGAGTTAGGCAACCAATTGAGGCAGCGGCGGCTATCGTGTACTCGATACGCATGAGGTGGTCGAAGATTCGAGATCTGGACGATTAAGACGTTGTTTAGGGTTTGAGTTTGAGATCAGAGATCTTGTAGACGACGACAAAGCCTAGGATTTGAGTTTCAGTGAATTCAGTTTCACTAAATTTAGTTTCAGTGCGTTCAGTGAACTAAATTTGAATTAACTGAAATTGAATTTAATGAATGCACTGAAACTGAATTCACTGAATGAAACTAAATTCAGTTTCAGTGCATTCAGTGAATTGAATTTGAATTCACTGAAATTTAAATATTTAATTTAATTTCAATGAATTCATTGAAAATGAATTTAGTTTTATGGTTTCAGGTTACTGAATTTGATAAGTGTGCATTTTGCATCACTTTATGATACTAATTCCTTAACCTAGAGTGTTAGAACTCGATATTTTGGGTTTCTTGTCTTGTTTTTGTGTTTTCAGGTCAAATAAAGCAGAAATGAAAAAAAGAAGCAAGTGGAGCCATTTTGGGACATTTCCTGGTCAAACTAGAAAAACGAGTGAAATACTGGTCAAACCAGGAAAATTGCAGAAATCCTAGTCAAATGAGGATTCCTAGTCACACTAGGAAATATCAAATCCAGAACCATCATTGTGGAGCCAGAAATGAGAAATCCTGATTCGAACAAGAAATTCTGGTTGAACTAGGAAACCTAACCCAACTAGGGAAAGGAGTCCTAATGACACTAGGAGACCCCAGGGGTAAAATGGTCATTATGAGAAGTCGAAATGGATAAGGAATCCTTCATTTACAAGAAATCCTAGTTGCACTAAGAAATGTTGGTCAAAGTCAACTCTACAAAGTCAAGGTTCCAAAAGCTTCTAGAAGGTGGTGGACATCCATGGAAATGAATGGAGGGAAGAAATGAATTTGAATTCAAATGGAAATGAGGGGCAAAATGGGAAGTCAAAAGTCGAGGGCCCATGGGCCTAAGGGATGCCGACCCAAGATGGGCCATGCATGCACATGCATGGGCCCAAACCCTAGCAGCCCAAAGTCTATGCGTGAAGAGCAAGATGGCAGCCCATGCATGCGCATGCATGCCAAGCAAACCCTAGTAGCCAAGGAGCCCATGCGCAAGCCCAAGATGCAAGCCCAAGATGGAAGCCCAAGATGGAAGCCCATGGAGTGAAACCCTAGCCCATCTTGTGCTAGCCACTTCAGCCCAACACATGCGAGCCCAATGCACATCAAGGTCCAAGACCAGCAGCCCATGCGCAAGGCAGGGAGGCCTAGCTGACTTGCATGCGCCACTTAAGCCCAAAGGACCAAGCCCTTGGCGCAAGCCCACAAGCTCTAACCCTAGCTGATGCCGCAAGCTACAAGGAGAAGAAACCCTAGCAGCCGCATGTTTTCTCTTCCTTGCCTCTCAAGGATTGCACCTCTATATATATCCCCTTAATTCAGAACCCTAGACATCACTTCTCACTTCCTACACTCCAGCCGAAATCTCTTAGTCTTTAGTTTTATTTTTTCTGTTCTAGGGTTTTAATTTCAGAATTTTAGTTTGTTCTTGGGAGGACTAGCCGAAGGTTAAGAGAGAGAGAGGGAAGTGGCGTGGCTGCAAGGAAGAGCAACCCTAAGCCGCAAGCCCTAGCTCACCATAGCCGTGAGCCAATTGCTTGTGCAAGGTGCTTCTTCTTCCTTGTCTTGCCGCAGCCCCTTCCTGGTGTTTCCTTCAATTTTTGTTCTAGTTTTCTATTTTATTGTTGGATTGTGCCTTTGAATATATTTAATTAAGTTTCTAAATTTATTATTTTGCCTTTTGATTTTATTTAATTTATGTTGCTGATTTCAATTCGTTTATGCTTTTAAGTTTGTTTACTTTGTGTTTCTAATTTATTTGTTAAGAATGAATTGGGATTTTATTATTGTTGGTTGCTGTTTTTATTTATTTAATTTAATTATGTAGGTTTATTTATTCTATCTTGCATGTTAGTTGTAGGTTGATTAATGGATTTGCATGCTTTAACAAATCGTTTATCCGTCTCTTGGTCTGTTAGTTTGATGTTTGCATGTATTAAATTTCCACTATCTATTAGAACCCGTCACTAGTTGTTTGCATCCTTTGACTGGCCACCTTAGGGTAATTGCATCTAGTTTATTTGTTAGGTTTAGCTGTGAAATAGTCAAAGACACTAAACCACAAGTAACAAGGGAATAAGGGATTATTCTTGGTAGTGGGGTTGGGCGACCTTTATAAGGAAATAGTCAAAGCTTATATGTTGTGCATGTTTGACGTTCTCATAAAACTTAATGACTCCTGCATGGGTAACCGCTGCCTTAGCTTGAACTAGGGAACATGTAAGTTAACTGTTGATTGTGTTTTCTTAGAACGAAATAAACATTTATCTCATTCCAAGTTTACTCGCAAGTGCACGAATCGCATCAGTAGCAAAGCGTACAAGCACGAGGTCAATCCCACAGGGAATGGTTAATACACGACAAATCAATTCAATTAATTAATAGAATAACTAAATGGGGGGTTTTGGAAAGATGGAACACACGCACACATCACCACACGCACACACTCTTTATTTTATCTTGCAATGTTAAGTTTTCAGTTTCAAATCAGATAAGGATGCAATAACCTTCCAAGGCTAATGACAGTTAATTTGAACACAACATATTAAAGTTTGACTGCTAAAAAGGTTTGGCTAGTTACTTTCTCGCAAATGTTCTCCTAATGCATAAACTAAGAGCTTCTTGGGCCTTCCTTAGCCAGTTAACCTACATGTTCCCTAGTTCAAGCTAAGGCAGCTGTTACCCATGCAGGAGTCATTAAGTTTTATGAGAACGTCAAACATGCACAACATATAAGATTTGACTATTTCCTTATAAAGGTCGCCCAACCGCACTACCAAGAATAATCCCTTATTCCCTTGTTACTTGTGGTTTAGTGTCTTTTACTATTTCACAGCTAAACTTAACAAATAAACTAGATGCAATTACCCTAAGGTGGCCAGTCAAAGGATGCAACCAACTAGTGACGGGTTATAATAGATAGTGGAAATTTAATACATGCACACATCAAACTAACAGACCAAGAGACGGATAAACGATTTGTTAAAGCATACGAATCCATTAACCACCTACGACTAACATGCAAGATAGAATAACTAATCTACATACTTAAATTAAATAAATAAAAACAGCAACAATAAATGAAATCCCAATTCATGCTTAACAATAAAATCAGAAACACAAAGCTAATGAAATTAAATGCATGCACAAATTGAAACCTGCAACATGAATTAAATGAACTCAAAGAGATAAACTAATGAAATTCAAAAACTTAATTTAAATTAATTCAGAGGCATAAAACAAATTCAGAAACCAATATCCAAATAATAAACTAGAGAACTAGAACAAAAAGTGAAGGAAAACAGCAAGAGGAGCTGCGGCAAGACAAGTGAGAGAGGCACCTGCACAAGCAATTGGCTCACGGCTATGGTGAGCTAGGGCTTGCGGCTTAGGGTTGCTCTTCCTTGCAGCCACGCCACTCTTCTCTCTCTCTCTCTCACCCTTCGACTAACCCTCACAATAATAAAACTAAAAGCTGAAATTAAAAACCTAGAACAGAAAAATAAACTAGAGACAAGGAGAATTCGGCTGGAGTTTAGAAGTAAAAATCAGGTCCCTAGGGTTCTGAATTAAGGGGATATATATAGAGGTGCAATCCTTGAGAGGCAAGGAAGAGAAAACATGCGGCTGCTAGGGTTTCTTCTCCTTGTAGCTTGCGGCATCAGCTAGGGTTAGAGCTTGTGGGCTTGCGGCAAGGGCTTGGTCCTTTGGGCTTAAGTGGCGCATGCAAGTCAGCTAGGCCTCCCTCCCTTGCGCATGGGCTGCTGGTCTTGGACCTTGATGTGCATTGGGCTCGCATGTGTTGGGCTGAAGTGGCTTGAACAAGATGGGCTAGGGTTTCAGTCCATGGCCTTCCACCTTGGGCTTGCATCTTGGGCTTGCGCATGGGACTCCTTAGCTGCTAGGGTTTGCATGGTATGCATGCGCATGCATGGGCTGCCATCTTGCTCCTTACGCATGGACTTTGGGCTGCTAGGGTTTGGGCCCATGCATGTGCATGCATGGCCCATCTTGGTTCGGTATACCTTAGGCCCATGGGCCCTCGACTTTTCACTTCCCATTTTGCCCCTCATTTCCATTTGAATTCAAATTCATATCTTCCCTCCATTCATTTCCATGGATGTCCACCACCTTCTAGAAGCTTCTGGAACCTTGACTTTGTAGAGTTGACTTTGACCAACCTTGACTTTGTAGAGTTAACAAATTGATGAACAAGTGCAATAATTATAGAATCAAAATCAGGATATTTGATACTATAGGAAATAAAGTGAAACTTAATTTAAATTACATAAACTAAAATTGAATTTAGCCTCATAATAATCCATTTTAAAATTGAGTGGTTGTGTTGTTGCCACGTAGTGAGTGTGATTGCCTAACGACTTGAAAGAGGTCGGAACATGTGTGAAGTGTGAATACATACTTTGGCTGAACATGTGTGAAGTGTGAACACATACTTTGGCTTAGAGATGGATAGATAATAAAAAATTGGACTAAGAATATAAAAAGAAAAGCAATCAGATCCAAAAATTAATATATAAAATATAAATTAACAATTAAGTTTCTACAAAAGGCACAAAAAATTAACAAACTTCTAGATCAATCGTGTTGGTAATAAAAATATGGTCTTTAGCAACAAAACAAAACAAATTAACTAGAAATGACTTTTTTTTTATTTTATAATCTCTTCTGACTAATAGAGATTTAGTATCATCCATCATATCAAATAGTCAAGAAATATGACTTTTTTTTTAGTAGAGCAAGAAATAACTTCTTAAATGTAAATGAGTTGATTTTGAAAAGACCCCAAATTCATAATCACCACAAAAGCATTACTAAAGAAGTATTATATATATGATTATCCTAGGTTACATGAATAATTTTGGAAGCACATTTTATAATAAAGATAAAAAATAAAAGGGCACACTTGTTAGTACATTTTAAAAATGTACCTGTATCATTTCTTTGTCTACGTTACCCTGAACTTCTAAGTGGTTCATTAGAAATCAAAGAATTACAATGTACAGGGACGGATCCAGGATCCCCAACCTAAGGGGTCATGGTTAGGTAAAGCCTGGCGCCGCGAAGCGGCGGAAAAATTTTCAGGGACCAGGCAGGTGACCGGCTCCGGTGGTAGGGGCTGGGTGAATCACTAATGAACATAGACCATCCTGTTATAGTTTCTCCAACATATTTGAGAGTTGAGAAGTAGAGTGTTAACTCTCTGGGAAGATGAGGTAGGAGGTGTTGAACAGTGTTGGGCCCTGAAATTGAATTGGGAGGGACATAGGCCATAATAGAAGGCCTATAAGCAAGGGAATGCACGTGAAGATGGAGACCCCAAGAAAGCAGCCACGTCATAGAAAGTGCACGTCGGTACAGCTTGTACAAAGCCTCAGTCATCACTTCTCTGCAGTCTGCAGGCAGGAGCAGACAGAAACCTGAGAGAAACTGGTAGAGGAAAACAAAACCCAAGGCCAAGAAGAAGCAAAAAATGAAGCTATTGCCATAAGATCTGTAAACAAGCTTTTCTTTGGGGGGTCGTCGTTCAGCCTGGGGGGTCGTCGTTCTTCTCTTTAGGGGGTCGCCCGTGTCGTCGTCCAGATGTCGCAGCCTTCTTGCTCCGCCGTCCGGGGGGTCGCCCGACCCCCCAACCTTGTATGTGCGTCCGTCCCTGACAATGTATTTTCTAATTTTATTACTAAACCCTAAATTTTAGTAAGGATTACAATATATTTTTTAAGTGGGAGTTTCTAGATGGTAGGGGGTCAGCAAAAAAATAATTCTAACTTCTAAAGAGTTTAAAATTAAAAATTATATAGTTTATAATATTATGTTTCTGTCTAAAATAACATAATACTGGATGCAAATTTTTGAGTTTATATTTTGGCTATTTTTTTTTTTAAATTATTTGAAAATAAAATCGCACGTTTTGTTTTGGTCGAGAAATCGCACTCTTTCAAAACCTTAAAGTTTATGTTGACAACATAATTGAAATTGATGTAGGATAAAAAGCAAAAGCCATATATCTTTATTTCTCCTTTTTTCATTAATAAAAAAAGAAAAAAAAGAGAGCATTGTTAGAAGAAAACCCATCATAAGCTTTTAGAGCATGTGATAATTACTCAAGATAAATAATTAAAAAAGAAGAATGAAACCGACCCAACTCTTTTAGCCAATGCCTTTCAACCACGTCTGAGTTTCCAGACTCCACGATACTAAATTCCAGTCATAGGAGGCTGCGCACGTGACTGTTATCAGACTTGCTTTGTTAGTTGTTACATTCAACCCTTGCCTTAGTTTATAGTATTTCTGCTACTGTATTTCGGATAATGCTTGGTTCACCCTCAGGGGTACCACCAGGTCACTCAACCCTCAGAAATGCTTGTTTGGAAGTGCAGACTGACGATCAGAATCCTTTAATTTTTAGATCAACTATTAAAGATTATCTGCTTAAAAAATTAACTCAATCGAAAATCGTTTAGTTATATAATTATTACCGAATAAATAGAATAAATGGACGATTTGGTCAAGAAACTATTCTTCAAATACAAATTGTCTATTTATTTTATTTATTCGATAATAGTTATATAACCAAATAATTTTAGATATAATTGATTTTTTAATTATATAGATGATCTTTAATAGATGATTAAAAAAATGAACGGTTATTATCATAAGACTGCATTGCCGTACAAACATTTTTTGGAGGTGAGGTGTATATGGAGGTCATCCCTATGGTGACCCAAGTATTGTCCGTATATATATATATATATATGGATAAAGATAATCGGCCTTAAAAAAGTTTTTTAATTTGTACTGAATGAAGTCATGGAAAATTCATGTCATTTAAAATTAACTAGTTTTTAAAATAAAGACTCCACATCATTATATATAAACTAAATATATTAGTACTTGGTAACATATAAATCAGATTTTTATTGGTCTTAGTTAGAATTTATAAAAATGAGAGATGATAATTGATACTTTTATGCTACTCTCTATATATTAGAGTGATTTCGCTACTAATTGGGGTTATCTTTTTTATGTTTGTTCACCTAAAAGATAATATTATGTGTTTAAAATATAAAAAAACTGTCATCAATATTTGAGATATGTCAATTTTTAATTAATTTGTTCTGTTACTCAATACGACTAAGTAATATGAGAATAAATTTTGACGAAAGCTAGTTTTTATTTATTTTTCCGCAGAAAGAGATGGCACAAAATATCTATATGCATACGGGTCATGTAAGTATCTTAGTGGAATCTTCTACGTTTGCAATTTCCAATTACACTCAATTTTCTCAATCAAATCCCTTTCATTTTCTTCCATTTCTTCTAACCTCCTCTCCTTCCTAGAAGCCCACCCATGACTCCCCAAAAGTCCATTGTCGTACCTTATATATATATATATGTAACCCTAGGCAAAGTTGGTCATCAGATTTAATCCACACATATATTAGTTTGGTTGTACACTTTTTGATAAGTGGCCCCAATGGATGTGTTGGGTGTTAATAGCCGCATGAAGTCCCCAAAGCAGAGCAAAAGAAGCAGATCAAAGGGTGTGAAAGTTGTGTACATATCGAGCCCCATGAAGGTTAAGACCAGTGCTTCTAAGTTCAGGGCTCTGGTGCAGGAGCTCACCGGGCGAGACTCCGATGCCGAGCGGTTCATGGAGACCAAGGGTGGTCATCATCATCATCTAAATGTTCATGAATTTACTCCTCATGAGCACCAACTGAAGCATAATGGTGATGATGATCATCATCTTCAGCTTCCTTTCTCAAATTCGTTTTATGAGTTTCCAGATTGCTCGGACTCTTTGTTTGAACCACTCAATGGGCATTTTGAGCTGGATGTGCTCAGAAGCTTTGATCAAATTTAGACTTTGCATGTTAGCTAATATTCTGTCTGTAATTACTAATTAGCCATAATTATATATTTTTTCATTAATACAAGTTTATATATGTTCTATTTAAGGCTTGAGTTATGGTATATATAGTTAGTGGTTGCAGTATATTGGGTAATGATCTGGACAGTCCTCTAGTATAAACTATAAAATGCTTATGTTTTGGGAGTGTCAATCTAAGTCGTACAATCAGGCAAGAATAAACTAGATCAATGATCAAGATTTGACAATATGTATTTTATGTTACGAGACTCTTGCAAAAGAACATTTCAGCTGCTATATTATCCTATTATTGTTTTCACTTTTATTGTTATGTTTCTTAAGGCCAGGCATATGCCTGCAGTTGCCAAATGCAAGGAGGAAAAATTTAGTCATGGTAGTTGTGATATTTTTGTGAATCATACAAAGGGAAATTAATTAGCTGCCCCAACCATAAAAGAAAAAAAAAAAAAAAAAAAAAAAAAAAAAAAGCAATGTGCACTACACCATTTCCCCCTTATCATCACTATTTTTTTCTGTTAGCTATTGCTGCAGCAACCACTATCATTGGTTGTGATTTAGAAATTGCCACCCTGCAATCACCTTTAGGTTGATGGTTGTTCAGAATAGGGTGGCAAAGTGGCAAAGCAAACCATATTTTTGGAATGGTGGAGTTTAGAGACCATATCTGACTTTTCTACTGACATCACATGCCTCCACCAATGTTGCAGATAGTTGCAGACAATGGCTCACCATTGTTGTAGAGGGTTGTTAAATTAGTGCATTTAATAAAAGATTAAATAAACACTAGCCATGGATTCTAAGACCTTTTGTATTATAGTGGAGAAGCTAAGTCCACTAATCTGTTCACTTGTCATATGTGCTCCCACTAATTTGATTGCAGTTGGTTCTTTGGTATCAAAATTGGTATTAATCCAAATGCATGTTCCCACCAATCTGTTATAGTGGTGGGTTTGGATTTGTTCATCAATTAATTGGAAAATACATTTGCACATAATAGCTCTGCATATTTGTGGTGGTTGCTGCTATTTCTAGTATAGCACATCTCTAATTGCAATGGACATTTCTAGTAATTTCCACAAATTAATATGGATCAGCTAGCCATTGCAATTGAATAGGAAATAATGCAGCAAATATTTGCACTTTAAGTATAAAATATCAGCCCCCATGTTGTTTCTCCATTACAGAAAAATTATAATTCGATCTCATCCAACATTACTCACATAGCATATATAAACCATAAATGATACTTTCATTAAATCAAAATCAACCTGCAAGCAGTTACACTTGAATATCCTGAATTACACCCGGCATACCATAATTAGATATAGCATTACATGACCTCCAAATTCAGACATTTCAACCAAACTAACATTTGGGATTGTCAGGACATCATACAGCTAGCACTTGGAAACTAAAAAAACATAGACTGATGGCTGATTGCCATATGAAGAAGACTACTCCCAGCCATGAATCCAAATGGAAAACTTGATAAGATATATCAAGGCATACACTCCCTTAATATAAAAAAGCAAGTTGACCTTTCTATCAAAACAGGGTTTCAAAAGAACAGTGCTTCTAAATCAAAACATCAAAACATCAAAACTTGCACCTTCAGTGCGTGTGTGCCCCCTCCCTTTCATTTCTTGATGCTCCAACACTTCCCCCACCACCATCCGCCTCATTTGGTGTGTTCACTATGTGCTGCGATCTCATTGGTGAGGCAGAACTTGATCTTGCTTTGGAGTATGGGTAAAATGATGATGACATTGCTGGCAATGAAGTCGGACATGAAGTGGGCGGAAGTGGCAGCAGGGACGGTGACAAGTACGAAGTGTTAGCAGTGCCAGTACCAACACTTCCCCTGAAGTAGCTGTCTAAAGCTGTGGACACCCTCCCATTGAAGTTGAAGTCCATTTGGGACTGCTGCCTTTGAAGGTTAAGTATTTCTGCGTTGTTCACAATCTGCAACCTCTCCACTTCAGCGCGATATTGGTCCATCACCCTTCGGTTGTTCTCCATCTCTACACGTTGAACCTCTGCTTGCCTCGCTGCCTCCGCCATCAGCTGCTCATTCGCCAGCCTCAAAGCTTGAAGCTCTGCCCCAACTCCACGGCGCCCAACAACCAATCCTTGAATGTCCCTAGGAGTAACCCCGAGGCCATATCCTTTCACACGACCACTGGTTTCAGGTCCCAGGATGGCTGCAAATATCTCATTGTAAACAACAGCAGTGATTGGGGGGTTCTGTGGCACTTCCTCGTACTCTGCCACACGCCTATCCATGTCCATCTGTCCAGATAAGATAAAAGCCATTACAATCTGAAAATATCATTTTGACAAATAGCAATTTGGTTTATTAAAAAAATAGCCTGATCAATGGTTTTCAATGTGAGTGTAAACAACCTGAATTTGTGTCAATGGAATCATATTTATTTCACTTAACTCATGAAATCACTTAAGTGCAAGCATGATTGCAAACAGTGGCTAAGATCCATATGTAGTTGTTCTTATAGTAGTGGCAGTAATTGAAGAAGGTTAATTTATATCAGCTGAACCATAGAACTTGCAAATAACACAAATTAATATAGGGTAACTGTGATTTTTTCCATCACCGTACTGACCATGATCTCCCTGGCTGCTTCATCAACTGGGTTGCCATTGGATCTTGTGTGAGTCAGCTTGAAAAGCTCAATTCGATTTGGCTCATTACCATTATGATCTTGCGCCTGGAAACATGACAATCATTAATTTACACACCTAAATCATGCAATCAAATTAAACCAAGTTAAAATTTTATGTATACTAGTGTCTGAAGACCTATTCCTTACGTATTCATCTCTCACTTGGGCGTGTGACTTGCTCCCAGTAGTATGGCCACAGTGCATCCTGCCACGGTTAATGGTGTTCACTGCACATCGTTTCTATTGCATTTGGCATAGACAAAACAAAATCAGTAGTGTGATTTCAGTAATTCTGCTCAACAATTAGCTAACACATATGAAGGTTACCAATTATGCTGATAGCGGACAATTGAATTATAAAGAAAATCACATTCTCACATGTCCCTCGTTCGTGTCCCAGTGAGCAACCAGACCAAGCCACTGGTCCGGATCAACGTGCCCATCTCCACACACAAATCACTGGTTTGTGTTGCGGAATGGCTTGTACCAGACCTTCCTTAGATGACACTTGTGGTGCTTCCACCTCTCGTTCATCTTAGCCTCTGCAACAATACGAATTCTATGGCTCAAAGCCATTGTCCTGTCATCCCTCCAATCAATAGTTGCCTACAACATTGTTTGCAAGTCACATGATGAATTAACTTCTATCAAACAGTGTATTAAAACCTGACCCACATATTTGAGTGGTTAAATTAATCTAACATTTAAGTCTACTACCTCAAACATTGTTTACACAACTAGTCCTACTCAATGGCTTTTTAATTAATTATACCTCAATCTTGGTCCATGCACGGTCTAGAACACGTCCCCTAAATCCTCTCAAATCCAGCACATCAATAGGGAACAAGTTTCGATCAATGGCTTGTTGTCCAAGAAACCGAGCAAACCTGGCTACTGTGCTAGAGGGGGCAACAGCCTGCCCATAGTGGTTGAACCTCATGACCTCCGCGCGCTCTACAGCCCAGTTCTCCCTATTTCGACCCCTTTGTACTCGAACAACATTGGTTGGGATAGGGAGGACAATGGGAACCTGCTCTTCTTCTTCTTCGACACCCGGTGCTTCCGAACCTACACCTAAGCTGGCAATAGGCAACACCTCATCACTCTTCCTAGGTATGTTTTGAGTCTCACATACCACGTCAACCTCCAACTGGGAAGTCTCGTCAATGACAACATGTGAATCAGCCATTTAGGTTGGTTCGTGCCTAGGAAACAACACACTGGTTATATATAGATACTAGCATTACAAAATGAATGGGAAATAAGGATCACATTCAATAAATATACATCATTGAAATTTGTAGTTCATATCTTGTGGGTGCACATTTATTTGGTTAGGTCAGAAGTCATTGTATGTTTAATTTAACAAATAAATGATTTTTTTTTTTTAAAGATGTATATGGTCCTTATTTGGTCCATTATTTTACTTACTAATCAAAGTATCAGCATGAACCCAATACACAGATGCAGTCATATGTGGTATGTCTTTCCATATGAAAAACTATGGCACATATATTCTACAGTCCTCTTTAATTCAGTATAGTAGAGGTGAGAAACAATAAATGTAAATTTGCCATCGCATGAGTACATATCCAGTGATTGTTATGCCTTAAAAAATTTAGTTTATAGTTCTAAAAAAGATGCAAGTGCGTAAAAGGTTTTGGCCAACAAAACTTCCATTCATGGTTATTGTTGAACATGACTTATGTATTGATTTGGTGTATGATGTCAGCATTTGTTGTTACTGTAAAGCATGGTTTAAGTATAAATGAAGAGTGATCTACCACCTGGTGGTCTCTTTATTCATAGTCAAAACCTTTGTAAGTGTTTATATGCAAAATGATTGTGCTGTATATGCATTTAGTGCTATCAATAAGTGCAACCAAGACAAAGCATATATGATAAAGCCAACAACAACCAGGGAAATTATATTCTATACGAGAGAATATGCAGAAAGTCAAGATGCCTCTCTATTCATGGAAGAGACCTCACTTTGCAGTATTGTTCTTCGAAAGTATGGCTGCCTGCAGCAGGTGATCTCTGAGTGATTCTCTTCGCCAAGATCTTTAATACAAAGTATGGGGGTAGCTCTCGGTGCCTTTGAGCTGAGATATAAAGATCTCCTCAGCTTTATGGAGGATATGTTGTCCTTACAGTCAATTCAAGCCCAGCTAGCCAGAGCCACGAAATTGTGACAGCAATTTCACTTTTGCCATAGGGAATGGTGATCCCCAAATTTAGGGGGGTAATTGATGGAGGGAAAATTTTCATCCTCTGGGCGGGAATCTATTTGATATCCTCTTGGTTGGTGTCCCAGTCATGGTTGTCAAAGTGATAGTTGGGTTTGAAGTTGAACCATCAACATGCGAAGGCAAGAATGCTGAGTAGACCAAACCCCCTGGTTTGAATCCAGTTCAAATGCAACCAACTAACCACCTATCATGTACTATATTGAATATAAAAAAGTCCAACTTGTCTTGTTGTAGAAGCTTTACCTGTACTTATTTTTCTTACTGTCAGTAATGAGATTTGATGTTAATACTTGTTGATTTAGTCATTTATTTTTTGGACAAAATCATCCACAATACTTGTTATTGTATTTTTAGTGTTTGATCTTCATACTTATTCCACTTAAATTTACACAATAAAATCAGCCAACTGTTTATATTTTGAGGTTGGTACTTGTTTGAGGGGTAAATCATTCTATTTTATTGTTTCTACATTTTTTCTCTATTACAAATAAGATGAAAACATGGTCATGAAAAAAATTAGACTGGACTTGATAACTTTTGGTTCAAACTTTATGCACACTGCCACTTAAACATATTCTATGATTCAATTTTTTCCATGCTTCCTTCGATTTGGGTGTCAAGAGTGACCAACTAATACTGTTATGAGGTTGTTTTTCTGCATGATGAGCATTTTTTTAACTTATGTCAATATGTATACCATTTCCTTAAAAAAAACACCACTTGCTTGTATGAGGGTCTACTGAGCCTTCTTTAAGATCATTACATTCATACAATTTTTTTTATCTTATTAAACTGTACTACCATTACATTTATCCAATTTACCATTGCTTTCAATTACTGGTACAAAAAATGAGCATGCATGTTCATTTTCAATACTTGTCAGTTACATGTTATGTCTTGCACCTCTTTATTATATATATACATATATATATAACTTATATACAAAACTGCATGCTGATCTCATATGTCTCAAACTGTCCATGCATGCATTTACTAAATTACAAAGATAGGAGATTTCAGAAATATATTTTAACATAGAGAAACACTGAGGTACAATATTCAAACCCCCTTAAAACTAGTCATCTTCCATTTCAATACCATAATCATTCGGAGCATTGTCAGGTTCAATGTCCAGTTGAAACATGTAGTTGATCACATCATTCCTGCCCCAGACATAGTTTTCCCCATGAGTTGTACAAATTCCCTCATAGAACTCAATGTAATCCAGGTAGTTAGGGAAAAAACGAATATCTCTATCTGACTTGATCTGCTCAACATGCATGCAGAATGCAATCCAATCTGCCTCCCAGGTGCGGTCCTCTGCCACAAGTTTGCGAAACTCACGCCTATTACATGATCTCACCGAGCCCTTACCAGTCAGTGAAGTCAATCGACAAATTGAGGTGCACCCTTTTGAATATGCTCGATATTCTTGCCGGATCGGTATGCCATCCTTCACAACACCTTTTGTTCCAGATGAACTTGCCATTATCAAGCCAATGATGGCGCTAAGTGACTGAAGTTCAAAATCAGGCTGCTCGAACCATTATCAAAAACCAGCACGCCACATAGGTAAATAGATCAATAAGGCATTATTTATCTGTGGGAGTTTAATTCATCTACATATACTGATTTATGAGACATACCATATACATTTAACCTTTGAAATAATTGAAACATGGTATTTGAAATAATTTAACTTGATATAGAAAATGGAAGATAACATACCTATGTGTAGTGCAGCTTCTTCCTATTGAAATGACCATGCATATATTCGACCCTCACTCCTCTTATATAGCAGTTATCAAGCTTCTGTCCAACTCTCATCCAGTCTAATCCAGTGTTGTGATGCGTGCAACCCCCATCCACTGGCCACACAACCATCATTTCACCCTTCCTCATCAATGAGCACAATCTGACCATGTGATGTGCCACTTCCCCCACCTGCTAACATACTAGATTGTTATTCTCTGCATTTGATTTAAGAATAATCACACATATAGATGACACACTCATTAAATTCAGTTAGCTAAGGATGTGCCACTTTAGCAATTGGTATTTATAACTTCAGTCATAACCCAAAACCGCTGCATATGGGGTAGGCATTTAGAAAGTGTTCATTTAATACTAGTGTCTGTACCAAATTAGCTTTAAGGGAAATTATAAAAGATATACTCACCATGTAAGCACTCCCACTGTAAATGAATTAGGTCCACCATGTGTGTGTCACCATTCCCCTCTAGCCATAGTCCTCTGTGCAGTCCAATATTTCATATATATAACCTGATCATACCATCTTAAGCAAATATCATAATAAAATGATAACCCTGCAGTCCATGTCCATAAAGTGTAAAGGTCTCTTACATAGTTTATGACAATATTACACGGTCCCAATTGAAAATAAAATGGTTCTTAAGCACATGAACATAGTCTGTATGCAAGCATAATGACAATACCACAAACGGATCATCCCAACCATGGTTCAGACATGTTAGCTCAGGCCCTCACTCGTGGTCAATGCTAGGAGTCACCCAAGACTCATCATATGTGTCTGGAACATACAAGATCTCAGTACTCTGCTCACCATGCTGAGATGTGCTACGGCCCACTGAATTGTTCACAATTGTGACTGCAGCTAGATCTTGAGCCCCATATGATTCTGCTACAACATTGAGCTGTGGTGTAAACATCATGGGCACCATGGGTGAATAATGCCCTGTGCTTATAAGATCCTTCTCGCGGGGTGGAAAATACTTGTTAATTATACGCTCAGTCTCTCCATCGTCATCATCGAGTGGCATGGTAGCAGGGGTGAGCATACTAGCAGGCCTGTCCAGCTGTGGTTCCATCTCCCTGTTCTCACATAATCCATTACTAAAAGAAGCTGGGGGAACAAAAGTTAACTCACCTTGACCATTTTTGGGGACTCGTGGAACGAAACGATTCATTGGCACCCAATTGTTCACCAAGTTGTTCACGAAATCACTCTCACATTGAACTGAAGGAGTTGAATCAGTCTGGGAGCAAGCATCGTCCATAGGAGCCCCATAATCTGGGACATATTCGACAAACAAACGCCTGTAAGCTGCAAGATTGACAGGTTTCCTTATCTTCCTTGGCATGGTGTGTCTGGTGCAAGTATATAAGGATATAAGGATCTACAATCCCAAGTGCAACACAAAGACGATTGCAAATATATGGATAACAGCTACATGGTCTCTCTATTTTATACTACTATCTGAAAACATTGTCTTATCAACCACCTGGATTATGAATTAGGATTTGACACCAATATAAAGTTGTATGGTTAACTATCTAGTTACATTCAAACTAGACAATTAAGAATTCCTGTTTTCAGTTATTCACCATGTACAAAAGAAACAACAAATTCCCATAAAGTAATATCCTAACCTTTAAATTTTTAAATATCCTATCCTTTATATTGTCTAGTACCATGGAGTTTTGCTATAGGTTCAAAATCAGAAAGTGGCAATATTTTACCATGATTCAGTGCAATAATTATGAAAATTCATAAATTGATGAAGAAATAATTAACCTTGAAAAACGAATACAGCCCACGGTTGGCATCCATGTAGTCAATCAACAAACACATGATCTTTTGGCACTCTGCATTTCCCTATACATATATATATATATATATATACAAGGACCCTTATTTGAGTCTTGTTTTAGACCTATGCAAGGCCCAAAACACATATCCATATTACTATATCATAGAAAAAAGAGTTCGGAGTTAGAAAATACAACCACAAGGGGTTAACAATGATTAAGTCGAAATTTAAGAGACAGGCAGAGAACTCACACATGGCATGAACCTATTTACGTAAATATCAATTCATGATAAGATACATAAATTCATTCCTAATTTACATTTCTGGGGACATCAGCAATCAAAAATCTTAATACCAAAATAATAGTTTATAACTCCCCATTGTCATAAAAAACCTACTAGTTGAACGCACTCAATAAATTACTAACCATTAAATATGCATAAATTAAATCACTCCATGGATGGAGGGGGTGTCAGCGGACGATCTATAGTTGTGCCCTCAATATCAAGTCTATGTTGCAGATGACTGTCGTCCACACCGAGCCTATCTAAAATTTGCTCACCACACACATTACTAGCACTAGTGGTTGTCATGTCATACAAATCGCAGGGCTGTGTGTTAACTGCAACCTGCCAACCAATCTCTACTGGGTCGTCCACATAAAAGACTTGCATACCATGAGCTGAAAGTATGAAGGTGTCATCAGACTGTTGTAATCGCTCAAAAGATACTAATCTAAATCCAAACTCATCTGTTTTCACCCCGGTTAATGTATCAGCCCAGTCGCAGTCAAATAGCACTACTTTCCTTCCGTCGTCATATTCTAATTCTATAATATCCGTCAAGACCCCATAATAGCCAACCGGTCCAACCCGTGGGTTTCGGTCCCTTCTACTGGCATAACTATTAGTATCTGCCACAACAAATACACCACTGTTCTGATTTTTCTTCTTCACGTCAACTTCGTGTATTCTGAATCGGAAACCATTTACCAAGTAACTCTTGAACCGCCTTGCCCACTGACAAGGACCATTTGACAAGGCGAGTAAGTCAGGATTTACTTCGCTGCCTCCTTCAACTAAACGTTTAACCTAAGTGATATGAGGGGATCGTGGTTATAATGTTACTAATTACAAAGACAAGCCAAATTTATAATTTGTAATTTATAATCGTGGTTGGTCAAACTTACATGACACTTAAATGCTTTGGTCAAAGTGGAATCAGCCAGGTTGTCAGCTACTAATAGAGTGGTTCGCCTATCCCGGACCCCACGAACAGCTTCCCGATGTTCCCTACCAGATGGAACAAGAATAGACAGGGAGGCACCATTTATTTTGTATATTTGTTGAAAATATAAAGACACATTAATCAGCCAAAATGCCATTTTGCTTATAAAATGGTTACTTGCTTGAAACAGGATCAACTAAATGAATTCATACCTAATCAAAGGCTGCATCTCTGTGCAATTGAACAGAATTGTGCGGTGGGCACGTTCCCAAAGGTTACTGTCTAAAGCAAAATAGGTTCCAGCACCCTTACCACTTCCTAGTCCATGGAAAATGGCGTAACCCGTGCGGGCTTCATTTTCTCCTTCGTAGCTGTTTCGACCCACACGATTACGACGAGTATCAACTTCTTGCAGATACATTGAGCAAAATGAAAGGCATTCATCCACAATGTACCCTTCGGCTATGCTGCCCTCCGGGTTACTTCTGTTTCTCACATACGATTTCAATGTGTGTAGGTACCTAACGACGACCAATAAACACTCTTGTAAATTAATAAGTTTATGATGACATAATAAATTATAAAGACTCAAGAAATATATAAGCATATTAAACATAAAATGTCACGCCCCTTCCAACTCAGAACATGACTTTAGTGATGGATTTATTTAGTAATATGAAGAAAAAAAACAATACTCGAGGTAGCTTTTAACATATACAGTTCGTGTGATGCTTCCAAACAATTTTAATTCGATTACTCAANGAAAAGACAAATAAATAGATGAAGATGAAGGGGTGGTTCGGTGGTGGGAGAGATATTCTGGAGAGTCCTTGTGTAGAACCAATAAAATAAATGAGTAGCTAGATGTGTGAGGAATTACTGGATAGGAATAAAATAAAGATTAACCATTATAATAATTTTTTATTCTTTTGTCAACCTTCTAAATTACTCTAGAAATAAATGGATAAGAGGAAATGAGTGATAGAAGAGGTTCAGACACATCACGTGTGTGATGGGGAGGAGAGAGAAGAGATAGAACCATCTCCTAGCCTTTTGTCTTAATGAAAGAAGTGGGTGCTGGAAAGTGGACACTTGCACAACTTACAACTTACAAAGAAACATATATGTATGTATATATATAATTATCATATAAAATAAAATACAACAAATATCACAACTCAACATCAATAAACAAATAATAACAATGCAAGTTAACTTGTAAAGTTTAATTAAAACATAGGTTATCACATAAAAAGGCCAAATTTATAGTGTTTGGGCAGCCCCTGCTGTTCGGAATTTAGGATGCACTGCCATAATTTATCCAAACAACAACCGGGCTGAATGTTATAAATTAATAAATTAGAAATAACAAAAACAAATAGTTGTATCAATATACACCTTTCAATCGGATACATCCATCTATACTGGACCGGACCACCGATGGCAGCTTCGTTTGCAAAATGTATTGGCAAATGTATCATGACATCAAAAAAGGAAGGAGGGAAAATACGCTCTAACTGACACAGAGTTACTGCTATTCGGTGGTTCATATTAAGGAAGGCCTCAGAGGTAGATGATTTTTTGCAAAGATTCTTGAAAAAGGTGCATAACTCAAGAAATATTTGAGTGGTGTGCTTTGGCAATACCCTCCGAATAGCCAGTGGTACTAAATGCTGCAGAAGCATATGACAGTCATGACTCTTGAGTCCCACTATTTTTTTTTCCTTCACGTTGATGCACCGGTTAATATTTGATGAATAACCGTCTGGTACTTTCACGTTTTTCAGCACCTGACAAAACATAAGCTTCTCTTTGTTGCTCAAAGTGAAAGCAGCCGGTGGTAGGTACGTTGTATTTCCACGCCTAATCGGATGGAGTCGAGGCTTCCAGTTAAGAATTTCCAAATCAGCCCGTGCATTGATTCCATCTTTGTTCTTGCCTTCTAGCCCCAACAACGTCCCAACAAGACTATCGCAAATGTTTTTTTCTATGTGCATGACGTCCAAATTATGGCGTAGTAGATTAAACTCCCAATATGGTAACATGAAGAAGACACTCTGCTTTTTCCATGGACCGGTGTATTCTACATAGCTTCCTGAAGTGGTACGCTGTGTGGCGAATGGCCTAATTCTTTTTTTTCCCAAGTTTAAATGACAGCGTGGATAGCTGTTGTAAACAAGCTGTCCCGGTTAATGGGGCAGGGGTCACCCGTCTCTCAGAACAACCATTGAAAGCAGCCTTTTCCCTCCGAAACCTGTGATTATTTCCAAGAAATCTCTGTGGCCCAAATAGCAGTGTTTGTGTCCCCGTTTTAAGAATTGAGACTCTGTGGCATGAGCGCACTTGGGGACAAGCCATTTTGCCCTTCGTGCTCCATCCGGACAAATTCGCATATGCTGGAAAATCATTGATAGTCCACAGCAGAGCTGCTCGCATGTTGAATGACTCATTATTAGCAATGTCATAGGTGCGAACACCTTCAGTTCACAATAGTTTTAGCTCATCGACAAGGGGTTCCAAGTAGATGTCAATCTCATTTCCCGGTGCCTTGGGGCCCGGAATCAACAAGGACAGAAATAGGTATGGCTGCTTCATGCACATCCAAGGGGGCAGGTTGTACACTGCCATCACAACTGGCCACGTACTGTGTTGACTACTCATCTGCCCAAATGGATTAAAACCGTCACTTGCAAGACCAAGTCTCACATTTCGTGGTTCACTTGAAAACTGGGGGTATCTCTTGTCCAACTCCATCCAGGCAAGAGAGTCAGCCAGATGCCTCATGATGTCGTCTTTGATACGCTTTGAGGTGTGCCAAGTCATATGCTCAGCGGTGTGTCTTGACATGTACAGCCGCTTAAGTCTTTGTGATAGTGGAAAATACCTCAACACTTTGGCAGCGACCTTGTGACCCTTTTGACTACTCTGAATAGTGTACCGATCTGCTCCACATACTTTGCATATAACATCATTGAGGTTATCCTTCCAAAACAACATGCAGTCATGGCGGCAAGCATCTATCTTCTCATATGACAACCCAAGATCACCAATTAGCTTACGAGTTTGATAAAAAGATGGAGGCAGCGTCTCGCCTTCTGGAAATGATCTCTTCAGCAGTGTTAGGAGGTCCGAAACAGACTTGTCAGTCCACTCGTGTAAGCATTTGATGTGGTAGAGGGCAACAATAAACTCAAGCTTTTTAATTTTTGTACAGCCTGGATAAAGTGGAGAGTCTGCGTCCTCCACTAACTTGTAAAATGATTCAGCATCTGGCGTGCACCTATGTGATTCATTTGGAGTTGTGGCGTTTCCATCTGGAGGGTCATTAGTGATTGGTGGTTGGAATAAATCATCTAGCAAACAGTGCATGTCATCTCTGTCACTGTCCTGCTCATTCAATTCCAACTCATTCTGACCGCGGGGAAGGGTTGGATTATAAATAGTCTCTCCGTGATTGATCCATGGTAAATCCATGTAACGGGGGTCCATACTGTCAACAGTGAGATGCTCCTCAATTTCAGCTCTAGTCTTCCAAAATCGATTGTAGCATGCTCGACAAGGACACTTGACTCGACTATCTACCGAGTGGTTTTCGAAACATAAATCAAGGAACTGTCGCAATCTGTTTTGATACTCAACGCTCATGCGATTAAGCCTTACCCACTCTTTATCCATCCTTAATGAGGATTGAATATGTCTGCACCACAGTTCTCAATCCCTCATAGCAAGAACAAATGGACAAGATTACGAACTAAATTGGTACCAGAATATGGCGCTTACTGCCATTCAGCTAGCCTGCAATGTTTAACAAGTTGCATCAGCCCAAATGAATTATAAAAAAAAAGAAACATTTTACAAGTTCAATGAAAATATCAAAGTTTAAACACGGAAGACAATAGATTTCAACATCTAATTCAGCAAACATTTATTTCTCATTCGAATTTCAATTATTGTGTAACAACTTATGTCACCTACATATATAAGTCATGTATATTGGTTGATCTTATCAATACTAATCAGGCCATACAAATTAACAAAGTTGCTTTCTATCGTAAATATACAAAATATATCATGTCACCATCTAACCAAAACCGCAGAACCAACAGATATGGTGATACATGACCCTTCCCTCTGCATTATAGTAACAATACAGCTGCCCACTGCCTAGTTAATTAAAGTACAAATATAAGGCATAATTTATCTGCAAAACCTAGATTGGAACAAGAAAGTTACAACAATGATTAAATTAAAAGACCAGCTTACCATAAATTCAATAGCTTTTTAGAGGCTTATATTCAAGTTACACTTTCTATTTGTTTTAAAAAGGACACTACTGCTATTTCCTCAAATTTGAGCCACACGATTTACCAAACAATGCTATTAAGTATAATTAATTTAACTTGTATTCAGTATGTGTGATCCATCCCTTAGTTGAATACATATATAGCAAGCGCATATATCATATATATGATTATAATTATAATGCATGTATTAAACAAGCTAAACAAGAAAGATAATTGTTAATTATCTAATTGAAGAGGGGTTGATCAATCCAAATTGGGAATCCCACGCAGTCCCATTCATTAGTTTGAACAATATATATGGATCTATTTTTGTTTGGAAAAAAAAAATGAAATAATGTATACTGATCAATTTATATACATAGACAATTAAGTATGATCATAAATTAATTGATGTGGGGTGGTTCAATCCAAATGTGGAACTGATTCTGCTGGGGCTCCGTCTTATAGTTGTCCCACTCAGGAGTTCCATGAAAACTCCAATTGCATACAGTTTTGCAAGTATAAGAATTGTAGCCCTTGTGATATATTTGATCACAGGACAAAATCAGAAAGTAGGAAAAGTGTGAAATAAGTAAACTTGATAAATAAGTAGACTAATTTAAATAAGAAAGTTAAAAGGAAGATTTAAAAAAAGAAGGAATTAAGCTGAAGTCTTGATTTGAGTATAAGACATAAGAAATATCCTTAATGGGAGCAAGAACATGGACAACCAGGTCTTTCCTTATACCGCCCTATCTGTTCTCTTGTCCTTATTTGCAACCAATTTTGTGAAGCTTAACTCCATTACACCAGAAAAAAACTCAAGTATTTCTTATGAAAACCAGATATCAAGAGGATTAATCCCAAACTTAGGATCAACGGTGGGGGACTTGGACTTCAATTGGATAATAAAGTTGTCCGAGTTTAAGATATTTGAAATATGTCCCAAATTTAAGAACGCATCTTGGAAGAGGAGAAGAAGTGTTCCTCATGGCCCAACTCTTGGTATGAACACTGTACTATATTAAGGTAATGTAGAGTTTTCCTCTTCTGTTCTTTCTTTTCGGTTACAGAGTTTTCTCAGGATTAATCCCAACAATGAATCCTCTGTTTTAAGCAAGCACCAAGTAGGATTCTCAATGTGTAAATTTTATGTAGATATAAACAAATAATTTGACATTATAATAAGTGAAGGGAAATAGGATTCTCAATGTGTAGATTGGTCTGTGTTTATATCCGAATCAATGAGTAGTTTTGGGTATAGAGTTTAAATATAGATTTAATCATATAATGTGGTTAGCTCCTATAATCCTGATTTCATCATGAGACATATATGAGAAATGGCTTCTTGAAATCACAATATCACTAGCAGTACTAGCTGCTGGTATTACCACTAATTCTCCTGAGTTACTTTCCATTGATACTGTATTAAAACCCATATCCCAATTATGCAATAGACATGTAAATTATTGAAGACAATCATATAACAGGGTGAGGCAGAGAAAGACAAGAACCCAATTAATAAAGCCAACAAAACAAAAAGGACAAACATTAATCAAAAGGAAAAGGTTGAATGAATACCTGAGAGTCGAATTCGAAAAAGCTGCTGTTGTTGCCGATGCCAGCTTGAATTCTCTTCTGCCTCTTCTCTTTGGGGGTCAAGAGCTCGGATAATCACAAACTCCACAGAAATTTCTCTATCTTCCATGACAGTGGAAACCCATTCATCAACAATAACGATATCACTTGTTAATTGTCTCCCACCTTTGCCCGATTACCGTGGAAGCTTTCATCCCAATATTTAAACCTGAACAACCCAGTGGCAACACAGGTGTAAACAGTGACCGAAGCGGCTGCAACCCAAACTCATGCGCCAGCCACTGTAGGTAGTGAGGGAAATTTCCCACTGTTCAAATTTTTGGTTG
This sequence comes from Dryas drummondii, assembly GCA_003254865.1. Taxonomy (NCBI): domain Eukaryota; kingdom Viridiplantae; phylum Streptophyta; class Magnoliopsida; order Rosales; family Rosaceae; genus Dryas; species Dryas drummondii. Next base: position 158,156 of record QANW01001400.1, read on the forward strand.
AATTTGTGGTGGGGAGAAAGTATCCTAGACAAGGGGGTTTTACCACCCACAGCCCAACCAACTTGTTTAGTTGTATAACAGATGTTTTTTCATTAGTTTAGTTGTTTTTAGTTAATATTCCACCGAACAGATTTTTATTTGTCTCATACTACCCATAAGTCAACTAATATACCTATTAGTAGAACATGTGGCAACTTTTAACTCCACCTCTATATATTTACCTCTACTAAACTAATAATTAGTGATGAAAAAAATGTCAATAGCCACTAACTCTAATCTAGTTGCTTTCAAGGTGATGATAGGCATGATTTGGTGTAGTGGTGCATGCTTCTGACTCGAATTATTAGAGCAGCTTATAGTTTTGCTCTACACTTTTTGTAACACCTCGAATCTCGGGCCCATCAAAATACTGAACATCAAACTGTTAAATCTATTTTCTCTTACTTTTGAGCCATGCACAACAACATAAGTAAATATAATTCTGTCAAAAACATTTTAAACAAACCACTGAGTAAAAACAATTAAATAAATCTTTCTGGGTTCCACTGCTTCGTCTTCTCCTCACTGCCTCCTTAGCCTGCTTAACCTGCAAAACACAAATCCTACACCACATCCATGGTGTACCGGGTTATACAACAAACCCGATAAGCTCACTAGAGCTCGTATAAGTGAAATGACACAATAATAATTTGTCCTCAATAACTTCCTCAATCCCCAAACTCAAAAATAATCCACAAAATATTCATTCCTACTCAAATCACATCACAATTTCATCAACAATTATCCAAGCATCAAGATAAACAATAATTCCTCATATTCTCATCAAATTCCACCATTAATAATAATAATCATTATGTCATTCAATTTCCTAAACGTCAACTATTAACCTAAATCTCGAATCGTTCACTTTCTAACTCATAACCTCAATGCATAATTCGTTTGTCAATGTTCATCCTCAAGATTCAAGCCTACACTTACCAAGTCCTAGCCAAACCAAATCCTAGCAAACGAATGCACACAAGCACACAAAGCAACAAAACAAACTATCTAATTTCACTCACATCACTCTTTGAGATCCCTCTAATCTCACTCTTTGGAATCCCCCAGCTTTAAAACCTTTCCACAAATCCATTTCCGAAAATTATCTCAAAACTATAAATCAACCTCTGAAGAACAACTGATATTCTCAAAATACTCCACCTCTAAAACTTCACACCACACTAATACCCGGAGAACTGTCGGTCATAATACTGCGGTAACTAAACTCGCCACATCTCGTGCATAGGCACGAGCAGGCAGATAAGCTCGCCACTTCCCGTGCAGAGCGAATCGATGCACAGGCTGGCAGGTGTGCTCGCCACTTCTCGTGCAGAGCGTATCGATGCACGAGCAGGCAGGAATGCTCGCCACTTCTCGTGCAGAGCGGATCGATGCACGAGCAGGCAGGATGCTCGCCACTTCTCGTGTAGAGCGTATCAATACACGAGCAGGCAGGAATACTCGCCACTTCTCGTGCAGAGCGAATCAATACACGAGCAGGCAGGTAACTAGACTCGCCACTTCCCGTACAGAGCGTATCAATGCACGAGCAGGCAGGATTTCCTCGCGCAACCTCAATCACAACATTCCCAAACTATCTCATAACTATCCTTGACTCACAATATAACGCCTCTTACTATTTGTCTGAAATACACCGAATCTTTTCCGAAGTTGACTCCTACTCACGACCCATCACATTGTCTGTCCCTCAAATCATACTAACATTTCCTCAATAATTAATTTGATCGTTTTGTATAATAACTGCCTAATCATCGTTCACTAACCTCGACAATGAACATTCCTTTCTCTAATTCATCGATTATCCTCAAAGCAATTCTATAATTCCCCAATTAATTCTTTAGCCTCAAATTCTCGTCAATTCATTTTCCTAAATCAAATCCTACCCTTAGTCTTCCTAACATAAAGCAACAACCACACAAAGCAAATCATTCGATAACAGTACTCTACATTACAATCCAATAAGCATCATTCACAGTTCCACTGCTCGGATACCAAATCCGGCAGCATAACGGCATCGGGAATGATATTTCCCGAATCCGTATACCTGTTAAGACCAGACAACCAATATTTAAATATTCAGGTTTCACAATTTGGCCGTTCAATGACCGAAATGGGCGGTAACCACCACGCACGGTGGCTGCCCAGCCTCAAATTACACACAATACTCCCAACACATAAACAGACCCTAGGGTTGGCCTCTAAGAGTCCTGGGGAGGCTGTTTAACAAGAAAAACCACCCAACTCGCCGCCACAAATGGCGGAGCCGTCGGTGGCAGCGGCGGCATATCCTATAAAAATGATTTTTCAACTAACAATCAACCAAATTTCAACATAGGCACTTCAATTGGATGAAAAACAATTTAGAAATCACTCAAATAGGCTCAATTCAAGGTAAACCTGAAATGGGTATAAGCCCTAAAATTTCAATCTCTAAATTCTCAAATTTGACACGCAAGGACAAGGGGGAAAGAAAGCCCATACCTAGAGGATCATTTCCCATAACTAGATCGACGGCCAATTATCGCCAGAAATGGCCGAAAACGGCGACGGAAGCTGGCGGCCGACTTGGCTTCCCGAGCTCATTGCTCCGTCGTGGAGCCTCGTATGGACGAACGGAAACCATAGCTAGACTCACCATGACCCGGGGAACAAAGCCCAGTAGGTCCGGCCATCCAATTTCTACCGGAATAGTGAAATCGCGGTGGTGCCGCCGCAACCCTTGTGGCGTCGAATCATCGTCGTGGAGCGTCACCGTCGTGAGGGAAGGTCATGGGCAGACTCGCCGTGGCCTGGGGAAGAGAACCCAGGTGGTCCGGCGCTGCAACTCCGTCGGAGAACACAGATCGCCGGCGAGAGCATCTTCTCTGTCTCGCGTCATTTCTCCGTTGACGATGGTCGGCCGGCGATGGGGACGGCCACTGGAGGTCGGCGACGGCAAGAGGAACTCGCCGGCACCCGCCGTTGGTCGAGGGGTGGCCGGACGGTGAGACTGCCGAAGGGAGAGGGCAGTCGGAGAGAGAAAAGAGAGAGAGAACGGAGACGCGGGAAGAGAGGAGAGAGAGTGTCCAGAAATTTCTGGATTTTGGGTATTTAAAACCCACTCCAACAAAATTACAAAATTACCCTTCCCTTCAAATGCTCGTATCTCTCAAAGTATAACTCTGTTTAATACGTGCTTCGTGTCTACGAACTCGTAGACTCGAGATCTATCAAACAGACCCAAGGTCAAAGACGAAAGTCCATTAGTTTGAAAAGTCAACTTTGGGTCGGGTCGTTACACTTTTGGCTCTCAAGACAGCAAGATTTAAATTGGCGAGTGAAAAAGCAATGTTGTACAGAAAAAAAAAAAAAAAAGGGCAATATACTGTGTCTCAGTGTCTATGCATACAAGGTTGGCAATGATCATGGGTGTAACACCTTGAATTTTCGACTTATGAAAATTTTATTACTTAAGCTTTTTAATCTTATTCTTAAGGTTTGTTTAAAAGAATTAAAATTTTCCTTAATTTTGTTTTGACTAACCAAGACCTTTGATTGTAGTTCTAGAGTTTAGTTGCTTGAAAGTGATTGGAAAAGGAAATTCAAAAGTTTGATGATTATTTTATTTATTTTCATTTTTCAGAATTAAATTATAGATGAGGAATTTTCATAATTTTTTTGGAAGTGATTTATCTATTTTGAGGCTACAAGAAATTAGTACTCATCGATATGAGTCCGTATGATTTTTCGGAGAATTATTTAGAGTCCCGAACTATTTTTGGTGAATTTTTGAAGTTGGAGAAATTAGATAAAATAATAAAATAAAAAGAAAATAAAAAGATTGCTGAATGGGCAGACAACCGGCCACGTGGCGCGCTGCCATTGGAGAGAACGCACTAACGCGACACTGACTGGGAGCAAGTCAGTGACCTCATGAGCTCGCATTGAGACCGGCCGCAATTTCTAATCTTGGCCATCCGAGCTCATTAATTGTTGTCACACCCCAAAGTGGGGTCTAGCACTTTGGGCACGTGGCAGTGCCACATTGGTCTTCAACATCAACACGCTCTCATTGAAACCCTAATGAGAGCATGCCAAGATCAAAGATCAATGTAAGACATTTAAAATACAACAACCAGTTTCAAAGAGTGGGAAAATTTTTCATTTTTGATACCAAACAATCAGAGTAAATCCAGTAAAGGAAGCTATGCAAAAATGGTGAGCTTTTTGATATTTGGTAAGTAATAATCTGATTAGAATATAAAGAGTAGACCCTTTCTTGAAAACAATTAAGTCAAGATGCTTTGATAAGTATCAATCTATGACTTACTTTAAAATGGGAAATTCTTAATGTACCAAAACCAAATTGAGAAACAAGTAGAAAAGAAAATAGTATGTGAGTCATTCTAATCTTTAAGCATTTAAATCCACATATTTCACAACTAGAAAGGAATAAAATAAAAAGATTGGGGTAATAACACAGTCATCCATTGTTGAATCCTCTTCTTGATCACTGGAGTATTCTGATGTTAGTGGTGAATGTAAACTAATCCTTGGAGACTTCTACCTGCTATCCCATCTCCATCCTTCACTATTAGAAATCTCCACAAAGCTAACTGTGTTTCTTTCCTAAGGGTTTCCTGCAACTTAACAAACTGTGTAGGGGTAAGCATCACCAAAGCAGCTGATCACACACTCAACTAGTCTAAAACAAACTCAAGCATTCTAGTAGAGACATTCAATAACAAGGAAGTTTCATTAAAGTCATTGTTGGTCTTTGCCAAAATGGCTCAAGAACAAACAATTAGTTAGACAGTTAAGCATTTGGCAGCCTATGTATAACAAAAAGGTACCAAATCATATTACTTTGAGGTATAAACATACTTATTTTCAAGAGATTATAATCATATACAAATGAGCACATGTTGTATCACAAAGCAACATCAATTGTACATATAGCTCTCGGGATGAACATGGAAATGTAACATACAACAATATTCTTCATATTCAACTATGTTTAAGTTTATGAAATGCAAATGCATATTAATTTAAATAACAATGTAATGCATACCTTTTTCTCTATAACAAAGCATACCTGTCAAAGTTGTAAACAGTGGACTTATCCTCTAATTTGTAAATTTAATTACCTATATCCCCATATTCTACTAATAAGTAGGTCTAGATAGTGAGATGTCCTTTCATCTAAATAGATAAATCAACCTACTTCTCATCTAGCATATTCATAACTCTCATAACCAATTCTAGATAAAAACTTGTATGCATACCTTTTAGGAAATTGAACCAAAGACAGAGTAAGAATTGTAACCCTTCATCTTTAATTAGGAAGTCCAAACACTTAAACTACATTAGTGTAAACATTCTTGATTTAATAACTATAAATGCTAATGTAATACTTTGGCAGCCCCCATAGAAGGGGTGACTGCCCTCAATGAACTAAATAAATATATATACATATCATGCTATGCAATCATATGATGACAGTCCATATAGGTATTCAATCAGGTTCATTACATAAGTCATAATTAAGTACATGCTTCTTAATTTCAAACAAGTATATCACATTATAAGCAAATAGGTAAGCAATCAGACTTTGTGTTTATCTCAGGTTCGAATTCAAAACAGTGAGATCATTAATACATTTTATTTATTGGTTTGATCCTCATTTACCTATTAAGCTGGTTTTACTCCATAAGAACAATTAAGTCTTAATACAAGTTGAAAACCAAATTGTTTTAACCTTAGGGTACTTTCAAATTATGCAGACCCTATTAGTTTAATTTAGGTGTTCTTACACTTTTAAAACATGAATAAATCAAAGTGATATCATTTTCTTTTCAAGACAACCAAAGCTATTAGAAAATCTACTCTTTAGTTTAGTTCCTACCATTAAAGCATGTTGTCTAAGCAAAAGTGTTTACAGATAAAACCAAATAGGTTTTCTAATTCAATTTAGGTAGCAAGTTACTTTCCAACCCTAATAAAGCAAGTTGAAATCATCAACATGCTATCCATGTTGACTTTCCTATTTTCAGTGAGCAGTCAAATTAAAATACCTTATAACTAGCATGTAATTGAGCATTAGGTCACAGTCCACTTTTAAATTAGCTACTTGATTCCTTAATGATCATGACAGCCAAGGAAACATATCACAATATGAAATTACTATCCAATTTGAGCCATACATAAGGGATTAAACACATCTATACATTTAGCTATGAATTCAAGTATAAAGAAACTTAGTTTGAAAGGACTATCTCCCCCTATCTCAAATGAAGCCTCTTGTCCCTGTTGCAATCCAACAAACTGAAAACCATCAAATTCAGAGTACAAAAGAAATCAGATTTTACACTTACATTCTCAATTTAGGGTTTTCTAGGGTTTTAATATCGTATTGGCTAAATTAAGTGGCATCCCAAGACCTTTAATCCAAAAACAACCATCCTATGATCTCATATAAGTTCTAAATCATGTACTCAAACACATTTGAAAGTTTTAAAGGTATTACAAAAAGCCATACCAGAAAAAGGGTATGTTGATGATTGGATTTTGTTCAAAAACATAGGGTTTGTCAACTCAAATTTCGATCTAGAGGTAAATGGACTCCCTCATGTTCCTCGAACAATCCCATGGGTGATTTACGACTAGTTTGGACCAAAAAGCATTAGATTTGGCAGTTTTATGCACAATTGGGGTTTTAAAAAGATCAAAAGAGCAGTACATGCTCTGCCAATTTTATAAAATTCTAAAAACATAATTTGAATACAATTTTTTACAAGAAGTTAGGAGACACATTGATACTCATGCACAAAAAGTTTCAAAGTAATTGGCGTTGTGAAAGTAAGCTTTTGAAAGAGACAAAACTCCCGGCAGAAAACTGATTTATTCATAATTACTGTTCATATGGTAAAAAATACTATCTTTGTGTATAATGAACAAAATTGAGTGATACCAATTGGAATATGTTTGAAATCATGTGTGTGAACTGCTGTAGAAATTTCAAACTCAAATTCCAAGTGCATTGGAAATCGTGCATGAAAACTTAAGACTTTTTTTTGAAAAATTCTGCAGAAAATTGCAGTTTTTAAGGAAACTTGCAAAAATCACTATAAATTCATATCAAGTCAGATTCAAGTGATTCTTGACTCAAAAAAAAGATATACATGTGTAGTTTCACATACAAAAACGGTTTCATCAATATCATTATAGATTGGTACAAAATTTAACAACAAGTTAGAAAGGTCAGTAGGAAGAAAAATAGTCAAACAAAGTTTAAAACATGCAACCCTATGGTCTTTTCGAGATGCACTTAACCCTAGCCAAACATACATCATCCTAAACCTAGAAACTAACATTCAAAGACTTGAAAGATGGGGTTTGTGGTTCCTTACCAAGTTTTGCCTTTGAAACCAGTGGCTGCAACATTGTTCCTCTTCTTCCTTTGAATTCTTCAAGTTCCTTTCTTTTTGTCCTCTCTCTCTCTCTCTCTCTCTCTCTCTCTCTCTCTCTCTCTAAAATCAGAATTAACTGTTGCACCGAAATGATATTTTAGTGTGTTCTTAACACTAAATATGGTTCAATAGGTATAAAATGCTAATATTAACATGAGAAAGTGTTTTGACATGTCTTTCTTGCCATCCATGAACGTTTTGGTGCAATTTGGACAAAATTTGACCAAGTATGCAACGAAATGACCTTTTTGTGCTTTCTGTTGAATGCTCAATTTACGTTATTTTATGATACTAACTCCCTAATCTATAGTGCAAGAACTCGACATTTTTGTGTATTTTGGTTTAGTTTTGTGTTTTGTAGGTTAAATGAAGCTTTGATGAATAAAGGAGCCAAATGAGGCAATTCTGAGCTAAAAATAGAAAAAAAAATGGAACAAAGAATCTTGAGAGAATCTTTTAGAAGGATTTGGAATCTGGAAGGAATCTTTAGAGAATCTTAGATAGAATCTTTTGAGTAATCTTTTTGGTCAAGGTTGACTTTTGGTCATAGTCAAAGGTCAAAGGTCAAAGGTCAAAGTCAATGGTCAACCGTGCCACATCATCACATGACATGGACCACACATGTAGCCCATGCACTATGGGCCATGCACACAACCCTAACCCAAAGGACCAAGGCCATGCGCCTATTACAAGCCCAATTGGAGGAAGCCCAAGTTGTGCCATTACAAGGTCCAAAAGCCCAAGCCTATGCCGCACTCACTCAGCTGATCCAAAGCCCAAGAAAAGAATCCTTCATACTCAAGGAAAATCTCACAAGATTTAGTCAAAGATTACAAGAAATCCTGTTGAAGAAAAGGTCAAAACCCTGGAAAATTGAACATGAATTTCGACAGTGATTCTGTACCTCTACAGATCGAATCTGATAGCATACCATATATGGTTGGAAAGCTATGGATGTTAGCTTCGCGAAGAATTTTACGGATTTCAATTCCGAGTTTTCTAGCTCAAGATATGACCGTTTTAGTGGACGTAGCGCAGCAGTTCCGCGATCTGAAAAGAAAGTTACACCCAAAAAGAGCCCAAATCAGCCCAAGGCCCACTTTTGGCCGAAAATTAGAAGCCTTAAGGAGCAAGGAATGCACTTATCCTACATTGAAAAATCAGCAAAACCTTTCCACCTCCTCACTACTATATAAGACCCTCACTCCCTAACATATCAGAGATCATCTTCTACACCTTATACGGCCTAGATCACTACTATATAAGGCCCACTTTTTATTTTCTGAAAGTTAGAGAGAGAGAGAGAGAGAAGTTGGCGCAAGGAGGAGGAGGGGGCATCAAGCCTTCTTGCTGCTCTAGCCGCATCTTCCTTGGGTTTTTCCTTGTTTCTTCTTTTCTTCTTCTTTTGATTTCTTTTTTTTTTTTTAGTTAATTAGTCTATTCTTCTTTCATTATGGATTCACTGTTTGATTATTTAATGAAAGTTGGTTCTTTTATTTTCTTTATTATGTTTTGATTTTAGTTTTGCATTGTTAAGATGATGATGAAGCTCTTATTATTTGATCAATGTTGATTTATGGTTAATGAAATAAAGCCATGTGACTTAATGTGATGTTTGCATGCGAAAAGTTCCTATTGTCTGGTTTAATTTATTCTATTTGTTTGCACTCTTTGACTAGCTACCATAGAGTTGTTTGTATCTAGTAATTGTTATGAAATTGAGAGGTGATAATCAAGCTAATCAATTCAGTAGATAACAAGGAGGTATCCTAAGAACTTATCTTTGATAAATAGGTTTCATAGATGTCATATAGATCGATAATCAAGATACTATCATGCTCTATGTGTTTGTCATTTTCATATAATCTTAATGACTCTTGCATGGTTAACAGCTTAGGTAGACGATAATCAAGCTTCCTAGGAACATGTGAGTTAACTAGGTTAAGTTGTGATAATCAAGCTCTTAATCTATGAATAAGGAAAACAATAGTTAGGCGAGTGTCCGATAATCAAGGCCTCCCGGCTGGCAAACTTTATTGTATGTGTTCACTTTGAATTGCATGTCACCATAATAGTTGTAATCTTATAATTTGTGGTGGATTCTGAATTCTTAACAATGCCGTGTTTTGTGTGTGTGTGTGTGTCTCATCTCTACATACCCCCTATCAGTAGTATTTCTAATATGTCAAGTTGAGTTGGTTTATCACTAAACCCATTCTCTGTGGGATCGACCTCGTACTTTGCACCCTTTGCTACCATGCAATTCGTGTACTTGCGAGTAAACTTAGAGTTTTGGTAAGTATTTGTGTTAATTAATTTGCTCTAAGAAAACAACAACAAGTTTTTGGCGCCGTTGCCGGGGAATGGTGATTAGTGCCATGAATTAACTTGACTTGCTATTAGAATTAGGATTTTGTTTTTATCTTTTGTTTTTAGTTAAGTTTTAATAAAGCTGTTTTCTTCTTACATTCCTATTCTAACTAATTATTGTTTCTTGAGAGTTTTTGGAAAGGTTCAAAACAATCCAAGGTGGATGACGAGCTTACCAAAGCCGAGAGCAATAAAGGGTAGAGGAGGACATTTGAGTAGATGATTAGCAACGTCTGGCTGAAGACGTACAAACTTAGCGCTGTTTGGGAGGCAACCCAAAGTTTTTGAAGAAATCAAGAGGAGCAAACCAAGGATCATCATGGTGGCTGCGCACATTTAGAAGCCGTTCTTGCAATACAAGTAACAATTTCTTTTATCTTTGCTTCAAGTTTTAGTTGGTTTTATTTTTTTTTATTTTTTTGTTTTTGGTCATTTGTTTTGATTCCCTTACTTAATTGATCGTGCATGTTTTTTTTTTTTTTCTTTCACATTGAGGGCAATGTGTCATTTAAGTTTGGGGGGAAAGACAATTTCATTGGTTTCTGATTTTAGATTTCTAGGGTTTTAGTAAATTCTTTTAAAATTTTGGCCCAAAGGTCCGGTCCTCTAGGGCATTTTTCAAAAAAAAAAAAAAAATTTGAGTCTTTTGTGTGTTTTGGACAGTTTTTGAGTCCCTAAATTGATATGATTGTTTATAGTCTTTTAAGAAGCATGTTTAGCATTGTGTTTATGGTACGTGTTCTTCTTTTTCTAATATTGTTCCATAACTTATTTTACAATTCCATGTGATTAGGCCTTGTTTTCATGAACTTGAGTTATGATTTGCATGATTTAGTGATTTATATACATCTTAGAATAGACTTATGTGACCCATGAGAGATTTTGAGCCTTGTCCTTCATTTCGCGAGTGTTGTACATCACTTTATTCTTTCTTTGTCGTTTAAGTTGTTGTGTGATCTCATTATTTATTGTTTTGATTAAATGCTTGAAATTTACAACTTTGTGAATCAATAAGCTAGAACTTCTTTCTTATTCTATGCAAAGCATTTTTATAACTACATGAACCCTAAGAGATGATTTTAGGCCATTTTGTTTTAACTATAGCTAAAAAGCCAACCCTTTGTGTTTTATCCCTAGTTACCCCTTTTGAGCCTTATAGCTTTTTCTTTGTTTACCCATACTATATACCTAAACCCTAAGTTTGGGGGAGTTACACCCCTACCCTGTTTACCTTTTATCTATGGATTTGCATTGATTATGAATTTTGAGGTTGAAAAAAAAAAGTGTTTATGCATAGCTTGAAACAAAAGAAAGTGAAAATGTGCTAAAGAGTTTATGCCGTACCCTAGAAAAGAAAGAAAAAGAAAAAAAAAAATTGGGACGGTTTCAAAAGAAAAAAAAATGTATTGTGCAAAAGTGTTCAAAGTTCAAGCTATGCTGTGCAACTATGAAATGTATGCCTTTAAGTGTGTTTTGATTTGCAATTTCATAGTTTGTAGCCCTTTGTTTATCCATTTCTTTCAATATCATACCTTACCCTAAGCCTACATTATAACCCTTTGTAAAAGCCCTATTTGATCTTAGGAGAAGTGTAGTTCCTAATGTGGAGTCTAGATGAGAGAGTAGTATATGGTTATTGATTCAATTTCAAGTATTTTGATATTATTTTCATGAGATCATATTATCTTTCAAATATGCCTTTCTTTCATGCTAATATGTGAGCATTTTGCTTTTGATTACATAACTTCTCTCACATATACCTTTGAGTGAATAAATCGACCCAATTCTTAAGTGCTTTATTGTTGAGAGTATGCCTTGGTGATGATTGGAATTGAACCTATTTTGTATATGTTGATCTATTGCTTGCTTATCTAACACTTAGGTTTATGTTCAGGATGACCTATATGCACAATGGAGGAGTGAGGTATGTTGTTTGAAGCAGCATTATAATTTGAAGAATGAATGTTATACATGCCTTGCTTTACTATGTCATTGGTGGCTATAGTCATGAAATCATTTGTTGGGAAAGTTTAGTTTAGTTTTGAGTCTTTCAGTCTTTTCTTTTGTTTTCTTTGCTCAAGGACTAGCAAAGTCTAAGTTTGGGAGTGTGTTGAATGCTCAATTTACGTTATTTTATGATACTGACTCCCTAACTTAGAGTGCAAGAACTCGACATTTTTGTGTATTTTGGTTTAGTTTTGTGTTTTGTAGGTTAAATGAAGCTTTGATGAAGAAAGGAGCCAAATGGGACAATTCTGAGCTAAAAATGGAAAAAAAAAAAAAAAGAAAAAAGAATCTTGAGAGAATCTTCTAAAAGGATTTGGAATCTGGAAGGAATCTTTGAAGAATTTCAGATAGAATCTTTTGAGGAATCTTTTTGGTCAAGGTTGACTTTTGGTCAAAATCAAAGGTCAAAGTCAATGGTCAACCGTGCTACATCATCACATGACATGAACCACACATGCAGCTCATGCACTATGGGCCATGCACACAACCCTAGCCCAAAGGACCAAGGCCATGCGCCTATTGCAAGCCCAATTGGAGGAAACCCAAGTTGTGCAATTACAAGGTCCAAAAGCCCAAGCCTATGCTGCACTCACTCGGCTGATCCAAAGCCCAAGGAAAGAATCCTTAATACTCAAGGAAAATCTCACAAGATTTATTCAATGATTACAAGGAATCCTAGTTGAAGAAAAAGTCAAAACCCTGGAAAATTGAACATGAATTTCGACAGTGATTCTGTACCTGTACAGATCCAATCTGATAGCATACCATATATGGTTGGAAAGCTATGGATGTTAGCTTCGCGGAGAATTTTACGGATTTCAATTCCGAGTTTTCTAGCTCAAGATATGGCCGTTTTAGTGGACGTAGTGCAGCAGTTCCGCAATCTGAAAAGAAAGTTACGCCCAAAAAGAGCCCAAATCAGCCCAAGGCCCACTTTTGGCCGAAAATTGGAAGCCTTAAGGAGCAAGGAATGCACTTATCCCACATTGGAAAATCAGCAAACCTCTCCACCTCCTCACTACTATATAAGACCCTCACTCCCTCACATATCAGAGATCATTTTCTACACATTACACCTTTTTATTTTATGAAAGTTCGAGAGAGAGAGAGAAGTTGGCGCAAGGAGGAGGAGGGGACAGCAAGCCTTCTTGCTGCCCTAGCTGCATCTTCCTTGGGTTTTTCCTTGTTTCTTCTTTTATTCTTCTTTTGATTTTTTTTTTTTTTAGTTAATTAGTCTATTCTTCTTTCATTATGGATTCACTGTTTGATTATTTAATGAAAGTTAGTTCTTTTATTTTCTTTATTATGTTTTGATTTTAGTTTTGCATTGTTAAGATGATGATGAAGCTCTTATTATTCGATCAATGTTGATTTATGGTTAATGAAATAAAGCCATGTGACTTAATGTGATGTTTGCATGTGATAAATTCCTATTGTCTGTTTTAATTGATTTTATTTGTTTGCACTCTTTGACTAGCTACCATAGAGTTGTTTGCATCTAGTAATTGTTATGAAATTGAGAGGTGATAATCAAGTTAATCAATTCAGTAGGTAACAAGGAGGTATCCTAATAACTTATCTTTGATAAATAGGTTTCATAGATGTCATCTAGATCGATAATCAAGATACTATCATGCTCTATGTGTTTGTTGGTTTCATATAATCTTAATGACTCTTGCATGGTTAACAGCTTAGGTAGACGATAATCAAGCTTCCTAGGAACATGTGAGTTAATTAGGTTAATTTGCGATAATCAAGTTCTTAATCTATGAATAAGGAAAACAATAGTTAGGCGAGTGTCTGATAATCAAGACCTTCTGGCTGGCAAACTTTATTGTATGTGTTCACTTTGAATTGCATGTCACCATAATAGTTGTAATCTTATAATTTGTGGTGGATTTTGAATTCTTAACAATGCCGTGTTTTGTGTGTGTCTCATCTCTACATACCCCCCTATCAGTAGTATTTCTAATATGTCAAGTTGAGTTGGTTTATTGATACTAAACCCATTCTCTGTGGGATCGACCTCGTACTTTGCACCCTTTGCTACCATGCGATCCGTGCACTTGCGAGGAAACTTAGAGTTTTGGTAAGTATGTGTTAATTAATTTGCTTTAAGAAAACAACAACACTTTCTTAACAACAAATGTAGTTCAATAGGTCTACTACGCTAATCCTAACTTGAGAAAAGACTTCCTCATGTCTTTCTCGTCAACTGTGAACATTTTGGTGCAATTTAGACGGAATTAGACCAAGTATTCACAAGAATTACGTTTTCGTGCATTCTTAACACCAAATAGGGTTCAATAGGTCTACAACGCTAATCCTAACATGAAAAACTGTTTCGACATGTCTTTCTTGCCAACCAGGAAAGTTTTGGTGCAATTTAGATGAAATTGGACCAACTATGCACTGAAATGACGTTTTCGTGCGTTCTTAACACCAAAAAGTGGTTCAGTAGGTCTAGAATGCTAATCCTAATATTAGAAAGTGCTTTCCTATGTTGTTCTTAAAATCCGTGAACGTTTTGGTGCAATTTGAACGAAATTGGACTGACTTTGCATCGAAATGATGTTTTCGTACGTTCTTAACACCAAATATGGTTCAATAGGCCTAGAATACTAACACTAACATGAAAAAATAATTCCCCATGTCTTTCTCGAGAATCGGTAACGTTTTGGTGCAATTTAAGGAAATTGGACCAAGTATGTACCCAAATGTCGTTTTCGTGCGTTCTTAACACCAAATGTGGTTCATTAGGTGTAGAATGCTAATCATTACTATGTCTTTCTTGTCATCTGGGAACGTTTTGGTGCAATTAGGACGAAATTGGACCAAGTATGCACCGAAATTACATTTTCGTGCGTTCATAACCCCAAATGTGGTGCAATAGGTCAAGAATATTAATCCTAAGATCATAAATTGCTTCCTTATATCTATTTTCCCATTCGTGAACATTTTGGTGCAATTTAGACGAAATTGGACCAAGTATGCATCGAAATGACGTTTTCGTGCATCCTTAACCCCAAATGTGGTTCAATAAGTCTAGAACGCTAATCCTAACATGAGAAAGAGTTTCATCATGTCTTTCTTGCCAACCAGTCAAGATTTGGTGCAATTTGGATGAATTGGACCAAGTATGCATCGAAATGACATTTTCGTGCAGTCTTAACACCTAATGTGGTCCAATAGGTCAAGAACGCTAATCTTAGCATGAAAAAGTGTTTCCCCATGTTTTTCTCTCAAACCGGGAACATTTTGGTGCAATTTGGACGAAATTGGACTATGTATGCACCGAAATGACACTTTCGCGCGTTCTTAACACTAAATGTGGTTCAATAGGTTTAGAACGCTAATCCT
The DNA here is from genome assembly GCA_003254865.1 of Dryas drummondii. Taxonomy (NCBI): domain Eukaryota; kingdom Viridiplantae; phylum Streptophyta; class Magnoliopsida; order Rosales; family Rosaceae; genus Dryas; species Dryas drummondii. The sequence continues at coordinate 173,401 of QANW01001400.1, forward strand.
AACATGAGAAAGTGCTTCGACATTTCTTTTTTGCCAATCGGTCACGTTTTGGTGCAATTTGGATAAAATGGGACCAAGTATGCATCGAAATGACGTTTTTGTGCGTTCTTAATACCAAATATCGTTCAATAGGTTTAGAACGCTAATCCAAACATGAGAAAATGCTTCGACATTTTTTTTGGCCAATTGGTCACGTTTTGGTGCAATTATGAGGAAATTGCACCAAGTAGGCACCGAAATGACATTTTCGTGCGTTCTTAACCCCAAATGTGGTTTAATAGGTCTATAAAGCTATTCCTAATATGAGGAACTACTTCCGTATGTCTTTCATCGGGAACGTTTTGGTACAAATTGTATGAAATTGGACCAAATATGCATCGAAATAACGTTTTTGTGCGTTCATAACACCAAATGTGGTTAAATAGATCTAAAACGCTAATCCTAACATGAGAAAGTGCATCAACATGTCTTTATAACCAACCGATCATGTTTTGGTGCAATTGAGAAGAATTGGACCAAATAGGCACTGAAATGAGGTTTTCGTGAGTTCTTAACACCAAATGTGGTTCAATAGGTCTAGAAAGCTAATCATAAGATGAGAAACTACTTCCCTATATCTATTTTCCCATCCGTGAACGTTTTAGTGCAATTTGGACGAATTGGACCAAGTATGCACCGAAGTGACGTTTTCGTGCATTCTTAACACCAAATGTGGTTTAATAGGTTAAGAACGCTAATCTTAACATGAGAAAGTGCTTCCTCATGTCTTTCTCACAAACTAGGAACGTTTTGGTGCAATTTAGACGAATTTGACCAAGTATGCATCAAAATCACGTTTTCGTGCATTTTAACACCAAATGTGGTTCAATAAGTCCAGAACGCTAATTCTAACATGAGAAAATGTTTCCCTATATTTGTCTTGCCAACAAGTCATTTTTTTGTGCAATTAGGACGAAATTGGACCAAGTCTGCACCGAAATAATGTTCTTGTGCGTTCTTAACACCAAATGTGAATCAAAAAGTCCAAAACTCTAATCATAACATGAAAAATTGCTTGGACATGTCTTTCTTACCAACTGATCACGTTTTGGTGCAATTAGAACGAAATTGCACTAAGTATGCACCGAATTGACGTTTTCGTGCTTCTTAATATCAAATGTGGTTCAATAGGTCTATAACGCTAATCCTCACATGAGAAACCGCTTCTCTATGTCTTTCTTCCTATCCGGGAACGTTTTGGTGCAATTTGGACGAATTGGACCAAGTATGCACCGAAGTGGCATTTTCGTGCGTTCTTAACACCAAATGTAGTTCAATAGGTCAAGAACGCTAATCTTAACATGAGAAAGTGGTTATAAAATCACGTTTTCGTGCGTTCTTAACACCAAATGTGGTTCAATAAGTCTAGAACGCTAATTCTAACATGAGAAAGCTAATTATAACATGAGAAAATGTTTCCCTATATTTTTCTTGCCAACATGTCACTTTTTGGTGCAATTAGGACGAAATTGGATTAAATATGCACCAAAATGATGTTTTTGTGCATTCTTAACACCAAACATGATTCAAAAAGTCTAAAACTGTAATTATAACATGAAAAACTATTTTGACATGTCTTTCTTACCAACAGGTCACTTTTTGGTGCAATTAGGATGAAATTGGACCAAGTATGCACCGAAATGACGTTTTTGTGCGTTCTTAACACTGATTGTGGTTCAACAAGTCTAGAACACAAATCCTAACATGAGAAAGTGCTTCGACATGTTTTCGTGCAATTCGGATGAAATTAGACCAAGTATGCAATGAAATGACGTTTTCGTGAGTTCTTAACACTAATTGTGGTTCAATAGGTCTAGAACGATAATTCTAACATGAGAAAGTGCTTCGACCTGTCTTTCTTGCCATCTGGGAACGTTTTAGTGCAACTTGGACGAAAATGCACCAAGTATGCACCAAAATTATATTTTTGTGCGTTCATAAATCCAAATGTGGTTCAATACGTGTAGAACGCTAATCCTAAAATGACCAAGTATTTCGACGTGTCTTTTTTGCCAACTAGGAACGTTTTGGTTCAATTTGGACGAAATTGCACCAGATACCAAAATTACGTTTTCATGCGTTTTTAACACCAAATTTAGTTCATAGATCTAGAACGCTAATTCTAACATGAGAAAATGTTGTGACATATCTTTTTTTTCTAACCGGTCATATTTTGGTGCAATTCGAACAAAATTGGAACAAGTATGTGATGAAATGACATTTTCGTGAGTTTTTAACACCAAATGTGGTTCAATAGGTATAGAACGCTAATCCTAACATGCGAAAGTGCTTCCTCATGTCTCTCTTTCAAACCAGAAACGTTCTGGTGCTATTTGGACGAAATTGGACCAAGTATACACCGAAAATGACATTTTTGTGTGTTCTTAACACAAATTGTGATTCAATAGGTATAGAACGCTAATCCTAACATAAAAAAGTGTTTTGAGAAATCTTTCTTATCAATCGGTCACATTTTGGTGGAATTTGGACAAAAATGCACCAAGTATGCACCGAAATGATGTTTTTGTGCGTTCTCAACACCAAATGTGAGTTGCATTGACAGTTATCTTCGTTCTCAAATTTGTATTGATAGTTATATTTTAAATAACAGTTACATTTATAGTTACATTTGTGGTGAAAGCAGAAATAGTAGTAAAAGCGAGAGTTCCAATATAAAAACTAGCACAGATAGTAATGATTTAACTATAAGTTCTAATAATTTAAATGTAACTCAAAAATACAGGCATTTGTGGATTCAATGCGAAAATTGTTATGGATTAAATTATAAGAAATTTTTAAAATCAAAAATGAATATTTGTGAACAATGTGGATGTCATTTGAAAATGAGTAGTTTCGATAGAATCGAACTTTCGATTGATCCAGGTACTTGGGATCCTATGAATGAAGACATGGTCTCTCTGGATCCCATTGAATTTCATTCGGAGGAGGAACCTTATAAAGATCGTATTGATTCTTATCAAAAAAATACAGGATTAACTGAGGCTGTTCAAACAGGCACAGGTCAACTAAATGGTATTCCCGTAGCAATTGGTGTTATGGATTTTCAGTTTATGGGGGGTAGTATGGGATCTGTAGTGGGCGAAAAAATCACACGTTTGATCGAGTATGCTACCAATAAATTTTTACCTCTTATTCTAGTGTGTGCTTCCGGAGGAGCACGCATGCAAGAAGGAAGTTTGAGCTTGATGCAAATGGCTAAAATATCTTCCGCTTTATATGATTATCAATCAAATAAAAAGTTATTTTATGTACCAATCCTTACATCCCCTACCACAGGTGGGGTGACGGCTAGTTTTGGTATGTTGGGAGATATCATTATTGCCGAACCCAATGCCTACATTGCATTTGCAGGTAAAAGAGTAATTGAACAAACATTGAATAAGACAGTACCTGAGGATTCACAAGTGGCTGAATATTTATTCCATAAGGGCTTATTCGATCCAATCGTACCGCGTAATCTTTTAAAGGGCGTTATGAGTGAGTTATTTCGGCTACATGCTTTCTTTCCTTTGAATCAAAATTAGATAAAGAGTGAATTCTTTCTCTTTCTTCCGTGAAATAAGTCAAGAGGGTCTTGCATCTTTATATACCGCCCGAAAATAATCCCCCACTAAGAATCCTTTTTGTCAGATCGTATTATTATAACAATTTTTTTTGGAATTTGTAAGAAACCTTTTCTTTATTAAATTTTATTAAATTATAAGACAAGAACAAAATAATAACTATTAATACGAATACTAAAAATAATACAAATAAGAAAAGGTGGATTATCATACAGATATTTCATATCGAAACATGTAGAAAGAGGAATAAGTCCATTTATTTACATAAAATAATAAATCTGTTTTATTATTTATTGTATTTTATTAATTAATATTTAATTATTATATATTTATTAAAACATATACTTATATACTCCTTATTAAGTAAAGTATATATATACTCATTTCGGGATACTAAGTATAATATAATAATTAAAAATAAGGTTAAAATATTAATATAAAACAATAAATATAACAATAAATAACAGGTACAAATATTAAATCGAGGTACCCATTTTATGATAACTCTCAACAGCTTCCCCTCAATTTTTGTGCCTTTAGTGGGCTTAGTTTTTCCGGCAATTGCAATGGCTTCTTTATCTCTTCATGTTCAAAAAAACAAGATTTTTTAGATACGATAGGGACAAATCTCATCTACTTTTCTATTTTTTTTCAAGACTTACTTACTTGGATCATAACACGGATATCTATTTAGTAGAATATGGTATAACATGTGTCTTCTAACATAAGCTGTTATGTATGTGTAAACATGATAATTATATATGAGTAAATGAATTATAACTATTTTCAAAAGGATCGGGATCGGGTAGAATTTCTGAAATGTAAAGTAAATATATCTATATGTATGTGGATGTCTATAGGAAATCATATGAAAGGGATGTTATTATTTTAGTTTGGATCTATGTCTAAGCAATTCGATGAATTATTCCTAAAGGTTCACATCATAATAGTGCTGGTTGATGAGAGTTACTTCGGAAACAAAAAAAAAGTAAAATAAATTTTATTTTTGTTATTAGGTCTAGAACGCAAATCCTAACATGAGAAAGTGCTTCCCCATGTCTTTCCCACCATCCTAGAACGTTTTGGTACAATTAGGACGAAATTGGACCAATTATGCACCGAAATGATGTTTTTGTGCATTCTCAACACCAAATGGGATTAAATTGGTTAAGAACGTTAATTCTAACATGAGAAAGTGCTTCCCAATGTCTTTCTCGCCGACCAGGAATGTTTTGGTTCAATTTAGAAGAAATTGGACCAAGTATGCACCGAAATGACGTTTTTGTACGTTTTTAACACCAATTGTGGTTCAAAAGGTTTAGAACGCTAATCATAACATAAGAAAGTATTTTGACAAGTCTTTCTTGTCAATCAGCCACGTTTTGGTGCAATTTGGACAAAAATGCACTAAGTATGCACCGAAATGACGTTTTTGAGTGTTCTTAAACCACCATATGGTTCAATTGGTCTAGAACGATAATCCTAACATGAGAAAGTGCTTCTCCATGGCTTTCTCACCAACCCGGAACGTTTTGGTGCAATTAGGAAGAAATTGGACCAATTATGTACCGAAATAACGTTTTTGTGTGTTCTTAACACCAATTGTGGTTCAATAGGAGAAAGTGCTTCGACATGGTTTTCTTGCCGACCGGTCGTGATTTGGTGCAATTTGGACGAAAATGCACCAAGTATGCACCGAAATGACTTTTTTGTGTGTTATTAAAATCAAATGTGGGTCAATAGGTCTAGAACGCTAAAACTAACATGAGAAAATGTTTCCCCATGTCTTTCTCACAAACCTAGAACGTTTTAGAACAATTAGAATGAAATTAGACCAAATATGCACCGAAATAATGTTTTTGTGAGTTCTTAACACGAAATGTGGTTAAATAAGTTAAGAATGATAATTCTAACATGAGAAAATGCTTCCCAATGTTTTTCTCGCCAACCGGGAACGTTTTGGTGTAATTTGGACAAAATTGGACCAGGTATGTACTGAAATGAGTACAATAGGTTTAGAACGCTAATCCTAACATGAGAAAGTCCTTCCGTATGTCTTTCTCACCAACCGGGAACGTTTTGGTAGAATCCGGACGAAATTGGACCAAGTATGCACCGAAATGACGTTTTCGTGAGTTCTTAACACCAAATATGGCTCAATAGGTCTAAAACACTAATCCTAACATCAGAATGTGCATTGACATGTCTTTCTTGCCATCCGAGAACGTTTTGATGCAATTTGGAGGAAATTGTATCAACTATGCACTGAAATTATGTTTTCGTGTGTTCTTAACGCCGAAATGTGGTTCAGTAGGTGTAGAACGCTAATCCTAACAAGAGAAAGTCCTTCCCTATGTCTTTCTCACCAACCGGGAACATTTTGGTGTACTTTGGAAGAAATTGGACCAGGTATGCACCGAAATGATATTTTTATGCTTTCTTACTATAAAATGTGGTACAATAGATCAAGAACGCTAATCCTAACATGAGAAAGTGCTTCGCGTGTCTGTCTTGCCATCCCGAAATGTTTGGTGCAATTAGGATGAAATTGGACTAAGTATGTACCGAAATAACGTTTTTGAGCATTCTTAACACCTAATGTGGTTCAATAGAACTAGAATGCTAATCATAATATGAGAAAGTGCTTCCCCATGTCTTTTTCACCAACAGAGAATGTTTTGGTGTAATTTGGACAAAATTGGACCAAGTATGCACCGAAATGACGTTTTTGTGCGTTCTTAACACAAATTGTGGTTCAATAGATTTAGAACACTAATCCGAACATGAGCAAGTGTTTCGACATGTCTTTGCTGCCATCCGGCAACGATTTGGTACATTTAGAACGAAATTGAACAAAGTATGCACCGAAATGTCATTTTGGTGCGTTTTTAATAACAAATGTAGTTCAATAGGTCTAAAACGCTAATTCTAACGTGAGAAATTGCTTCGACATGTCTATCTTGCCATCCGGGAATGTTTTGGTAAAATTAGAACAAATTGGACCAAGTATGCACCGTAATGATGTTTTCGTGAGTTCTTAACACCAAATGTGGTTCACTAGGTCTAGAACATTAATCCTAACATGAGAAAGTGGTTCCGCATGTGTTTCTCGCCAACCAGGAATGTTTTGGTGGAATTCAGATGAAATTGGACCAAGTATGCACCGAAATGACTTTTTTGTGACTGCTTAACACCTATTGTGCTTCAATTTGTGTAGAACGCTAATCCTAACATGAGAAAGTGCTTCCTTATGTTTTTCTTGCCATCCGGGAACATTTTGATGTAATTAGGACAAAATTGGACCAAGGATACACCGAAATGACGTTTTCGTGCGTTCTTAACACCAAATGTTGTTCAATAGGTCTAGAACGCTAAACCTAACTTGAGAAAGTTCTTTACCATATCTTTCTCGCCAACCGAGAACATTTTGGTGCAATTTGGACGTAATTGGACCAAGTATGCACTGAAATTATGTTTTTGTGTGTTCTTAACATCAAATGTGGTTCAATTGGTCAAGAACGCTAATCATAACCTAAGAAAGTGCTTCCCCATGTCTTTCTTGCCATCGGTGAATGTTTTGGTGCAATTAGGACGAAATTAGACCAAGTATGAACCGAAATGAAGTTTTTATATGTTCTTAACACAAAATGTGGTTCAATAGGTTTAGAATGCTAATTCTTACAAGTGAAAGTGCTTCGACATGTCTTTCTTGCCATCCGAGATGGTTTTGGTAAAATTTGGACAAAATTGGACCAAGTATGCACCGAAATGATGTTTTCATGCGATCTGTTGATTTCTCTAGCTCAAGTGCGAGTGTCAAGTTTTAGTATGGAAATGGAAGTAAGGGATTGAGATTTCAACCACAAGCTAGATTGATTTTAGGGTTATAAAAGTAATAAACAACCTACTATGTACTATGCAATGCCGAGACTAAGCATAATGGTATGTGCAAATGTGTAGTATTTAGTTGTTGATTGGTTGATTGATTACAAGTAACACTAAATTAAAGGCAAACTAATTCAAATGGAAAGCAAACAAATTCAAGTACAAGTTTAAATTGATGATGATATAGGATTTGGGGTTTTGGGGTTTTGGGGTTCACACTAATCCTTCCATGTAACAAACAATGTAATTAGTGATTATGCCAAATTGATATATTAGATTCTCTCCTAACCCCCAGCCAAGGTGAATTAGGGCACATACTCTTTCATGTTATCAATTACCCCACCCAAGGTGATAGCTAACTACCCAAGATTAATATCATAGCAAACCCTAGGTGCAGAAAGTTCTAAGGATGAGAAATCCAAACAATTAAAACAATCCAGTCAAAGTGCTTTTAAATTACCACACTCTTATGCAACATGCTTTAAAAACTAAAGTTCATCAATATCTAATTTCTACATTACAACGTTTCTCATATGCATAAGTGATGAGTTCATATTGATGAGTGTTCATTTTACGTTATTTTATGATACTAACACTCTAACCTAGAGTGTTAGAACTCGATACTTTAGTGTCTGTTATCTTGTTTTTGTGTTTTTAGGTCTAATGAAGCAACAATAGGAAATAGGAGCAAATGGAGCCGTTTTGGGACATTTCCTGGTGAAATTAGGAAACGAGCATAAATCCTAGTCAAATGAGGATTCCTAGTCACAAGAGGAAACATCAAGCCTAGAACCATCATTGTCAAGCCAGAAATGAGAAATCCTAACTGGAGCAGGAAGTCCTGGTTGAACTAGGAAACCTAACCCTACTAGGGAAAGAAGTCCTAATGACACTTGGAATCACTAGGGGCAATATGGTCATTATGAGAAGTTGAAATTGACAAGGAATCTTACATCTACACGGAATCCTAGTGGGACTAGGAAAAGTTGGTCAAAGTCAACTCAATCAAGTCAAGGTTCCAGAAGTTTCTAGAAGGTGGTGGACATCCATGGAATCAAATGGAGGGAAGAAATGAATTCGAATCCAAGAGGGAGAGAGGGGCAAAATTGGAAGTCAAAGTTAATGGTCAAGGGTCAACCATATTGATGAGTGTTCATTTTACGTTATTTTATAATACTAACTCCCTAACCTAGAGTGTTAGAACTCGATACTTTTGTGTCTGTTGTCTTGTTTTTGTGTTTTTAGGTTAAATGAAGAAATGATGGAGAAAGAAGCTAAATGAGGCTATTTTGAGCTAAAAATGGAAGAAATGGGAAAAAGAATCTCGAGGGAATCTGCTAGAGGGATCTGGAATCTAGAAGGAATCTTTGGAAAATCTCAGACAGAATCTTTTGGAGAATCTTTTTGGTCAAGGTTGACTTTTGGTCAAAGTCAAACGTCAAAAGCCAAAGTCAATGGTCAACCGTGCCACATCATCACATGACATGGACCACACATGCAGCCCATGCACTATGGGCCATGCGCATAACCCTAGCCCAAAGGACCAAGGCCATGCGCCTAAACCTAGCAGCCCAAGTCCATCACACCATGCAAGGTGGTAGCCCATGCACCAAAACCCTAGGGCCTATGTGCATCCCATTCAGCCCAAGTCATGCAGCCATGCGCAAGCTAGAAGGGAGCAAGCCCATCACGCCACCAGCAGCCCATTCCAAGCTTCCTTGCGCCAGCCCACTTGCTAGTCACTTAAGCCCATCACGTCACTTGCAGCAGCCCATCCCATACAACCATGCGCAAGCCATGCAGCCCAAGTCCATCACGCCATGCGAAGAGAAAGCCCAAGGAATCCTAGCTGAAAAAGAAGTCAAAACCCTGGAAAATAGAGCACCAATTTCGACAGCAATTCTGTAATTCTCCAGAGAGAACCAGGTAGCATGCCATATATGGTTGGAAAGATACGGATGTTAGCTTCGTAGGGAATTTTACGGATTTCAATTCCGAGTTTTCTAACTCAAGATATGGGCATTTTAGTAGAGGTAGCGCAGCAGTTCCGCGAACTGAAAATAAGTTACGCCCAAAAATAGACCAAATCAGCCCAAGGCCCACTTTTGGCCGAAAATTGGAAGTTTTAAGGAGCAAGAAATTCACTTAAGCCCATGTTCTTTTTAATGAAACCCTAGCCGCACCTTGTCTTCTCCTTACCTCCCAAGGAATTCTCACCTCACCTCTATAAATATATCCTATTCTCTCATTGTTTAGGGTTCCCATATTTTTATATTTTCAGAATTCAGAGAGAGAGGGGGAGGCCGAATTTCAGAGGGAGAGAGTGAGAGGGTCGCGCCACTTGAGGGAGAATGAGAGACCATGTGCCGCAGCCCTAGCTCACCTTTGCCGTGAACCTCCTTGCTGCTATGTCTCTCCTCTTCTTCTCTCTTGTGCCGCTGCCACCCTCTTGTGATGTTCTTTGTTTTTCTTTTGATTCTCTTCTTTTTCTTTAGTTAATTAGTTTGTTCTTGTTTTCATTGTGGATTTAATTATTATAATGAAAGTTAGATATTTTATTTTCTTTATTATTATGTTTTGAGTTTTTTATTGCTTTGCTAAGTTGGATGATTAAACTTTAATTGTGAGTTATGCAATGGTGACACTTGTTATTTAGTTTCATGCATGTAGTAAATCCTTGATCTCTATTTAAATTGACTCTATTTGTTTTGCATCTTTGACTGATCACCTTAGGTTGCATGCATCTAGATTTATGTTGTGAAACTAAACAAGCTCGAAAGGATGATAGTTTCAGTAGGCAACAAGTGGGTATCCTAAGATAATATTCATGAGAAAAGGGATCATAGATGACATACAGTAAATTAATTTGGAGCCATGCGCTATGTGTTTGTCACCCTCACAGATCGTAACGACTCTTGCATGGGTAACAGCTGCCTTAGCTTAGAACTAGGGAACATGCAAGTTAACTGGCTAAGGAAGGCCCAAGAAGCTCTTAGTTTATGCACA
>QANW01001400.1:207606-231665 GCA_003254865.1 Dryas drummondii
TTATTCTATCTTGCATGTTAGTTGTAGGTTGATTAATGGATTCGTATGCTTTAACAAATCGTTTATCCGTCTCTTGGTCTGTTAGTTTGATGTTTGCGCGTATTAAATTTCCACTATCTATTAAAACCCCCGTCACTAGTTGTTTGCATCCTTTGACTGGCCACCTTAGGGTAATTGCATCTAGTTTATCCGTTAGGTTTAGCTGTGAAATAGTCAAAGACACTAAACCACAAGTAACAAGGGAATAAGGGATTATTCTTGGTAGTGGGGTTGGGCGACCTCTATAAGGAAATAGTCAAAGCTTATATGTTGTGCATGTTTGACGTTCTCATAAAACTTAATGACTCCTGCATGGGTAACAGCTGCCCTAGCTTGAACTAGGGAACATGTAGGTTAACTAGCTAAGGAAGGCCCAAGAAGCTCTTAGTTTATGCATTAGGAGAGAAATGGCGAGAAAGTAACTAGCCAAACCTTTTTAGTTGTGAAACTTTAATATGTTGTGTTTAAATTAACTGTCATTAGCCTTGGATGGTTATTGCATGCTTATCTGATTTGAAACTGAAAATTAACATTGCAAGATAGAATAAAGTGTGTGTGCGTGTGGTGATGTGTGCGTGTGTTTCCATCTTTCAAAACCCCCCATTTAGTTATTCTAGTGATTATTTGCACTGATTTGTTGTATATTAACCATTCCCTGTGGGATCGACCTCGTGCTTGTACGCTTTGCTACTGATGCGATTCGTGCACTTGCGAGTAAACTTAGAATGAGGTAATTGTTTATTTTCTTCTAAGAAAACACATCAACATCTATCATATCATCTCTCACATATACTTGAGTGCACATATCAACCCAATCCCTGAGTGTTTTATTGTTGAGAGCATACCTTGGTGAGAATTGGAGTTGATACTATTTTGGATATGCTGATTTAGTCTTGTTTGTCTAAACACTTGAGTTTGCGTTAAGGATGGTCTATATTTTTCAGGGAGGAGTAAGGTTTGTTAATTGAAACATTATTAGAGGTCGAAGAATGAATTTTATATGTATCTTGCTTGATTATGCTATTTATGGCTGTGCTTATGAAATCATGTGTTGGGATGTTTTGAGTCTTTCTTGAGTCTTTTCTTTATTCTTTTTGCTTGAGGACTAGCAAAATCTAAGTTTGGGGGTGTGTTGAGTGCTCATTTTACACTATTTTATGATACTAACTCCCTAACTCAGAGTGCAAGAACTCGATATTTTGTGTGTTGTTAGTTTGTTTTTTTTTTTTTTATAGGATAAAATGAGCAAAGAAGAGAAAAGAAGCCAAAAGGACAATTTTTAGACATTTCCTAGTCAAACTAGGAAAACAAGAGAAATCCTGGTCAAACCAGGAAAGGGACCGAAATCTTAGTCGAATGAGGATTCCTACTGACACTAGGAAACATCAAGTCCAGAACCATCATTGCGGAGCCAGAAATAAGAAATCCTGATTGGAACAGGAAATCCCGGTTGAACTAGGAAACCTAACCCAACTAGGGAAAGGAGCCCTAATGACACTAGGAGCCCAGGGGCAATATGGTCATTACGAGAAGTCGAAATGGATAAGGAATCCTTCATTTACAAGAAATCCTAGTCACATTAGGAAATGTTGGTCAAAGTCAACTCTACAAAATCAAGGTTCCAGAAGCTTCTCGAAGGTGGTGGACATCCACGGGAATAAATGGAGGGAAGAAATGAAAGCAAATGGAAATGAGGGACAAAATGGGAGGTCAAAGTGAATGGTCAAGGGTCAACTATGAAAAATCAACAAGTCAAATGGGCCATGGGCCTATACAATGCCGAATTCTGAAGGAGCCATGCATGCATGCATGCACCAGCCCAAGAGGAAGTCCATGCGCCAGCCGAAGCCTATCAGCCATGCGCAAAACCCTAGGGGGCTGGTGTGTGTCACTTAAGCCCAAGCTAAAGCCCTTGCCACAAGCCCAATACCTCTCCTAACCCTAGCTGCTGCCGAACCCTTTCTTCTCCTTGCCTCCCAAGGATTTCTCCCCTACTGATCTCTATAAATACATATCTTCAATTCAGAAAGGGGGTGCTGAAGTTTTGTCTCTTCTGTTTTATTTTTCAGAAACCCTAGTTAGTTTTTTTTTCTTTTTCTTGCCGCACACCCTTGCCCCCCCCTCTCTCTCTTTTTCTTATTTTCTTGCCGCAGACCCTAGCAGCTACCTTTTCTCTTGTTCTTCTTGTGCCGCAGCCACCTTTTTCCCTTTCCTCTTTATTTTTCTTCTTTTCTTTTGTGGCCGAACCTAGCAGCCATCTTTACTATGTTTACTTTTATTTTTGCACTCATTTGAGGAGGAGGAACAAGTCTTGCCGCAGCCACCAGCACCCACCTACGCTTCCACCTTGCTGCCACCTTGCCGAGCATCTCAACAACCTTGCCGTGGACTCCAAGGCCGAGCAGCAGCCCATCATGCCATCTTCTTGCAGCCGCCTCTACCTTGCTGCATTGGCTTGATTTCTTGTCCCTTCCCTTTTATTTTAATTGTTTTATTATGCCTTGTTTGTTCATGGATTTAATTATGTGTAGCTGAATATTGGGCTAGGGCTAAGATGAAGCCCTAGCATTGCTGTTCACTTTCACTATGGATTATCAATAATTTAATTGTTTATATGTTGACAAATCTTGGATATCTGTTTAATTTGACTCTATTTGTTTCGCATCTTTGACTGATCACCTTAGGTTGCATGCATTTAGATTTATGTTGTGAAACTAAATAAGCTCGAAAGGATGATAGTTTCAATAGGCAACAAGTGGGTATCCTAAGATAATATTCATGAGAAAAGAGATCATAGAGGACATAGGGTACATTAATTTGGAGCTATGCGCTATATGTTTGTCACTCTCACAGATCGTAACGACTCTTGCATGGGTAACAGCTGCCTTAGTTTAGAACTAGGGAACATGCAAGTTAACTGGCTAAGGAAGGCCCAAGAAGCTTTTAGTTTATGCACAGTAAGGGGAGTAATTGCTAAAAGTGACTAGCCAAACCTTTTAGTAGATGAACTTTGTCAACATGTTTCTATATTGATTGTTAATATCCATAGTAAAGTGAATGGTAAGCTAGTGGTGGATTCTGATCCCTAGTGTTCTTTATTATTGTTTTACCCGAAATCTTTCAGTTGTCATTTTAAAGTTTGTTATTTCTCTGTTTGTTTAGTTTAGCCTTAAAAACCAATCAAAACCCCCCATTTGCGTGTGTGAGTTAGAGTTGAGTTAAATTGAATTTAATTGAGTTAGTAATCGTACACTAGTACAATTCCTTGTGGGATCGACCTCGTATATGTAAGCTTTGCTACTTAGTGATTCGTGCACTTGTGAGCTAACCTAGAGCTCAGAAAAGGTTATTTAATTTGCTCTAGGAAAACATATAACAATGAGTATGACCAACAATAACATAGTAGAACAAGGCATATATAACATTTATTCTTCAAATTCTAATACTGCTTCAAATAACATACCTTACTCCTCCACTGTGCATATAGGTCATTCTCTTCATAACCCAAGTGTTAGACAAGCAAGAAATAGATTGACATATTCAAAATAGATTCAACTCCAATCCTCACCAAGGCATACTCTCAACAATAAAGAACTCAAGAATTGGCTTGATTTGTGCACTCAAAAGGATATGTGAGAGGAAATATGTAATCAAAGACAAATAGCTCACATATTAGCATGAAACAAAGGCACATTCGAAAGGGAACAAGATCTCATGGAAAGGAAAATCAAAACACTTGAAATAAAATCAATAACCATAAGCTCTCTTCCCTCCTAGACTCCACATTAAGATGTAAAACACATTGCAATACAATAAAAGGGTAAAATGGATGAAAGGGGTATAGCACCCCCAAACTTAGGGTTTGGGTATATAGTATGGGTAAACAAAGAAAAAGCTATAAGGCTCAAAAGGGTTAACTAGGGATAAAACACATAAGGGTTGGCTTTTTAGGCTATAGGTAAAACAAACATGGCCTAAAATCATCTTCTAAGATTCATGTAGTTATAAACATGCTTTGCCTAGAATAAGAAGGAAGTTCTAGTTCATTGATTCAAAAATATATACATTTCAAGCATTTGATAAAAAACAATGAGATCATACAACGACTTAAATAACGAGAAAAGAATAGAGTCATGTACAACACTCGCGAAATGAAGGACAAGGCTCAAAACTTCACATGGGTCACATAAGTCTACTCTAAGATGCATATGAACCANTTAAACACACAAATGGAATAAAAAAAACGTCAAATGAAGCAAGAATAGAGGAATTGTTTACTTGCGGATGCAAGTTGGACACTCCAAGTGTAGGCGCGGCCTCCTTGGTCTCTATTGATCTCTTGGATTCTTGAAAAAGCTTGGGTTGCCTCCCAATCAGCGCTTGGTTTACTGTCTTTCAGCCTGTCATTTCCATTCCTCTACTTGCGTCTTCTCTTCCTCGTTCTCCCATTGTTGCTCTCGGCATCTACAAAAGCAAACACCAAATCAGTAAAGAATATGCTTGTAAAGTCATGGCATTTATTAAAAACTAAAAATCAACCAAAAATAAAATCTAACTAATATAACCTAATTCTAATGACTAATTAAATCAATTCATTGATATTAGACACCATTCCCCGGCAACGGCGCCAAAAACTTGTTGAATGTTTTCTTAGAACCAAATAAACAATTATCTCATTCTAAGTATACTCGCAAGTGCACGAATCGCATCAGTAGCAAAGCGTACAAGCACGAGGTCGATCCCACAGGGAATGGTTAACAAACAACAAATCAATTCAAATAATCACTAGAATAACTAAATGGGGGGTTTTGGAAAGATGGAAACACACGAACACATCACCACATGCACACACTCTTTATTCTATCTTACAATGTTAAGTTTTCAGTTTCAAATCAGATAAGCATGCGATAACCATCCAAGGCTAATGACACTTAATTTGAACACAATATATTAAAGTTTGACTGCTAAAAAGGTTTGGCTAGTTACATTCTCGCAATTGTTCTCCTAATGCATAGCTTATACAAAAATGTGTTAGAAAAGTATGTATGCCGTGCCCAAAGAGATGGGACGGTTTCAAAAGAAGAAAAAGTGAGCAAAAAGAGTCAAATTGAGCTATCAAGTGCAAAGAAGCAAAGTGTACCTCAAAATGTTATATTAATGCTTGCAATGCCATGGATGTAGCCTTTTGTGTTTCATTTTCATTTCAATACCCTATCCTAGCCTAAGCCTTCATTATAACCCTAATTAAAGCCCTAGCTGATCTCAAGAGGTGTGTATTATACTTATGTGGAGTCTATTTGAGAAGAGAGCCAATGGTCATTGATTCTATTTCAAGCATTTGGATTCCTTTCATGAGATCAGTACTTCTTTCTAAATGTGCCTTTATTTCATGTACATATGTGAGCTAATTGTTTTGGTTACATATTTTCTCTCACATATACTTTTGAGTGCACATATCAACCCAATTCTTGAGTGTTTATCATTGAGAGTATGCCATAGTGAGGATTGGAGTTGAATCTATTGTGTATGTATTGATTTAGTTTTGTTTATCTAACACTTGGATTTGTGTTAAGGATGACCTATATGATAATAGAGGAGCGAGGTATGTTATTTGAAATGTTATTAGAATCTGGAGAATACAATTTATATGCCTTGCTTTCCTATGTAATTAATGGTTGTGCGCATGAATTCAGTTGTTGGGATGTTAGAGTCAGTCTTGAGTCTTTTCTTTCCTTTATTTGCTCGAGGACTAGCAAAATCTAAGTTTGGGGGTGTGATGAGTGTGCATTTTGCATCATTTTATGATACTAATTCCTTAACCTAGAGTGTTAGAACTCGATATTTTGTGTTTCTTGTCTTGTTTATGTGTTTTCAGGTCAAATGAAGCAGAAATGAGAAAAAGAAGTAAATGGAGCCATTTTAGGACATTTCCTGGTCAAATCAGGAAAACGAGTGAAATTCTGGTCAAACCAGGAAAAGTGCAGAAATCCTAGTCGAATGAGGATTCCTAGTCACACTAGGAAACATCAAGTTCAGAACAATCATTGCGGAGCCAGAAATGTGAAATCCTGATTCGAACAGGAAATCCTGGTTGAATTAGGAAACCTGACCTAACTAGGCAAAGGAGTCCTAATGACACTAGGAGACCCCAGGGGCAATATGGTCATTACGAGAAGTCGAAATGGATAAGGAATCTCTCATTTTCAAGGAATCCTAGTTGCACCAGGAAATGTTGGTCAAAGTCAAGGTTCCAGAAGCTTCCAGAAGATGGTGGACATCCATGGAAATGAATGGAGGGAAGAAATGAATTTGAATTCAAATGGAAATGAGGGGCAAAATGGGAAGTCAAAAGTGGAAGGCCCATGGGCCCTAGGGATGCCGAACCAAGATGAGCCATGCATGCACATGCATGGGCCCAAACCCTAGCAGCCCAAAGTCCATGCGTAAGGGGCAAGATGGCAGCCCATGCATGCGCATGCATGCCATGCAAACCCTAGCAGCCAAGGAGTCCCATGCGCAAGCCCAAGATGGAAGCCCAAGGTGGAAGCCCATGGAGTGAAACCCTAGCCCATCTTTTGCAAGCCACTAAAGTCCAACATGCAAGCCCAAAGCCCAAGACTAGCAGCCCATGCGCAAGGGAGGGGGGCCTAGCTGACTTGCATGCGCCACTTAAGCCCAAGAGGACAAGCCTTGCCGCAAGCCCATTGCACCCTAACCCTAGCTGATGCCGCAAGCTACAAGGAGAAGAAACCCTAGCAGCCGCATGTCTTCTTTTCCTTGCCTCTCAAGGATTGCACCTCTATATATATCCCCTTAATTCAGAACCCTAGGGATCACTTCTCACTTCCTACACTCCAGCCGAATTCTCTTAGTTCTTTAGTTTATTTTTCTGTTCTAGGTTTTTATTTTCAGATTTTAGTTTTGAACTTGTGAGGGCTAGCCGAAAGTTGAGAGAGAGATAGGAGTGGCGTGGCTACAAGGAAGAGCATCCCTAAGCCGCAAGCCCTAGCTCACCATAGCCGTGAGCCAATTGCTTGTGCAAGGTGCCTTCTCTGCCTTGTCTTGCCGCAGCCCCTCTCACTTGTTTCTTTTGATTTTTCTTCTAGTTTTCAGATTTATTGTTGGATATTGATCTCTGAATTTATTTAGTTTATGTTGTTGAAATTAAGTAGTTTATGATTCTGATTTTATTTAGTGCATGGTTCTGATTTCATTTAGTTTATGCAATTTATTGAATTGGGACTTTATTTATTGTTTCTATTTTTATTTATTTAAATTAAGTATGTAGGTTAGTTATTCTATCTTGCATGTTAGTTGTAGGTTGATTAATGGATTCGTATGTTCTAACAAATCGTTTATCCGTCTCTTGGTCTGTTAGTTTGATGTTTGCACGTATTAAATTTCCACTATCTATTAGAACCCGTCACTAGTTGTTTGCATCCTTTGACTGGCCACCTTAGGGTAATTGCATCTAGTTTATCTGTTAGGTTTAGCTGTGAAATAGTCAAAGACACTAAACCACAAGTAACAAGGGAGTAAGGGATTATTCTTGGTAGTTGGGCGACCTCTATAAGGAAATAGTCAAAGCTTATATGTTGTGCATGTTTGACGTTCTCATAAAACTTAATGACTCCTGTATGGGTAACAGCTGCCTTAGCTTGAACTAGGGAACATGTAGGTTAACTGGCTAAGGAAGGCCCAAGAAGCTCTTAGTTTATGCATTAGGAGAACAATTGCGAGAAAGTAACTTGTCAAACCTTTTTAGCAGTCAAACTTTAATATGTTGTGTTCAAATTAACTGTAATTAGCCTTGGATGATTATTGCATGCTTATCTAATTTGAAACTGAAAACTTAACATTGCAAGATAGAATAAAGGGTATGTGCGTGTGGTGATGTCACTACAACAAAAGAGGGCTATGATAGCATTTAATTATAGCATTTTTTCAATTGTGCTATTATATACAATATATAATAGCATCATTTGAAAAAAAACGCTACAGAAACAAGCCCATCTAAATTATACACGAGCGGCAAAGGAAAGTAAAGGCCCGGGCTAAGGAAAGTAGAGGAAAGTGAATTCCCTCTCTTCGTTTTACTCTCCTTCTTTGAGAAAGTGACGATTTCTCCAGTATGACACACGATGGTTTTACTCTCCTTCTCCTTCAGCCGTGGGTAAGCATATTTACTTCTTCTATTTGTCTTGCCTATCCTCTTCCTCTTCCTCCTCCCTATTTCTCTTTCATGGGTATTTCAATTTTGGGTTAGGGTTAGGGATTTTTGATCAATCAATTTCTCTATGCCTCTAATTAATTTCTCTATGTATTTCAGTTTTGGGTTAGGGAAGAAGTTTTCAGTGACTTCAGGGATGTGGGTNTCATCTTGGACAATGCCATCTTCAGTAATCTGTGGTAAAGTTAGTGTAGGAGTAACATGATTTCCTAACTGCTTCTTCAAGCATGAGACATGAAAAACAGGATGAATCTTGCAACCCTCAGGTAATTTGAGTTTATAAGCTACTGACCCCAACTTATCCAAAATTTCATAAGGACCATAGAATTTAGGCAGCAGCTTATGGTAGGAGTGAGTAGACAGTGACTGCAATCTGTAAGGAATTAATTTCAAGTACACTCTATCACCAATCTGGAATTCCCTTTCTCGATGATGTTTATCTGCTTGAATCTTCATTCGGTTCTGCGCCAGCCCCAAATTAGTTTTGAGAAGGGAAAGCATCCTATCTCTTGCAACCAAAGTTCTGTCAACCCCAGCAAATTTAGTGGTACCTTGCTCATAGGGAGTAACAGTGGGAGGAGGTTGTCCATACACCACCTCAAAAGGAGTCAACCTGGTAGCAGTATGGAAAGCTGTATTATAACTAAACTCTGCCCAGGATAACCATTGAACCCATTTCCTTGGTTGAGCTGCAGCAAAACACCTTAAGTATGTTTCCAGACACCTATTCACCACCTCTGTCTGACCATCTGTTTGAGGATGATAGCCCGAACTCATCCTTAAAGCTACATCATGTAATTTGAAATATTCCTTCCAAAAATCACTGACAAAAATTGGGTCCCTGTCACAAACTATAGAACTAGGCATCCCATGGAGCTTAAAGACATGATCCACAAATACCTGAGCAACTGTTGCCGCAGTATAGGGATGAGCTAAAGCAATGAAGTGAGCATATTTGCTCAATCTATCAACTACCACGAAGATCACAGATTTGCCACAGCAAGGAGGTAAGCCAATAATAAAATCCATAGAAATGTCAGTCCAAATTCTATCTGGCACGGGCAAGGGCTGTAGTAGACCAGCAGGGGATAAGGTCTCATACTTATGCTGTTGGCAAGTGTGGCACTCGGCAACCCACTGCTTAACATCAGTCTTCATACCAGGCCAATAAAAACTTCTAGATAAGCGCTGATAAGTTTTGAGAAAACCAGCATGACCCGCTGTTGGTACTGAATGGTGAGCATGAAAAACTTTGGTTTTCCATTCAGATGTGGGACTCAGTACAATCCGAGACTTGTATTTGAGGAGACCATTATCAATATGGTACTTCTGCATGTGATTAGATGCAGAAACGGACTGAGTGTGGACCGGTTGGGTAGAGCTATGTGATGAAAGTTGCTGCATCTTAGCCAAAATCCAAGGGTCACCTTCATTGTACCTCCTCAAATCATCCATCCAGCTATGATAAGGGTAGGAAATAGCAAGAGTCTCCGAACAAGCCTTAGTATCTGCTAGATCAGATGACTCAATATCTATGCATTGCACCTGAGCCATTGTAGAACAAGAACTAGTAACAAGTGGGGATCGGGATAAAGCATCCGCAGCCTTGTTGTCGCAACCTTGTCTATAATGGATCTCATAATCATAACCTAGCAACTTGGTGACCCACTTCTGTTGGCAAGGAGTGTGAGCCTTGTGGTGCAAAAAATATTTGAGGCTATGGTGATCTGTTTTGATCACAAAATGCCTACCCTGTAGATAGTGATGCCATTTTTTAATTGCATGAACAATGGCCATCATTTCCCTTTCATATGTGGAAAGAGCCTGATTCCTTGGACCAAGTGCTTTACTTGTGAAGGCAATAGGTTTTCCAGCCTGCTGTAACACAGCACCAATTCCAGTACCAGAAGCATCACTTTCAATAATGAAAGTTTTTGTAAAATCTGGTAAGGCTAAGACCCTTGGGGATAGCATTAATGCTTTAAGCTTATGAAAGGCATCAGTAGCCTCTTGAGTCCAAATAAAACCATCTTTCTTGGTCAATTGAGTCAAAGGGTAGCTCAATCGTCCGTAGTCAGGAATAAATTTCCGGTAATACCCTGTAAGACCCAGAAAGCCGCGCAAACTCTTCACAGAAACCGGTAAAGGCCAATCTGCCACTGCTTGCAACTTGGAAGGGTCAGCTGAAACACCTTCTCTAGAAACAATATGGCCCAAATATTCAATAGTTGTGACTCCAAATGCACACTTAGACATTTTAACAAATAGTTGATGTTGTTGCAGCAGCCCAACACAATGTTAAGATGGCTTAAGTGAGCTTCCCAAGAAGTGCTGTACACTAGTATATCATCAAAAAATACCAAAACAAACCACCTCAGACAAGCTCTGAAGATATCATTCATCAAACCTTGAAATGTGGCAGGGGCATTGGTCAAGCCAAAAGGCATTACTAGGAATTCATAATGTCCCTCATGAGTCCTGAAAGCAGTCTTCTCGATATCTGCAGAATGAACTCTTATCTGATGGTAACCACTCCTCAAATCCAATTTAGAAAAATACATTGCCCCATGTAATTCATCCAACAGGTCATCAATCAATGGAATTGGGTATTTGTCCTTAATAGTGAGCTCATTTAATTGTCTATAATCCATGCACATTCTCCAAGTGTTATCCTTCTTTTTGACCAGCAATACAGGTGAGGAAAAAGGGCTGTGACTATTTCTGATAAATCCAGAAGCTAGCAGTTCCTTAACACACTTCTCAATTTCAGTCTTCTGCAATGGGCCATAAGCATAGGGTCTAATGCTTGGAGGCTTACAACCTGCAATCAATGGAATTCTATGGTCATGTTCACGCATAGGAGGTAGTGTGGTAGGTATTCCAAACACAGACGAAAAGGAATCCAATAGAGCTTGTAACTCCTGCTGTTGAGGGTGAGCTAACTCATCTGCAAGCTTAACACATTCCTCCTTTTCCACAGCATATAAGACAGCCCCATAACAATTTGAATGCAACAATCTTTGCATTTGATGAAAAGAGATGGATTGTGTAGGTTGAGGCTTAGAACTAGACAAACTAATTTGCACACCTTCGTGCCAAAATTCCATTGTCAATTTCTCAAAATCCCATAAAACTGGCCCCAAAGTTCTCAACCATTGTATACCTAACACAATATCACAGCCACCCAATGGTAAGGCAAACATATCAGAAGTGTAAGTATAATTTCCTATTGTTAATGGCACGGCAGGACAACAACCCTTACTCTGAACCTGTCCACCATCCGCTATCATAACATCAAAGGTGTTAGACTGATCCAGTTTCCAAGCAAGCTTCTTTACCAATGCTAAATCGATGAAATTATGAGAACTCCCTGAATCAAAAAGCACCACCACAGGACAGTTTTTAACCAAGGCGGATACTTTCATAGTTTTAATTGCAGCAGGTGCAGGGGTACCAAACAAGGCACAAGCTGTAATACAACAAGCAGTAATCTCCATTTTCTGTAATTCTTGTACAATCTCCTCCTCCTCAGAACTATTATACCCCACATCTAACAATAAGATTTGCCTTCCAGCACATTTGTGACCCCTAGAAAACTTCTCAGTACAGTAAAAACAAAGATTGTTCTGTTTCTTGAATTGAATTTCCTCAGGAGTTAATTTCTTAATAGGCATATCTCGTTTAGGCATGTTTTCATGTTTAGCTGGACCTAGATGAGTCATAGCAGGCACAAGAGGTAATCTTGGCTTAAAAGATCCCACAGAATTAACTAACCTGCATTCTTGCAACTTGGCCTCAATTTCCATGGCAAAAGCCATAGCTTCTTGAACTGTAGCAGGCCTCAGCAACTTCACATCGTGTTTAAGCTCGTTCTTCAGACCCCCAATGAAACAGCTTCGACGAAAAGTTGGACTGAAATCCTTGATTCGAGTCGCCAATCGACGAAACTCTAGTATGTAAGCCTTCACAGAACCAGTCTGACGCAACTTGAACAATGATTCTGCACAATCCTCAAATTCATGAGACCCAAATTCCCTGCAAAAAGCCTTCGTAAAATCTTCCCACCGCGGCCAATGTGTAGCACAATCTTCCCATTGATACCACTGCAACGCCTCACGATCCAAATNCTCTTTCAATTTCCTCCTCATGGGTTTACTCTTTTTTTATTTATTTATAATTTTTGCAGACTTTCACAAATTGTTCCAGCAGTACAATCCTGGTGGATTAGCTTTGGGTTTTTCAGAGTTGTGATTTTGGGTAGCTCGAGTGAGGGATTCAAACTCACTAGATTGTAAGGTTCATAATTCAGACTTGTGTTTTTGACATTATATTTAGATTAGAAATTTATGAACTCGTACATGGTTTGTGATTTTGAAATTTAAATGTTGGTGTTTTTAGCTTGAGTTTGAAACCAAAGTATGAAACCTGCACATCTCAGTCTGCCATTTGTTTTCAATTTATGAAAGTTTATACCTAGTGATGTACTTGTTAGGTTTAACAAGCAAACGATTGATTGTTGGACTTTTATTTTCTGAAAATGCAGTTGGGACATAAGCTTGTAGAAAAGGGTATCATATACTTATGTTGCTTACCCTTCATGAACATTTGATTTTTCATGTGTATGACTTTGATTGTTGGCTGGAGTAAAGAGTCGTTTGTGTTTCTTTTGAATTTCTAATTGTTGGGTTTTATTTATAATGTGAATTTGATAAACCCATTAAAAAGAAGTTGTGCCCCTGTGTGTTGCGTGTTAAAGCCTCAAAACTTAAATGAGTACGTTAATTCTAAAATGATTTACAGATTTTTATCAGTGGAATTTTGGGAATGAATTGGCTTGATTTCTACCTTTGTTATTAGTATAAGCTTATGGAATAATGGAAAACAATTGTACATTTAATGAAATTTTTTTCTGCATCACAAAGAGCTAATCTTGTAAATATTTTAAGAATTAGTGATTGCAATGGTGCTTATAGGAGTGTCAATTTGATCTGGGTTTCCACTTAAACTTCAAATTGTTCAATTTTCTTAATTCTATCTGTGATTTCCAGGTTCTGCTTCCTATATTGGTTGGCTTTGTTTTGTTTCGTTTTATTTTCTTCCTTTTTTTTCTTCTCCATTCCTATTTTGCAGACATGCTTATTTAAGTGTGAGAGGGACAAAGCAGCAATGGCATTCTTTGTTTATCGTCCTTCAACTCCACATTGCAGAGGTTGACCTCAAGAGATGTGAGCCTTGGTCCTCCCAGGTATACATTCATTCATTATCACATTGCAATTTGCATGCATATATATTGAAAGTACGTTCTACTTATATTTATTGATTCCATTTCCTTAATCTTTGGTTGAAAATCTTTGTTAATTAATTAATTTTTTCTTTTTTGTGCTAATTAATTAAGTCGATCTTCAATCTTCATGGGTTTCAAAGGTCCCCTCTCTGCTACTAGTGGGTCTCAAGTCCCACAAATTAAGACACAGCTCAAGTAGCTAGCTAGTGTTACTATATATATATATATATAGCTAGCCTTACCAAGCTTTTTTCATTAACATTTTAACTTGAGCAAAAACAAGTAAATAAACATGTTTAAGTGTTTAACAAATGAACAATCATTAATTCTCTCATATGTCTGAGGAAGAGTTATTGCATATATTATTCTCTCATATGTAATATGTTATATAGTTATGTACATAAGTGTCTATGTCGCTGTCTACATGCAGACTTGGAGTTGAGCATACCTTTTTCAAAGCTAGGTAGACTTAATTAATTATTTGAGGGGCATATATTATATGATATAATTAATCTGTAGGCAGAAAATCTATGTATATGGATCTCATGGCAGGCTGTTATCTGACAAATTAATTTGAATCATTTAATAGCATTGATGGCTGGGTGTAGGGTAATACTTCTTTATATTAGACATAAAAGTAATTTTAGATGTTCTAAACCTTTATTACAATATGCATGTGGCAAATATTTTCTTAGTACCTATTTTTACATTGTTGTCTAATATGAGTAAGTGGAGATACAATTTTGTAAGAGGTTGTTTTACAAGAATATATAACATAAGGTTTTTGTTTGAACTTTGGAATGCAGCGGGTTTTGTCGTCCAAGGAAATAAACTTTCCTTATCCTCTTGGATTGACTCTACTTCACATGGTCTTCTCCTCTGTCTTATGCTTTCTACTCACCAAAGTTTTTAAGGTATTTATTTAAGTTACCAAATACTGTGATGATTATTAAGTAAAAAATACCTGTACTCTAAAACTTATTTTTTTACTTAACAGATTATGACAATTGGATGGATTAATGAAAAACAAGGAGTAGCTGTGTTTTCTGTTTACTGTATTATTCTCTAGCTTTACTCTAATAATATGTCCTATAATGTCTTGGGGTGGATATGGAGGTGCACCCTGGGGTGACCTATATATTGTGCCTTGTTTGATTGCTACCTTGTCGAATCTGACTTTTCAATGCATCTTTTTATGGGAAAAAAATAATGGGTTGTTTTATCTACCTTAGAAAGTACATTTGTCATTTGAATGTCTTCCAAATATGTTATATATATATATATTTATCAGTTGGTGAACCTTGTGTATGAAATTGAAGCTTGGCCAAATTGGAAAAATATTCTATTATATAGTTAATTAAATATGAAGTAGATATGGGTCAACACAGTTCATTTGTTTAGTTTTGATTTCCTGCACAATATCTGGATATGCTAATATGGAGGGATATGTGAATTGATATAACATGTGTTGATTTAGCTAGCTCAAGCACTGCACTTGTTTTGATTTAATAGCTCAAGTACTTGACTTATGGTGTTCTTCTTGTATGCTAGCTCAAGTACTCATTCTGATTTTTTATAACTGTAATTTTGTTTTATTAGTTTCTTATAATTGGTATTTTCTTTTGCCAGCTTAGGGACACTCAGCTATTGGAATTGGATGCTTGCTTATAGGAAGTAGCAAATTGATTTAGTTGTGTTTGTTTCTATAGGGCCTAATATATGCATTACTGTTATATAGGGAAAACATGAGACATTATTGTACTTATTGAGCCTTATGTAATACACTTAATTGATTCTTTTGAAATCATTTAATGAGATGTGTCTTACCATTTACTATTAACAACATTATATAATTAATTTACTCTTGAAAGCAACAAAAAAATGACAATGAAAAAATGCTATGGAAAAGCTATAAAAAGAACTATAAGTATTCTAAACAGTAGCAGCACATATAATAGCATTTTTGGATAGCTATATAATTATTTAATGATAGCATTTTAAAAACGCTATGATAAAGCAATATGATAACATTTTAGAAACGCTATTAAAAAGCAATATGATAGCGTTTTAGAAATGCTATAGAATAGCCTTTTTTTATAGCGTTCTAAAAATGCTATAATAGACCTCTGATCTATTATTGCGTCGGCTGTCATAGCGTATTGAAAAATACTATAAAAGGGCTTTTATAGCGTTTTTTGAGTGCTATCATAGCCCTCTTTTGTTGTAGTGTGTGTGCGTGTGTTTCCATCTTTCAAAACCCCCCATTTAGTTATTTTAGTGATTAATTGCATTGATTTGTTATTTATTAACCATTCCCTGTGGGATCGACCTCGTGCTTGTACGCTTTGCTACTGATGCGATTCGTGCACTTGCGAGTAAACTTAGAATGAGATATTTGTTTGTTTTGTTCTAAGAAAACACATTCAACAAGTTTTTGGAGAGGAGAAGTCAGAACTGGAGAGCTTCTTCAGTTCGTTCTTAGGGAATGCCAAGAGTAGCAGTGGCAAGAAGAAGAGGAAAGGACGCAAATAGAGGAATGGCAATGTCAGGCTGAAGACAGAAAAACAAGCGCTTATTGGGAGGCAACCCAAGTTTTTGTTTCGAATAATGGAGGAGGAGTCATTGAGGACCAAGGAGGCCGCGCCTACCCTTGGAGTGTCCACGCTTGCGTACGCAAGTAAACAGTTTCTTAATTTCGCTTCATAAGACAATTTTTCATTTTGGATATTTGCAATTTCCCGTTTCGCTTATTTTGATCATTCTTGCATTTATTTCATATACATTGAGGGCAATGTATCATTTAAGTGCAATTGTCATTTGTTAGTGTTTTTAGGTTAGAACAAGTGTTTAGAGTGTTTTTGAGTGTTTTTAGAAAAAGAAAAAAAAAATTTTCATTTTTAGTGTTTTTAGGTTAGGAAAAAAAATTTTCTTTTGTTTTTAAACTTAGGGTGTCAAAACCCACATCAAAATGCACGTTTTCTTTAGATTTCATCCACCTTAGTGATGGATGTGATTCTTTAGAAGTGTGCGACATTGTTTTAAGAACAAAAAGTTTTTGAGTCATTTTGGGTGTTTTAGGTCGTTTTGAGTCCCCAACTAATTGATTTGATTGTTCATGATTGTTATGAGCATGTTTTAGTATTGTGTGTATATTTGGTGTTCTTTTCATTCTAATAGTGTTCCATAACATATCTTGCAATTCTATGTCATTTGGCCTTGTTGATATGAATTTAGGTTGAGATTAGCATTTCTAATGATTATATGCATAATAGAGTAGACTTGCATGACCTAAGTGAGCTTTTGAGCCCTGTTCTTCAATTCTTCAGTGTTGCGCGCCACTCTGATTCTATCATTGTCATATAAGTCGTTGTTTTGATCTCATTATCTTTCATTTGGTCATTTGCTTGGAATATGCATAATCTTGAATCAATGAGCTAGAACTCTTTTCTTGTGTACACAAAGCATGTTGTATTTGCATAACTCTTGAGAAATGAATTTAGGCCCTGTTTGTGTACCCCATAGCCTGAAAGCCTACCCTTTACATGTTTTATCCTTAGTTACCCATTTTGAGCCTTTTAAGCCGTTTTCTTTGTTACCCCATACCAAACCCTAAGTTTGGGGGTGTTACACCTCTTTTATCCGTTTTACCCTATTGGTGGTGTTACAATGTGTTTACATGCTGATTCAGGTGAAAAAGAAGTGAAAATGCATAGCTTATACAAGATTGTGTTAGAAACGTATGTATGCCGTACCCAAAGAAAAGAAAAAGAAAAGAAATCAAAGAAAAAAAAAATGGGACGGTTTCAAAAGAAAAAGTGAGCAAAAAGAGTCAATTTAAGCTATGAAGTGCAAAGAAACAAGTGTACCTCAGAATGTTCTATTGATGCTTTCAATTCCATGAAATTAGCCCTTTGTGTTTCCCTTTCATTTCAATGCCCTATCCTAGCCTAAGCCATCATTATAACCCTATTAAACTCCTAGCTGATCTCAAGAGGCGTGTATTATACTTATGTGGAGTCTATTTAAGAAGAGAGCCTATGGTTATTGATTCTACTTCAAGCATTTGGATTCCTTTCTATGAGATCAGTATTCTTTTTCTAAATGTGCCTTTATTTCATGTACATATGTGAGCTAATTGTTTTTGTTACATATTTCCTCTCACATATACTTTTAAGTGCACATATCAACCCAATTCTTGAGTATTTATCATTAAGAGTATGTCATAGTGAGGATTGGAGTTGAATATATTGTGTATGTATTGATTTATTTTTGTTTATCTAACACTTGGATTTGTCTCAAGGATGGCCTATATGAAAATAGAGGAGTGAGGTATGTTATTTGAAATGTTATTAGAATTTGTAGAATACAATTTATATGCCTTGCTTTCCTATGTGATTAATGGTTGTGCGCAAAAATTCAGTTGTTGGGATGTTAGAGTCAGTCTTGAGTCTTTTCTTTCCTTTATTTGCTCGAGCACTAGCAAAATCTAAGTTTGGGGGTGTGATGAGTGTGCATTTTGCATCACTTTATGATACTAATTCCTTAACCTAGAGTGTTAGAACTCGATATTTTGTGTTTCTTGTCTTATTTTTGTATTTTCAGATCAAATGAAGGAGAAATGAGAAAAAAAAAAAAGCAAATGGACCCATTTTGGGACATTTCCTGGTCAAACCAGGAAAACGAGTGAAATCCTGGTCAAATCAGGAAAAGTGCAGAAATCCTAGTCAAATGAGGATTCCTAGTCACAGTAGGAAACATCAAGTCTAGAACCATTATTGCGGAGCCAGAAATGAGAAATCCTGATTCGAACAGGAATGACAGGACCGCTCTCGGATTCTACCCTGAAACCCAGAGAGGTCCTGCGAGAATCCCAAATCAAGGAAAATCCTACCGAAAATTCGGCAGAACCTCCCCTGAAAATGGACTAACCCAGAAATTATATACCTGTTTAAAAGCATGATGAGTGTGTATTTTGCATCACTTTATGATACTACTTCCTTAACCTAGAGTGTTAGAACTCGCTATTTTGTGTTTCTTGTATTGTTTTTGTATTTTCAGGTCAAATGAAGCAGAAATGAGAAAAAGAAGCAAATGGAGCCATTTTGGGACATTTCCTGGTCAAACCAGGAAAACGAGTGAAATCCTGGTCAAACAAGGAAAAGTGCAGAAATCCTAGTCAAATGAGGATTCCTAGTCACACTAGGAAACATCAAGTCCAGAACCATCATTGCGGAGCCAGAAATGAGAAATCCTGATTCGAACAGGAAATCCTGGTTGAACTAGGAAACCTAACCCAACTAGGGAAAGGAGTCCTAATGACACTAGGAGACCCCAGGGGCAATATGGTAATTACGAGAAGTCGAAATGGATAAGGAATCCTAGTTGCAGTAGGAAATGTTGGTCAAAGTCAACTCTACAAAGTCAAGGTTCTAGAAGCTTCTAGAAGGTGGTGGACATCCATAGAAATGAATGGAGTGAAGAAATGAATTTGAATTCAAATGGAAATGAAGGGAAAAGTGGGAAGTCAAAAGTGGAAGGCCCATGGGCCCTAGGGATGCCGAATCAAGATGGGCCATGCATGCACATGCATGGGCCCAAACCCTAGCAGCCCAAAGGCCATATGCAAGGAGGAAGATGGCAGCCCATGCATGCGCATGCATGCCATGCAAACCCTATCAGCCAAGGAGCCATGCGCAAGCCCAAGGTGACAAGCCCAAGGTGGAAGCGCATGGAGTGAAACCCTAGCGCATCCTTTGCAAGCCACTGAAGCCCAACAAACAAGCCCAACATGCAAGCCCAAAGCCCAAGACTACCAGCCCATGCGCAAGGGAGGGACCCTAGCTAGGCTAGGCGTGAGCCACTTAAGGCCAAAGGGAGCAGCCCAACACGCAAGGCCTTGATGCAGCTAGCCCTAGCTGAAGCCGCAAGCAACTAGGAGAGGGAAACCCTAGCAGCCGCAAGTTTGCTTCTCCTTGCCTCTCAAGGAATGCTCCTCTATATAAACCCCCTTCATTCAGAACCCTAGCATGACTTTTTTTCACCTACACACTCCAGCCGAAAATTCTCTCTTCTCCTAGTTTTATTTTTCTGTTTTAGGTTTTTAGTTTCAGCTTTTATTTTTGTGAGGATTAGAAGAGAGGTGTGGAAGCAAGGAAGGAGGACCCTTTGACGCAAGCCCTAGCTCACCCCAGCCGTGAGCCAATTGCTTGTGGAGGTTGCCTTCTCTCTTGCCTTGCCGCAACCCTCTCACTTGGTTTTCTTTAATTTTTCTTCTAGTTTTCTGATTCCATGTTAGTTTATGTTTCTGAATTAATTATCTTGTGACTCTGAATTTATTTAATTGAGTTTCTAAATTTATTTAGTTGTTTATGTTTATGCAATTTAATTTATGCAATCTAATTTAGTTGTTTAGTTGTGCCTTTAATTTTGTATTTCTGTTTTCAATTAGTGTAAGCCTTTAAATTCATTAACTTTGCATTTCTGGTTTCCTTTTACAAGCATGAATTGGGATTTTGTTTATTTGTTGCTGTTTTGTTTTATTTATGTAATTTAATTATGTAGTTTAGTTATTNATGGCTCACGGCTAGGGTGATCTAGGGCTTGCGGCAAAGGGTCCTCCTTCCTTGCTGCCACGCCACTCCCTTCCTCACTCTCTCTCTGATTTCGGCCTCTCTGAAAAAAAAAATGGGAATTCAAAAGTTCTGAAGTTTGAGAGAACATGATGTATTTATAGAGGTGTCAGGAAGGAATCCTTGGGAGGCAAGGAAAAACAAGGTGCGGCTGCAGCTAGGGTTTAGGAGACCAATGGGCTTGCGGCAAAGGGTTGGCTTTGGGCTTAAGTGAGTCACGCAAGGCCCTAGGGTTTCCTTGCTTGCGCATGGGCTTCCAGGTCTTGACGCATTGGGCTGCTGGTCTTGGGTTGCATGGCTGCTAGGGCTGACGTGATGGGCTGCCATCTTGGACTAGGCGCATTGGGCATGCACAAGGTGGGCTAGGGTTTCACTTCATGGGCTGCCACCTTGAGCTTGCATCTTGGGCTTGTGCATGGGTCTTGGGCATTGGCTTTGGGCTGCTAGGGTTTGGGCCCATGCATGTGTATGCATGGCCCATCCTGGGTCGGCATCCCTTAGGCCCATGGGCCCTCGACTTTTGGCTTCCCATCTTGCCCCTCATTTCCATTTGAATTCAAATTCCTTTCTTCCCTCCATTCATTTCCATGGATGTCCACCACCTTCTGGAAGCTTCTGGAACCTTGACTTTGTAGAGTTGACTTTGACCAACATTTCCTAGTCTAACTAGGATTTCTTGTAAATGAAGGATTCCTTATCCATGTCGACTTCTCGTAATGACCATATTGCCCCTGGGGTCTCCTAGTGTTATTAGGACTCCTTCCCCTAGCCAAAAGGACCATTTTTAGACATTTCCTGGTCAAACTAGGAAAACGAGGGAAATCCTGGTCAAACTAGGAAAGGGGCCGAAATCCTAGTCAAATGAGGATTCCTAGTCACACTAGGAAGCATCAAGTCCAGAACCATCATTGCGAAGCCAGAAATGAGAAATCTTGATTGAAACAGAAAATCCTGGTTGAACTAGGAAACCTAACCCTACTAGGGAAAGGAGTCCTAATGACACTAGGAGACCCCAGGGGCAATATGGTCAATACGGGAAGTCGGAATGGATAAAGAATCCCTCATTTACAAGAAATCCTAGTTGCACTAGGAAATGTTGGTCAAAGTCAACTCTACAAAGTCAAGGTTCCAGAAGCTTCTAGAAGGTGGTGGACATCCATGGAAATAAATGGAGGGAAGAAATAAATTCAAATTCAAATGGAAATGAGAGACAAAATGGGAAGTCAAAGTTAATGGTCAAGGGTCAACTATGACAAAGTCAACAAGTCAAATGGGTCATGGGCCTATGCAATGCCGAAATCTTAAGGGGCCATGCATGCATTCCGAGTTTTCTAGCTCAAGATATGGCCATTTTAGTGGAGGTAGCGCAGCAGTTCCGCGAGCTGAAAAAGGGAATTACGCCCAAAAAGAGCTCAAATCAGCCCAAGGCCCATGCTTGGCCGAAAATTATAAGCCTTGGTGTGCAAGGAATGCACTTATCCCACATTGAAGAGAAAGAGAAATCTCAGCCCCACTCTCCTCTATAAATATATCTTTATAACTCAAGAAGGGGGTTCTCTCCTCTGGACTTTTGAGAAACCCTAGCTAGCCTCCCTCTTTCTTGCCGCACACCCCTATCTTTCTTCTCTCTTCCTTTTATTTTTCTGAAGCAAACCCTAGCAGCCACCATCTCTTTCTTTTCTTGTGCCGCAACCACCTTCTCTTCCTCTCTCTCTCTATTTTTCTTCTTTTCTTTTGTGGCCGAACCCTACCAGCCACCTTTGTTTGTGTGTCTTCTATTTTTGCGCTGAGTTGAAGAAGGAGAAGGGAGCCAAGCCGCAGCCACCACCACCTAGTCACGCCTCCACCTTGCTGCCACCTTGCCGAGCACCTCAGC
The DNA here is from genome assembly GCA_003254865.1 of Dryas drummondii. NCBI lineage: Eukaryota > Viridiplantae > Streptophyta > Magnoliopsida > Rosales > Rosaceae > Dryas > Dryas drummondii. The sequence goes on from QANW01001400.1 coordinate 229,665, forward strand.
CACCTTGCCGTGGAGCCCAAGGCCGAGTAGCACCATTGCGACACCACCCTTGCAACCGCATCATCTCATGCTGTCATCTCGCCTTCACCTTGCTGCCTCGGCTTGATTTCTTCTTCCCTTTTATTTTAATTGTTTTAATTATGCTTTATTTATTTATGGTTTTAATTATGTGTAACTGAATATTGGGCTAGGGCTAGGATGAAGCCCTAGCGATGCTGTTTACTCTCACTATGGATTATTGATTTTTAATTATTTACATGTTGACAAATCTTGGATCTCTGTTTAAATTGAATCTATTTATTTTGCATCTTTGACTGATCACCTTAGGTTGCATGCATCTAGATATATGTTGTGAAACAAAATAAGCTCGAAAGGATGATAGTTTCAATAGGCAACAAGTGGGTATCATAAGATAATATTCATGAGAAAAGGGATCATAGAGGACATAGGGTACATTAATTTGGAGCTATGCGCTATGTGTTTGTCACTCTCACAGATTGTAATGACTCTTGCATGGGTAACAGCTACCTTAGCTTAGCACTAGGGAACATGCAAGTTAACTGGATAAGAAAGGCCCAAGAAGCTCTTAGTTTATGCACAGTAAGGGGAGTAATTGCTAAAAGTAACTGGCCAAACCTTTTAGTAGACGAACTTTGTTGACATGTTTATATATTGATTGTTAATATCCATAGCAGAGTGAATGGTATGCTAGTGGTGGATTCTGACCCCTAGTGTTTCTTTATTATTGTTTTACCCGAAATCTTTCAGTTATCATTTTAAAGTTTGTTATTTCTCTGTTCGTTTAGTTTAGCCTTAAAAACCAATCAAAATCCCCCATTTGCGTGTGTGAGTTAGAGTTGAGTTAATTGAATTTAATTGAGTTAGTAATCGTATGCTAGTACAATTCCCTGTGGTATCGACATCGTATTTGTAAGTTTAGTACTCCGCGATTCGTACACTTGCGAGTTAATCTAGAGCTCAGAAAAGGTTATTTAATTTGCTCTAGGAAAACATACAACAAGTTTTTGGCGCCGTTTCCGGGGAATTGTTATTTGTGTTGATTGCTAGTTTAATTAACTTTAGTTAAGTCATTTTAGTTAGGTTTTAGTTTCTGTTTTTATTTTTTGTTCTCACTGATTTTTCTTGTTTCTAAGGTACAATGGAGGAATCACATTCGAATATCACTCATCTTTCACGCGTAGAAGGCCAAAAGGTGTTGAGCGCATACAAGGGAAGGCCGAAACTAAATTGGACACCGTTAAGGATGAGGTCGACTCTTGTGTTGCCGAAAGGAAGTGAATCTGAAGAAGCATACGAAGAGGAGAAATCAGAAGAGGAGGTCGAGGAGACCTTGCAGCCGAATGCATCTCAAATGAGAATACCTTTGAGTGGTTATTCGTCTCCAACGCTTCTAGCTCAACCTACATGCATTGTTTACTCTCAAGTGGAAGCTGATTTTGAACTTTCAAGTGGGACAATCAAACTTCTTCCATCATTTCATGGGTTAGAAGGAGAGGATCCCTACGTGCATATCAAGGAATTTCATGCAATATGCGAGATTGGCAAGCTGAGGGGGTTGAGCGATGATCAAAGAAAGTTAAGGTTATTTCCATTCTCTCTTAAAGATAAAGCTAAACATTGGTTGTTTTCCTTGCAGGTCGCTTCAATTAGACCATGGGAGGAACTGGCATCTAAGTTTCTTCTGAGGTTCTATCCAATTAGCAAGACTACCATCATGAGGAAGCAGATCTTAGGGTTTACACAATCAGAGGACGAAGTGTTTCATGAGAGTGGGGAAAGGTATCAAGAGCTTCTGACTTCGTGTCCGCACCATAATTTTGCCCCGCGGATGTAGATTGAGTATTTTTATGAGGGTCTGTTGGATCAAGATCGTAATATGGTGGACATGACATGTGGAGGAGCACTAAAAAAGAAGACTTTTGAGGAAGCATGGACACTCTTTGACACATTGGCGTTGAGTTCACAGCAGTGGAATAGACG
>QANW01001400.1:237385-263120 GCA_003254865.1 Dryas drummondii
ATTGAAGCATTATTAGAGGTTGAAGAATAAATTCTATATGTATCTTGCTTGACTATGCTATGGATGACTGTGCTTATGAAATCATGTGTTGGCATGTTTTGAGTCTGTCTTGAGTCTTTTCTTTATTCTTTTTGCTCGAGGACTAGCAAAATCTAAGTTTGGGGGTGTGTTGAGTGCTCATTTTACGCTATTTTATGATACTAACTCCTTAACTCAGAGTGCAAGAACTCGATACTTTGTGTGTTTTAGTTTGTTTTTGTTTTTATAGGATAAAATGAGCAAAGAAGAGAAAAGAAGCCAAAAGGACCATTTTTAGACATTTCCTGGTCAAACTAGGAAAACGAGGGAAATCCTGGTCAAACCAGGAAAGGGGCCGAAATCCTAGTCAAATGAGGATTCCTAGTCACACTAGGAAGCATCAAGTCCAGAACCATCATTGCGGAGCCAGAAATGAGAAATCCTGATTGAAACAGGAAATCCTGGTTGAACTAGGAAACCTAACCCTACTAGGGAAAGGAGTCCTAATGACACTAGGAGACCCCAGGGGCAATATGGTCAATACGGGAAGTCGGAATGGATAAAGAATCCCTCATTTACAAGAAATCCTAGTTGCACTAGGAAATGTTGGTCAAAGTCAACTCTACAAAGTCAAGGTTCCAGAAGCTTCTAGAAGGTGGTGGACATCCATGGAAATAAATGGAGGGAAGAAATGAATTCAAATTCAAATGGAAATGAGGGACAAAATGGGAAGTCAAAGTTAATGGTCAAGGGTCAACTATGACAAAGTCAACAAGTCAAATGGGTCATGGGCCTATGCAATGCCGAAATCTGAAGGGGCCATGTATGCATGCATGCGCCAGCCTAAGAGGAAGCCCAATGCGCCAACCCAAGACTAGCAGCCATGCACTAAACCCTAGGGGCTGGCGTGTGTCACTTAAGCCCAAAGCCAAAGCCCTTGCCGCAAGCCCAATGCTCTCCTAACCCTAGCTGCTGCCGCACTTTCTTGTCCTTGCCTCCCAAGGAATCCTAGCTGGAAAAAGAAGTCAAAACCCTGGAAAATAGAGCACCAATTTCGACAGCAATTCTGTAATTCTCCAGAATGAATCAGGTAGCATGCCATATATGGTTGGAAAGATACGGATGTTAGCTTCGCAGGGAATTTTACGGATTTCGATTCCGAGTTTTCTAGCTCAAGATATGGCCATTTTAGTGGAGGTAGCGCAGCAGTTCCGCGAGCTGAAAAAGGAGTTACGCCCAAAAAGAGCCCAAATCAGCCCAAGGCCCATGCTTGGCCGAAAATTATAAGCCTTGGTGTGCAAGGAATGCACTTATCCCACATTGAAGAGAAAGAGAAATCTCAGCCCCACTTCCCTCTATAAATATATCTCTAAAAATCAGAAAAAGGGTCCTGAAGTTCTCTTTCATTTTTCAGAAACCCTAGCTAGCCTCCCTCTTCCTTGCCGCACACCCCTTCTCTTCTCTCTCTCTTTTTCTTTTATTTTTCTGAAGCAAACCCTAGCAGCCACCATCTCTTTCTTTTCTTGTGCCGCAACCACCTTCTCTTCCTCTCTCTTTATTTTTCTTCTTTTCTTTTGTGGCCGAACCCTACCAGCCACCTTTGTTTGTGTGTCTTCTATTTTTACGCTGAGTTGAAGAAGGAGAAGGGAACCAAGCCGCAGCCACCACCACCTAGTCACGCCTCCACCTTGCTGCCACCTTGCCGAGCACCTCAGCCACCTTGCCGTGGAGCCCAAGGCCGAGTGGCACCATTGCGACACCACCCTTACAACCGCATCATCTCATGCTGTCATCTCGCCTTCACCTTGCTGCCTCGGCTTGATTTCTTCTTCCCTTTCTTTTATTTTAATTGTTTTAATTATGCTTTATTTATTTATGATTTTAATTATGTGTAACTGAATATTGGGCTAGGGCTAGGATGAAGCCCTAGCGATGTTGTTTACTCTCACTATGGATTATTGATTTTTAATTATTTACATGTTGACAAATCTTGGATCTCTGTTTAAATTGAATCTATTTGTTTCGCATCTTTGACTGATCACCTTAGGTTGCATGCATCTAGATATATGTTGTGAAACTAAATAAGCTCGAAAGGATGATAGTTTCAATAGGCAACAAGTGGGTATCCTAAGATAATATTCATGAGAAAAGAGATCATAGATGACATACAGTACATTAATTTGGAGCCATGCGCTATGTGTTTGTCACTCTCACAGATCGTAACGACTCTTGCATGGGTAACAGCTGCCTTAGCTTAGAACTAGGGAACATGCAAGTTAACTGGCTAAGGAAGGCCCAAGAAGCTCTTAGTTTATGCACAGTAAGGGGAGTAATTGCTAAAAGTAACTAGCCAAACCTTTTAGTAGACGAACTTTGTTGACATGTTTATATATTGATTGTTAATATCCATAGTAGAGTGAATGGTATGCTAGTGGTGGATTCTGACCCCTAGTGTTTCTTTATTATTGTTTTACCCGAAATCTTTCAGTTATCATTTTAAAGTTTGTTATTTCTCTGTTCGTTTAGTTTAGCCTTAAAAACCAATCAAAACCCCCCATTTGCGTGTGTGAGTTAGAGTTGAGTTAATTGAATTTAATTGAGTTAGTAATCGTACGCTAGTACAATTCCCTGTGGGATCGACCTCGTATTTGTAAGCTTTGCTACTTCGCGATTCGTGCACTTGTGAGTTAACCTTGAGCTCAGAAAAGGTTATTTAATTTGCTCTAGGAAAACATACAACAATTTCCTAGTCCAACTAGGATTTCTTGTAAATGAAGGATTCCTTATCTATTTCGACTTCTCGTAATGACCATATTGCCCCTGGGGTCTCCTAGTGTTATTAGGACTCCTTCCCCTAGTAGGGTTAGGTTTCCTAGTTCAACCAGGAATTCCTGTTCCAATCAGGATTTCTCATTTCTGGCTTTGCAATGATGGTTCTGGACGTGATGTTTCCTACTGTGATTAGGAATCCTCATTTGACTAGGATTTCTGCACTTTTCCTGGTTTGACCAGGATTTCACTCGTTTTCCTGGTTTGACCAGGATTTCACTCGTTTTCCTAGTTTGACCAGGAAATGTCCAAAAATGACTCCATTTGCTCCTATTTCCTATTTTTGCTTAATTTGACCTAAAAACACAAAAACAAGACAAAGGACACAAAAGTATCGAGTTCTAACACTCTAGGTTAGGGAGTTAGTATAATAAAATAACGTAAAATGAACACTCATCAATAAGATTGCTCAGATTGCTCAAAGCACCACTTCCCTTGCTCAGAGCACCAACGCCTTCATGAACCGTACCGAGCTGCAGATGCAAGCCAATTCGAAGGCTATTGCACACTTGGAGAGTCAAATGGGTCAGATTGCCACTACTTTGGGTTAGAGAGAGAAGGGGAAGTTGCCAAGTCAGCCCATCGTCAACCCGAAGAATGAGGAGCATGTAAATGCTATTTTGAGGACTACTGCAAGAAAGAGAGTGAGAGTGGTCAAAACTAAGGAAGTGATTGAGATCAGTGATAGTGAGGAAGAGGAGGATCCGGAAATGATTGAGGAGAAAGCTGATACACGTGTGATTCCCCTCATTCCGGACATCGACATTACTAAGTTTCCAGCAACCATGAGGGAGTTGAAGTCTATTGAGAAGAAGGTTGAGGAGCAAGGGCATAGTCACAACGTTCCTAGGGAGATTTGTGGTTATCTCTTTGCATCTTTTCCAAGCAAGAAGAAGGATCCGGGCTCGTTAGTCATACCATGCAGCATAGGGGAGTATGAGATCGCCAATGCCTTAGTTGACAATGGCTCAGCTATCAATGTCATGCCGCTGGTTGTGTTCGAGAGGCTTGGATTTGAGGAGGCTGATTTGCTACCGTTTGACTTGAACATTCGTTTCGCAAACTCTTCAGTCGAGAAAGCCCGTGGTATGCTTGTGGATGTTTTGGTTAAATGTCGTAAATTACTAATCCCCTCTGATTTCATAGTGCTAGATGTGCCGAGACTTCCGGGCGACGTTTCGATTATTCTTGGGAGACCATTTTTGTGCACCTCTAACATGGAGTACAAAGCATTGGAGAGAACCATGAAGATTCGGCACTACACCAAGCAAGAGGTGTATTTGCTCACTTCCGAGATGCCAGAAAACGAGGAGATCACTTTTTATGGAGAGGAGAAGTCAGAGATGGAGAGCTTCTTCAGTGCGTTCTTAGGGAATGCCGAGAGTAGTAATGGCAAAAAGAGGAAGAGGAAAGGACGCAAGTAGAGGTGAAGGCAATGTCAGGCTGAAGACAGAAAAACAAGCGCTTATTGGGAGGCAACCCAAGTTTTTAGTTTCGAATAATGGAGGAGGAGTCATCGAGGACCAAGGAGGCCGCGCCTACCCTTGGAGTGTCCACGCTTGCATACGCAAGTAAACAGTTTCTTTATTTCGCTTCATAAGACAATTTTTCATTTTGGTGTGTTTATTTGGTTTTGGATATTTGCAATTTCCCGTTTCGCTTAAGTTGATCATTCTTGCATTTATTTCATATACATTGAGGGAAATGTATCATTTAAGTGTGGGGGGAAGGGCAATTGTCATTTGTCAGTGTTTTTAGGTTAGAACAATTGTTTAGGGTGTTTTACGTGTTTTTGAGTGTTTTTAGAAAAAGGAAAAAAAAATTTCGTTTTTAGTGTTTTTAGGTGTTTTTAGGTTAGGAAAAAACTTTTTCTTTTGTTTTTAAACTTAGGGTGTCAAAACCCACATCAAAATGCACGTTTTCGTTAGATCTCATTCACCTTAGTGATGGATGTGATTCTTTAGAAGTGTGCGACGTTATTTTAAAAACAAAAAGTTTTTGAGTCATTTTGGTTGTTTCAGGTCGTTTGGAGTCCCCAACTAATTGATTTGAGTGTGCATGATTGTTATGAGCATGTTTTATTATTGTGTGTATATTTGGTGTTCTTTTCATTCTAATAGTGTTCCATAACATATCTTGCAATTCTATGTCATTTGGCCTTGTTGATATGAATTTAGGTTGAGATTAGCATTACTAATGATTATATGCATAATAGAGTAGACTTGCATGACCTAAGTGAGCTTTTGAGCCCTGTTCTTCAATTCTTGAGTGTTGCGCGCCACTCTGATTCGATCATTGTCATATAAGTCGTTGTTTTGATCTCATTATCTTTCATTTGGTCATTTGCTTGGAATAATGCATAATCTTGAATCAATGAGCTAGAACTCTTTTCTCGTGTACACAAAGCATGTGGTATATGCATAACTCTTGAGAAATGAATTTAGGCCCTGTTTGTGTACCCCATAGCCTGAAAGCCTACCCATTACATGTTTTATCCTTAGTTACCTATTTTGAGCCTTTTTAGCCGTTTTCTTTGTTACCCCATACCAAACCCTAAGTTTGGGGGTGCTACACCCCTTTTACCCGTTTTACCTTTTTATGGTATTGCAAGTTGTTTATATGTTGATTGAGGTGAAAAAGAAGTGAAAATGCATAGCTTATACAAAAATGTGTCAGAAAAGTATGTATGCCGTGCCCAAAGAAAAGAAAAAGTAAAGAAATCAAAGAAAAGAGATGGGACGGTTTCAAAAGAAAAAGTGAGCAAAAAGAGTTCAAATTGAGCTATGAAGTGCAAAAAAGCAAAGTGTACCTCAAAATGTTCTATTGATGCTTGCAATTCCATGAATTTAGCCCTTTGTGTTTCCGTTTCATTTCAATACCTTATCCTAGCCTAAGCCTTCATTATAACCCTATTAAAGCCCTAGCTGAACTCAAGAGGTGTGTATTATACTTATGTGGAGTCTATTAGAGAAGGGAGCCTATGGTTTTTGATTCTATTTCAAGCATTTGGATTCCTTTCATGAGATCAGTATTCTTTCTAAAATGTGCCTTTATTTCATGTACATATGTGAGCTAATTGTTTTTGTTACATATTTTCTCTCACGTATACTTTTGAGTGCACATATCTGCCCAATTCTTGAGTTTTTATCATTGAGAGTACGCCATAGTGAGGATTGGAGTTGACTCTATTATGTATGTATTGAATTAGTCTTGTTTGTCTAATACTTGGATTTGTGTCAAGGATGGCCTATATGACAATCGAGGAGCGAGGTATGTGTTTTGAAATGTTTTTAGAATTTGGAGAATACAATTTATATGCCTTGCTTTCCTATGTGATTAATGGTTGTGCGCATGAATTCAGTTGTTGGGATGTTAGAGTCAGTCTTGAGTCTTTTCTTTCCTTTATTTGCTCGAGGACTAGCAAAATCTAAGTTTGGGGGTGTGATGAGTGTGCATTTTGCATCACTTTATGATACTAATTCCTTAACCTAGAGTGTTAGAACTCGCTATTTTGTGTTTCTTGTCTTGTTTTTGTATTTTCAGGTCAAATGAAGCAGAAATGAGAAAAAAAAAAAAAGCAAATTGAGCCATTTTGGGACATTTCCTGGTCAAACCAGGAAAACGAGTGAAATCCTGGTCAAACCAGGAAAACGAGTGAAATCCTGGTCAAACCAGGAAAAGTGCAGAAATCTTAGTCAAATTAGGATTCCTAGTCACACTAGGAAACATCAAGTCCAGAACCAATATTGCGGAGCCAGAAATGTGAAATCCTGATTCGAACAGGAAATCCTGGTTGAACTAGGAAACCTAACCCAACTAGGGAAAGGAGTCCTAGTGACACTAGGAGACCCCAAGGGCAATATGGTCTTTACGAGAAGTCGAAATGGATAAGGAATCTCTCATTTTCAAGGAATCCTAGTTGCACCAGGAAATGTTGTTCAAAATTCCAGAAGCTTCTAGAAGGTGGTGGACATCCATGGAAATGAATGGAGAGAAGAAATGAATTTGAATTCAAATGGAAATGAGGGGCAAAATGGGAAGTCAAAAGTGGAGGGCTCATGGGCCCTAGGGATGCCGAACCAAGGTGGGCCATGCATGCACATGCATGGGCCCAAACCCTAGCAGCCCAAAGGCCATACGCAAGGAGGAAGATGGCAGCCCATGCATGCGCATGCATGCCATGCAAACCCTAGCAAGGAAGGGGGCCCATGCGCAAGCCCAAGGTGACAAGCCCAAGGAGGAAGCCCATGGAGTGAAACCCTAGCCCATCTTGTGCAAGCCACTGAAGCCCAACATGCAAGCCCAACATGCAAGCCCAAAGCCCAAGACTACCAGCCCATGCGCAAGGGAGGGACCCTAGCTAGGCTAGGCGTGAGGCACTTAAGCCCAAAGGGAGCAGCCCAACACGCAAGGCCCTGATTCAGCTAGCCCTAGCTGAAGCCGCAAGCAACTAGGAGAGGGAAACCCTAGCAGCAGCAAGTTTGCTTCTCCTTGCCTTTCAAGGAATGCTCCTCTATATAAAACCCCTTCATTCAGAACCCTAGCATAACTTTTTGCACCTACACACTCCAGCCGAAAATTCTCTCTTCTCCTAGTTTATTTTTCTGTTCTAGGTTTTATTTTTCATTTTTCAGTTTTGTTCTTGTGAGGGCTAGCCGAAGGTTGAGAGAGAGAAGGAAGTGGCCTGGCTGCAAGGAAGAACACCCCTAAGCCGCAAGCCCTAGCTCACCATAGCCGTGAGCCAATTGCTTGTGCAAGGTGCTTCTTCTTCCTTGTCTTGCCGCAGCCCGTTCCTTGTGTTTCCTTCAATTTTTGTTCTAGTTTTCTAGTTTATTATTTGGACATTGGTTTCTGAATTTATTTTATGCCTCTGAATTTAATTAATTAAGTTTCTGATTTTATTTAGTTTGCCTTCTGATTTCATTTAATTCATGCAATTTAATTTAGTTGTTTAGTTTAAATTTTTAATTTCATTAACTTTGCGTTTTTGATTTCCTTTTACAAGCATGTATTGGGATTTTGTTTATTTGTTGCTGTTTTGTCTTTATTTATTTAATTTAATTATGTAGTTTAGTTATTCTATCTTGCATGTTAGTCGTAGGTCGATTAATGGATTTGCATGTTCTAACAAATCGTTTATCCGTCTCTTGGTCTGTTAGTTTGATGTTTGCACATATTAAATTCCCACTATCTATTAGAACCCCCGTCACTAGTTGTTTGCATCCTTTGACTGGCCACCTTAGGGTAATTGCATCTAGTTTATCCGTTAGGTTTAGCTGTGAAATAGTCAAAGACACTAAACCACAAGTAACAAGGGAATAAGGGATTATTCTTGGTAGTGGGGTTGGGCGACCTCTATAAGGAAATAGTCAAAGCTTATATGTTGTACATGTTTGACGTTCTCATAAAACTTAATGACTCCTGCATGGGTAACAGCTGCCTTAGCTTGAACTAGGGAACATGTAGGTTAACTGGCTAAGGAAGGCCCAAGAAGCTCTTAGTTTATGCATTAAGAGAACAATGGCGAGAAAGTAACTAGCCAAACCTTTTTAGCTGTCAAACTTTAATATGTTGTGTTCAAATTAACTGTCATTAGCCTTGGATGGTTATTGCATGCTTATCTGATTTGAAATTGAAAACTTAACATTGCAAGATAGAATAAAGTGTGTGTGCGTGTGGTGATGTGTGGGTGTGTTCCATCTTTCTAAAATCCCCCATTTAGTTATTCTAGCGATTAATTGCATTGATTTATTGTATGTTAACCATTCCCTGTGGGATCGACCTCGTGCTTGTACGCTTTGCTACTGATGCGATTCGTGCACTTGCGAGTAAACTTAGAATGAGGTCATTGTTTATTTTATTCTAAGAAAACACATCAACAAAGCACTTCTACGTCTTTCAGCCACCTCTACCACAAGCATATAAGGGTCTCAGACCCGTCCAAAGATAAATACAACTAATTTTCATAGGTTATCAGAGCTATTATAGATTTTATCCTTATACAAATAACAATAAAAGGGAACTCTAAAAGCCTACAAGGTCTTCAAACGTTTTTCAGAGTGCCTCGACGTTCTCCTTGGCTTGACCGCTCCTACCTGGGGAAATTGTTAAAATAAATAAGACGTGAGAGAAAAGTCTCAGTGAGTGGACATAGAAGTTTTAATAGCATGTAGTTTGTCGTAAACTCTAAATTTGATTTTTCCTTTAGAATTTTCCAGTTTTAAAACATTTTCACAAATCCCTTTCTAAACCATCTCAAAACTATAAATCAAACTCTGAAAAACAATTAATACTCTCAAGCTGTAAAATTATTAAAATATCTAAAATAAAATACATTGCCTTAATGAAACTGTCGTTTAAAACGTTTACTGGTGTAATATATTTTCTCAAAACACTTCATTACTGAAAACTCACGCCACACTAGTACCCGGAAAACTGCTGGTCATACACTGCCGAGTCATCTCTAGGCAAGTGCAAAGCAAATATACACCTGTGCTGGTCATACACCGCCGAGTCATCTCTAGGCGAGTGCAGAGCAATTATGTACCTGTGCTGGTCATACACCGCTGAGTCATCTCTAGGCGAGTGCAGAGCAATTATGTACCTGTGCCGGTCATACACCGCCGAGTCATCTCTAAGCGAGTGCAGAGCAATTATATACCTGCTGTAGGGGGGTACTAATATGACGGTTTAAAACTGCTCATTTATCTTCATAAAATTCGTAACTCAAATCAATATTTCTAATTCAAGACTCATGATAACCAAATAATAAAATCACAATTTAAGAAAACACTTCCAAATCACAGATCCAATTCAACCTCTATTATCTCTCAAACAAATTCAATAACCACATAAATAAATCATGAATTTAGAAAAGCATTTGCAAAATAAAGTCCACTCACTGTGAAAAGTCCTAGCTTCGATCCTCCGCCGGATCGTTACGAGTCACAGCCGTGTCGCCTAAAGAATATACAATAATTCCAATTAGTTTTGACTCGATAATAATTAAAGTGTGTACAGAAATATTGAACCTAATTGCCACGCCCATTATCAATTAACCCAATATTTATTTACTTAAAGCATATTAACCCCGTAAGCACTACTTTCTTCTTGGAATCCCCTTGGCTCAACCCAACATCCCACAACGAATCCTAAACTTGAAAGAGACTTGTCCAATGTTCACTTTGATCGAAAGGCTCTCCCTAGAACAAAATTAGTATTAAAATGTCTCAATTTAATTCTACAATAACTCCGTCTTTTCCACTATAAATGACATAGCCAAAACCAAATATAATCCTCAAAATTAAATCTACATAGCCGCCCTCAATCGAATACACAATCCGAGAGTAAGTTCGGTATCTAGAGACTATCCGATTACGATCCAAACATTGAATTTCCCTTCAACCCAAGTGAATCCCCCTATTCAACACAATCCAACTCATTAAAAATCTGTTTTACTCATTATCTAAGGGAAGTGGTGGCTGGGTGATTGAAACCACCGTTGTAGCCGCTCAAGGTGGCGGTAATAAACCAAAATCCACCATTTCTCCAAAATTTCTCTAACTTTTCCGTTCTAACATCAAAAATGGAGTTCCTAGAGATGAAATTTATCCAATAAAATAACACGAACACACTGTAATCCAATAATCAAAGAAATTCCGAAATGGTCCTAAACTCCCATAAATTTGAAGTTTCAATTTTCTATATTTTCAGAGCTAACAACCAGAGAGAATAAAAATCCAAAGAAAGAGGAAGAAAACCCACTTACAAGGAAGGTGATTGGCGCCGGAAAACTGGTCGGAGAAGGGAGAGAAGCCGGCGGCCAGTGGAGCTCTTCTGACAGCAACCGCGCGTAGGGCATGGCTGGGTCGGCTGGAGGAGGGCCGGGCTGAGCTGATCGGCCGACGTGGAAGGTCGCCGGTGGTCGGGGTCGATGGGAAAGGCCGCCGAAAGTGGCTGGGTAGCTGGGTTGGCCGTGCACAGAGAAAAGGGGGAGAGAGAGAACTCGGGGAGAGAGGAGACCGGGGGGTGGTCGGCGCCTGGGGGGAAGCTCGCCGGAGCCAGAGGCCAGGTCGGCGAGTGGTGGTCGACGGCGAGGTGAGTGGGGGTGGCTGGGCTGGTGCGCGCAGGGGAAAGGGTGCGGGGGTGGAGTGAAGACCGGGAGAGGGAGAGTGCGGGGAGAGAGAGAATGTTCTAGAGAGAGAGAGAGAGAGAAATTTCTAGAAAGTCTGATTTTTAAACCCCAATTTTGTCATTTTACGAAATTGCCCCTCGCTTCAAACACCCATATCTTTCAAACTGTATCTCAGATCGAAGCGTGCTACGTGTCTATGGACTCAGGGGATCGAAACCTATCTAACGGACCCGAAGTCAAAATCGAAAACCCATTCATTTTAAAAGTCAACTTTTGGTCAAACCCCAAATTAAAACAAAAATAAATAAATCAAAACTTTAAATCAAAACCCCTTTCTATTTTTCAAATAAATCTCAAAATCTTTAAAATACAATCCAACATCTTTTATAAACCTCTTAAAAACATAGTTAAATAAAGATTTAAATTTCTAGTGAAAGATTTAGGTCGGGTCGTTACAAGGAAATCCTGGTTGAACTAGGAAACCTGACCCAACTAGGTAAAGGAGTCCTAATGACACTAGGAGACCCCAGGGGCAATATGGTCATTACGAGAAGTCGAAATGGATAAGGAATCTCTCATTTACAAGAAATCCTAGTTGCACTAGGAAATGTTGGTCAAAGTCAACTCTACAAAGTCAAGGTTCCAGAAGCTTCTAGAAGGTGGTGGACATCCATGGAAATGAATGGAGGGAAGAAATGAATTTGAATTCAAATGGAAATGAGGGGCAAAATGGGAAGTCAAAAGTGGAGCGCCCATGGGCCCTAGAGATGCCGAACCAAGATGGGACATGTATGCACATGCATGGGCCCAAACCCTAGCAGCCCAAAGGCCATGCGTAAGGAGCAAGATGGCAGCCCATGCATGCGCATGCATGCCATGCAAACCCTAGCAGCCAAGGAGCCCATGCGCAAGCCCAAGATGCAAGCCCAAGGTGGAAGCCCATGGAGTGAAACCCTAGCCCATCTTGTGCAAGTCACTTCAGCCCAACATGCAAGCCCAAAGCCCAAACCCTAGCAGCCCATGCGCAAGGAACGAACCCTAGCTAGGCTAGGCGTGAATCACTTAAGCCCAAGGAGCATCCCATGCCGCAAGGCCTGATGCACCCTAACCCTAGCTGCTGCTGCAAGTCACATTCTCCTTGCCTCTCAAGGATTGCACCTCTATATATATCCCCTTAATTCAGAACCCCAGGGATCACTTCTCACTTCCTACACTCCAGCCGAAATTTCTTTAGTCTTTAGTTTATTTTTCTGTTTGAGGTTTTATTTTCAGATTTTAGTTTTGTTTTTGTGAGGGCTAGCCGAAGGTTGAGAGAGAGATAGGAGTGGCGTGGCTGCAAGGAAGAGCACCCCTACGCCGCAAGCCCTAGCTCACCATAGCCGTGAGCCAATTGCTTGCGCAAGGTGCCTTCTCTTCCCTGTCTTGCCGCAGCCCCTCCCACTTGTTTCTTTTGATGTTTCTTCTAGTTTTCTATTTTATTGTTGGATTGTGCCTCTGAATATATTTAATTAAGTTTCTGAATTTATTTAGTTTGCCTTTTTATTTCATTTAATTCATGTTGCTGAGTTCAATTCGTTTATGCATTTAATTTTGTTTACTTTGTGTTTCTGATTTCTTTTGCAAGCATGAATTGAGACTTTGTTTACTGTTTCTGTTTTGTTTTATTTAATTTAAGTGTGTAGGTTAGTTATTCTATCTTGCATGTTAGTTGTAGGTTGATTAATGGATTTGTATGCTCTAACAAATCGTTTATCCGTCTTTTGGTCTGTTAGTTTGATGTTTGCATGTATTAAATTTCCACTATCTATTAGAACCCGTCACTAGTTATTTGCATCCTTTGACTGGTCACCTTAGGGTAATTGCATCTAGTTTAATTGTTAGGTTTAGCTGTGAAATAGTCAAAGACACTAAACCACAAGTAACAAGGGAATAAGGGATTATTCTTGGTAGTGGGGTTGGGTGACCTCTATAAGAAAATAGTTAAAGCTTATATGTTGTGCATGCTTGACGTTCTCATAAAACTTAATGACTCTTGCATGGGTAACAGTTGCCTTAGCTTGAACTAGGGAACATGTAGGTTAACTGGCTAAGGAAGGCCCAAGAAGCTCTTAGTTTATGCATTAGGAGAACAATTGCGAAAAAGTAACTAGTCAAACCTTTTTAGCAGTTAAACTTTAATATGTTGTGTTCAAATCAAAAACTTGTTGATTGTGTTTTCTTAGAACAAAATAAACATCTATTTCATTCCAAGTATACTCGCAATTGCACTAATCGCATTAGTAGCAAAGCGTACAAGCACGAGGTCGATCCCACAGGGAATGGTTAATACACAACAAATCAATTCAATTAATCAATAGAATAACTTAATGGGGGGTTTTAAAGATGGAAACACACGCACACATCACCACACGCACACACCCTTTATTCTATCTTGCAATGTTAAGTTTTCAGTTTCAAATCAAATAAGTATGCAATAACCATCAAAGGCTAATGACAGTTAATTTGAACACAACATATTAAAGTTTGACTGCTAAAAAGGTTTGACTAGTTAGTTTCTCGCAATTGTTCTCCTAATGCATAAACTAAGAGCTTCTTGGGCCTTCCTTAGCCAGTTAACCTACATGTTCCCTAGTTCAAGCTAAGGCAGCTGTTACCCATGTAGGAGTCATTAAGTTTTATGAGAACGTCAAACATGCACAATATATAAGCTTTGACTATTTCCTTATAGAGGTCGCCCAACCCCACTACCAAGAATAATCCCTTATTCCCTTGTTACTTGTGGTTTAGTGTCATTGTCTTTCATTTGGTCATTTGCTTGGAATATGCATAATCTTGAATCAATGAGCTAGAACTCTTTTCTTGTGTACACAAAGCATGCCGTATTTGCATAACTCTTGAGAAATGAATTTAGGCTCTGTTTGTGTACCCCATAGCCTAAAAAAGCCTACCCATTACATGTTTTATCCTTAGTTACCTATTTTGAGCCTTTTAAGCCATTTTCTTTGTTACCCCATACCAAACCCTAAGTTTGGGGGTGTTACACCCTTTTACCCGTTTTACCCTATTCATGGTATTGTAATGAGTTTACATGTTGATTGAGGTGAAAAAGAAGTGAAACTGCATAGCTTATACAAAAATGTGTTAGAAAAGTATGTATGTCGTGCCCAAAGAAAAGAAAAAGAAAAAGAAAAGGAAAAGAAAAGAAAGCAAAGAAGAAAAAAAATAAAATTGGACGGTTTCAAAAGAAAAAGTGAGCAAAAAGAGTTCAAATTGAGCTATGAAGTGCAAAGAAGCAAAGTGTACCTCAAGATGTTATATTAATGCTTGCAATGCCATGGATGTAGCCCTTTGTGTTTCCTTTTCATTTCAATACCCTATCCTAGCCTAAGCCTTCATTATAACCCTATTAAAGCCCTAGCTGATTTCAAGAGGTGTGTATTATACTTATGTGGAGTCTATTTAAGAAGGGAGCCTATGATTATTGATTCTATTTCAAGCATTTGTATTCCGTTCGTGAGATCAGTATTCTTTTCAAAATGTGCTTTTTTTTTCATGTACATATGTGAGGTAATTGTTTTTGTTACATATTTCCTCTCACATATACTTTTGAGTGCACATATCAACCCAATTCTTGAGTGTTTATCATTGAGAGTATGTCATAGTGAGGATTGAAGTTGAATCCATTGTGTATGCATTGATTTAGTTTTGTTTATCTAACACTTGGATTTGTGTTAAGGATGGCCTATATGATAATAGAGGAGTGAGGTATGTTATTTGAAATGTTATTAGAATCTGGAGAATATAATTTATATGCTTTGCTTACCTATGTGATTAATAGTTGTTCGCATGAATTCAGTTGTTGGGATGTTGGAGTCAATATTGAGTCTTTTCTTTATTTTATTTGCTCGAGGACTAGCAAAATCTAAGTTTGGGGGCAAACATCAAACTAACAGACCAAGAGACGGATAAACGATTTGTTAGAACATGTAAATCCATTAATCGACCTACGACTAACATGCAAGATAGAATAACTAACCTATATACTTAATTTAAATAAATAAAAACAAAAACAATAAATAATGGAATCTCAATTCATGCTTGCAAAAGAAATCAGAAACGCAAAGTTAACGAAATTAAATGCATAAACAAATTGAAACCAGCAACATGAATTAAATGAAATCAAAGAGATAAACTAATGGAATTCAGAAACTTAATTTAAATAAATTCAGAGGCATAGAATAAATTCAGAAACAAATATCTGTAACGACCCGACCCAAATTTTCCCTAGAAATTTAAATTTTTATTTAAATATGTTTTTTTTAAGAGGTTTATAAAGGATGTTGGATTGTATTTTAAAGATTTTGAGATTTATTTGGAAAATAAAAAGGGTTTTAATTTAAATATTTATTTTTGTTTTAATTTGGGCTTGACCCAAAGTTGACTTTTAAAATAAATGGGCTTTTGATTTTGACTTTGGGTCCGTTAGATAGGTCTCGGGTCCACGAGTTCGTAGACACGCGGCACGCGTCAATCGGAGTTACAGTTTGAAAGTTGTGGACGTTTAAAGCGAGGGGCAATTTCGTAAAATGACAAATTGGGGTTTAAAAATCAAATTTTCTAGAAATTTCTCTCTCTCTCTAGAATACTCTCTCTGTCTCCCCGCACTCTCTCCCCGGGCGCCATCACCCAGCCACCACCGTTGAATTTCGCCGGCCACCTTGCCGGCCTCTGGCTCCGGCGAGCTCCCCCCAGGCGCCTACCACCCCTCCCCCCGAGCCTACTGTCTCTCCTTCCCCCGCAGGCCCCCTTCTCTCTCTTCCTCTGTGCGCGCGCGACACCCTCATCGGAGGACAACCTCCGGCCACTTTCCCGGCGGCACGAGATCACCGGCGTGACCCCCGTGAGCCGGCCGTCGTCGTCCTTGCCTCCCCTCGCTAGCCCGCCGCCCCTGTGCGCAGCAACTCGCCGGAGAAAGCTAGTCACGCCGCCGGCCATTTTGTCGATTCCGGCCACCTCCAAGCTCCGATCCAGAAATTGGTTAGTGGGTTTTCTTCCCCTCTTCATGGGTTTCCAAACACATGTGGTATTACTAGTCAAATTTGAGAATTTGTGATTTTGGGAAAATGAGGTTTGGGACCCTTTTGGGTTTCCCTTGGATTTCGGAATTTATAGTTGTTTTTGAAGTTTTTTTTGGACAAATTCCACCCTTAGGAACCTTTAATTATTGAATAGAATTGAAAATTTAGAGAAATTTGGAGAATTGATGATTTTTGGTGTTGAGACTGCCACCTTAAACGGCAACAGCGGTGGTTTGGACCACCCAATCGTCAATTTCTTTGAAATACAGGAATTTGAGATTTAAATTAGGTTGATTATTGATTTTGGGTAGTTAGGAGCTATTTGAGTAGACGAATCTTCAATTTAAACGCAAATTGGACACACATTCGGAACCGAAACGACATTTGGACGAACCCTGATTGAGATATACTATACATAAGTTTATTTGAGTTGAATTGTTGAACTAAAAATTTTAAGCGTTGTTGGATTTTGATCTAGGAAGGATTAATTTGGGATTTGAGTTTATGAGATTTATGAAAATTTAGAAATTTACTTTTGAGGATAGAAGGATTGAACGAAGTGACTAGATTCACACACGCACGTTAAATTTATGGCGGAGCGATCCTAATTGCATGTGTTATCATTTCTTCTCTAGGCAACAACCCTAAGAACAGAGACGATCCAGCGGAGGATCAAAGCTAGACCTCTTAAATTGTGAGTGGACGTTATTTTTGCAAATACTTTTCTAATTTCATGATTTATTCATTTGGTTATTGAGTTTGTTTGAGAGATAATAGAAGTTGAATTGGATATTTGATTTGGAAGTGTTTTCTTAAATCATGATTTTATTATTTGGTTAACATGAGTCTTGAATTAGAAATATAGATTTGAGTTACGAATTGTATGAAGATAAATGAGCAGTTTTAAAACCGCCATATTAGTACCCCCCTTCAACAGGTATATAATTGCTCTGCACTCGCCTAGAGATGACTCGGCGGTGTATGACCAGCACAGGTACATAATTGCTCTGCACTCGCCTAGAGATGACTCGGCGGTGTATGACCAGCACAGGTACATAATTGCTCTGCACTCGCCTAGAGATGACTCGGCGGTGTATGACCAGCACAGGTATATATTTGCTCTGTACTCGCCTAGAGATGACTCGGCGGTGTATGACCAGCAGTTTCCCGGGTACTAGTGTGGCGTGAGTTTTCAGTTGAGAAGAATTTTAAAGAACTGTATTACACCAGCAATTGTTTTAAACGACAGTTTTAGAAAAGCATTGCATTTTATTTCAGATATTTTAATAATTTTACAGCTTCAGAGTATTAATTGTTTTTCAGAGTTTGATTTACGGTTCAAGGTGATTTAAAATAGATTTGAAAGAAGAAATTTTGAAATGGTTTTTAAAACTGGGAATTTCAAAAACTAAATCTGATTTTTAGTAGAGAGGGTTTTAAGTATAGAAATAAAATTGCAAAGGGTTTTATACTACTAAATTTGATTATGTCCACTCACTGAGTTTCCTCTCACGCTTTATTATACTGTTTTAAATTTTTCCCCAGGCAAAGAGCGGTCGCGCCAATCACGTCGAGGCAGTTACATCCATCTCTCAAGTTAGACCGTGTAGGCACCAGTTAATATTCTTGTAAAAGTTCCTTGTATTAGGATAGCAGCTCTGATAATCATCTACAATTTTAAGTTGGATTCTCTGTGAAATTGTTGGGTCTGAGATCCTATTTGGTTGTGGTAGAGGTGGTTGCTGTTTAGAAGTGTTTTTTTAACAGGTTTTGGAATTTCTGGGTTAGTCCATTTTTAGGGGAGGTTCTGCCGAATTTTCGGTAGAATTTTCCTTGAATTTGGATTCCCGCAGGACCTCTCCGGGTTTCAGGGTGGAATCCGGGGGCGGTCCTGTCAATATCCAAATAATAAACTAGAGAACTAGAACAAAAAGTGAAGGAAAACAGCAAGAGGAGCTGCGGCAAGACAAGGGAGAGAGGCACCTGCACAAGTAATTGGCTCACGGCTATGGTGAGCTAGGGCTTGCGGCTTAGGGTTGCTCTTCCTTGCAGCCACGCCACTCTTCTCTCTCTCTCTCTCTCTCACCCTTCGGCTAACCCTCACAATAATGAAACTAAAAGCTGAAATTAAAAACCTATAACAGAAAAATAAACTAGAGACTAGGAGAATTCGGCTGGAGTTTAGAAGTGAGAAGTGATCCCTAGGGTTCTGAATTAAGGGGATATATATAGAGGTGCAATCCTTGAGAGGCAAGGAAAAGAAAACATGCGGCGGCTAGGGTTTCTTCTCCTTGTAGCTTGCGGCATCAGCTAGGGTTAGGGTGCAATGGGCTTGCGGCAAGGCTTGTCCTCTTGGGCTTAAGTGGCGCATGCAAGACAGCTAGGCCCCCCTCCCTTGCGCATGGGCTGCTGGTCTTGGACCTTGATGTGCTTTAGGCTTGTTGGGTCCTTAAATGTTTGCATTTTAGGCCCTCTATCTTCATGTATTTAGTACTTAGTCCCTATATTTTATTTTTTTCTCTTTTCTAGGTGGAAAGCCCATAGGAATTAAATGGATGCAAATCAGCCCATTTCGAGCTTAAATGAATATTTGTTGTTTAAAGGGAAGGCCAAGATCAAGAGAGGGTCCAAGAGCATGAAGAAATGAAAGCCCAGCCCAAACCACATAGGAAGTGGCGGGTATGCTAGAAGAAAAGGGCTGGCCACACCTTGCAAGGCTTTCCTTCCTAATTGGGCTCTAAAAATCAGATTTGGGATTACCTGATTTATTTCATTTTAATTCCTAATTTATTGGAGGCTCATTAGGGGAGGAAATCAGCTACACCATGCGCAAAAGAAAGAGAGAAACCCTAGGGCCTTGCGCAAGTCACTTAAGCCCAAGAAGCCAAGCCCTAGCAGCCGCATCTTCTTTCTCCAAACCCTAGCTGGCCGCACATCCTTCCTTCTCAAAACCCTAGCTGCTGCACACCCTTATATATACATCTCTTTCTATCATTTTAGGGGTTCAGACACTTGGAAAAACCATTCGTGTGTGTGTGCGTGTGTTTCATTTCAAGTGAGCAGCTGCCCTAGGCGTGACAACTTGGGCAGCCACTCGTGTCTTGTTTTCTTGTTTCTTTTTAGCATTCGAATTATCATTTAAAGATCAACAATAGTCCTCGTGGGATCGACCTTGCTTGCCATCTATAATATATATAGATTCGTGCACTGCGAGTATTTAAATTTAAAACGAACAGTTGAGGACTATTGTTGATCTTTAAATGATAATCCGAATGCTAAAAAGAAACAAGAAAACAAGACACGAGTGGCTGCCCAAGTTGTCACGCCTAGGGCAGCTGCTCACTTGAAATGAAACACACGCACACACACACGAATGGGAGGGAGTTTGTATGATTTGAAAACAGCAAATTAAACCTAAACAAAAACTAAGATGTGCGCCTAGCAAAGAGTATGAAAACAGCAAGTTATCTTGTGAAAATATATGGATGATGATACTAGGACTCTAGAACTCTACCACTAGACCTCATATTCAATGTCATGGTGCAATTTCTGAAACCTTTAATTCCTATTGATGAATGCATTCGCATATTCACCTATGGCATAGCATGAAATGCATAATTCCCCAAATGTATAAACTAGTGCATGGCGTATACCCTAGTTATTGTACTCTATATGTGACCTATGCATGGCATCTACATAGGAACGCACAAACAGAATTCATGAAGCTTATATGAGAAAATAAATGCAATTAAACCCCTAGTGCATGGCGTCTACCCTAGGTGATTTAAAATTGATTTCACACAATCAGATTTTAGTCAATTACTAAGCCCTAGATTGTTTATCACTTGTATTAGGGGCTGATTGGTTGTCCTCACCCTAAATTGATTAAATTCTAGATGCAATAACCCTAGGTGATCAATCAAGGATTAAAAACACATAGAGAACAATGATTAAAGTGAAATCAAAATCATCAAATCCATGGAATTAAACAAACAGCAACTACATCACCAATCCATTGAATATTCGGCCTTAGGGCTGAATCTAGGCCCTAGAAAACGTGATTAGTTCATGCTAGAAAACAAGAACAGCCACGTAATCATGTTTTTCATCTAATAAATACAAGAAAAGAAGAAGAAGAAGAGAAAACACCCCAAGGAGAGCTCACGCCTCCAGCAGCCCCTCTCTCTCTATTTTCTGATTTTTTCCAAGTGTCTGAACCCCTAAAATGATAGAAAGAGATGTATATATAAGGGTGTGCAGCAGCTAGGGTTTTGAGAAGGAAGGATGTGCGGCCAGCTAGGGTTTGGAGAAAGAAGATGCGGCTGCTAGGGCTTGGCTTCTTGGGCTTAAGTGACTTGCGCAAGGCCCTAGGGTTTCTCTCTCTCTTTTGCGCATGGTGTAGCTGATTTCCTCCCCTAATGGGCCTCCAATAAATCAGGAATTAAAATGAAATAAATCAGGTAATCCCAAATCTGATTTTTAGAGCCCAATTAGGAAGGAAAGCCTTGCAAGGTGCGGCCAGCCCTTTTCTTCTAGCATACACGCCACTTCCTATGTGGTTTGGGCTGGGCTTTCATTTCTTCATGCTCTTGGACCCTCTCTTGATCTTGGCCTTCCCTTTAAACAACAAATATTCATTTAAGCTCAAAATGGGCTGATTTGCATCCATTTAATTCCTATGGGCTTTCCACCTACAAAAGAGAAAAACACAAATAAATAACATAAAATATAGGGACTAAGTACTAAATACATGAAGATAGAGGGCCTAAAATGCAAACATTTAAGGACCCAACAAATTCCCCCAAACTTAACATTTGCTAGTCCCTAGCAAAACAAAACAAAAACTACACTAGGACTCTAAAAACAACCTAACCGTCCACCAAAAATCTCAGGTATGCTTGATCATTCATAACTCAATCAAATAGATTACACACTAGTTCCATAGATTACCCAAATGCCAACATTAACTCACAATCAACAAGGTTAAAGCATCATGTGCGTAAGACAATATCAACATAGTTTTCAAACTGAACTTTCAAGCAACTTGAGTAATCATAAGCAACTAGTGTCACTTCAATTCTCACAAAGATAGTCACTCACAAATAAAGCACTGAGATATTGGTTAAATAGTGATTCCCTCAAAAGGCATATGTGAGCGAGTTTATGCATACAAATTCAAATTACTCACATATATGTAAGAATGAAAGCACAAGTGAAAGAATAATGATCTCATGAAAGATACCAAATACCTGAAATCAAATCAAAATACAATATGCTTCCATCTCATCTCATCTCCACATTAAGACTACACTTCACCTAAGATCATATAGGACTTTACATATGGGTTGTAATGGGGCTAATGGTGAAGGGTTTTAACAAGAAAGGTATGGACAACACAAAGACTTAAGGGAACCATAGAGAATCAGGTTTTACGGTGTCATTTCATTCTTATACACTTTGGCAACTAGGCTTGCATCCTTGAATTTGCACACTTGTAATACACATGCCTACCCTTTTTCCCTTTTCTTTTTCTCTTTTTTTTCTACTTTCTTTTGGGCGTGACAACATATTCATTTCCTTTTCTTTTCTTTTTTCCCATTGTTCTCAAGCCTTGCGCACCAATGAACAATTATCATAAACCAGTTCTCTACAATCCCTTAAGTATGGGTAGATACACACAATGGAAGGGTACTTCCCCCAAACTAGGGGTTGGCACGGGTAACATGGTTAAGAAACAAAAAGGCTGACAAGGCTCAACAAGGCAACTAGGGGTATAAATGAACACAAAAAGGGATGGCTAGAATGGCACAAACGAGACAAAGAAGGCCTAAATCATTTCTTAGGTTCCACGTAGTTACAACATGCTTCAATTAAATTGAGATGGAAGTTCTATCATTTGATTTAAAATGATGCACATTTCAAGCATTTGATCAAGTGAAAGATAATGAGATCATGCAAACTCTAGATATTCAATGAACGCATGGAGTATTAGTATATAACCCTCAAAATAGAAGCATTAAGGCTCGAATCTCACAAGGGGTAAATAAGTTTCACTAGAAGCCTAGATCATACAAGCATGCAATCATTTTCAGTCTAAACTATACCAGCATTGTAATCCACACAAAGATAGCTCAAACATGCTCAAAATGAGTTATATGTCAAAAGAATAACCAAAAGAACTAGTTTCATCAATTCGACCAAAGTATGCAAGATCAAAGCATTTGCAATTCATCATAGTGGTGGACAGGAACCTAAAAGACACAAAAACAAAAATATTTTTGGTTTTTTTTTTTTCAAAAATTTGAACGAAAATTTCAAAACCTAAACCTAAAACTCTTCCCCCAAACTTAAATGAAACATTGTCCTCAATGTTTCAAACTAAGCATGTAATGAATCATTCAAGTTAGGAAGACAAATACTCTAACAACCTAGAAACACACCACAACCAACAAAACAAACTAAAGGAAAGCAACAGGTTAAGAACTCCCTGATATCCATGCAAACAGCTATAGGGCAATGTTTCTTCTCTCCAAATATTGGGTTGCCTCCCAATCAGCGCTAAGTTTAGAGTCTTCAGCCAGACTTGGCAATACATCATGCTAATGGAACCGGATCCTCCAAGAGCATGTTCTCCTCCGAACGCTCCATATTAGCCTCCAAGTAATGCTTAAGCCGATGGCCATTCACCTTGAATGTATTCTTTGTCTTTGGATTGCAGACCTCGACTGCACCATGAGGGTAAACATTAGTAACAGTAAATGGACCATACCATCGAGAACGAAGTTTACCTGGAAAGAGTCTGAGGCGAGAATTGTAAAGCAAGACTTTCTGACCCACTTCGAAATGTTTCCTCAAAATGGCCTTGTCATGGTAGGCCTTAGTCTTGTCTTTGTAAATCCTAGAACTCTCATAAGCCTCATTCCTGAGTTCTTCCAACTCACTCAATTGTAGCTTTCTATGGTCACCTGCCTCATTCATCTTAAAATTGAAATGTTTAATAGCCCAATATGATTTATGCTCTAATTCTACAGGTAAATGACATGGCTTACCAAAAACCAACTTGTATGGGGACATACCAATGGGAGTCTTATACGCTGTACGATAAGCCCATAGAGCATCTAAGAGGCGATCTGACCANATGGGGACATATGGGAGTCTTATACGCTGTACGATAAGCCCATAGAGCATCTAAGAGGCGATCTGACCAATCTTTCAGGGAGGGGCTCACTCACAGTTCCAAAATTTGCTTAATTTCCCTATTGCAGATCTCAGCCTGTCCACTTGTCTGGGGGTGATAAGGTGTAGAAACCTTATGCTTGATACCATATTTGCTCAGCAAGGCCGCAAATAGCCTGTTGTTGAAGTGAGATCCTCCATCACTAATAATAGCCCTGGGAGCGCCAAATCTTGCTAAAATATGATCCTTAAGAAATCTGAGGACAACTCTAGAATCATTAGTCTTGGATGGAATTGCTTCCACCCATTTCGACACATAATCAACCGCAAGCAAGATATACAAATAACCCTTGGAAGAGGGAAAAGGACCCATGAAATCAATGCCCCAGACGTCAAAAATCTCAACAATAAGAATGGGGTTAAGAGGCATTTGATTTCGGGAAGAAATGTTACCCAACTTTTGGCACCTATCACAAGTGGTGCAGAATGTATAAGCATCCTTGAACAGACTAGGCCAATAAAAACCACACTGCAACACTTTTAGAGCCGTCTTCTTTGCTCCCCCATGTCCTCCACATGCATCAGAATGACAAAAAGTTAGTATAGACTGAAACTCAGATTCTGGCACACACCTTCTGATGATCTGGTCGGGACACCACTTAAACAGATATGGATCATCCCATATATAATACTTAGCCGTGCTGATGAGCTTCTCCTTTTGAGCTCTCTGTATGTCACCTGGAAGTTCTCCTGTAACAATATAATTAACAATATCAGAGTACCAAGGAACATAAACAGACAATGAGAACAACTGCTCATCTGGGAATCGCTCATTCAGAGGGAGGACGTCCTCCTCTGCAGTAGAACTGTGCACCAATCGGCTAAGGTGATCCGCCACCACATTCTCTGAGCCCTTCTTATCCTTGATCTCTAGGTCAAACTCCTGGAGCAACAAAATCCATCTAATCAGCCTGGGCTTCGCATCTTTCTTCTGTAGAAGGTACCTAAGCGCTGCATGATCAGAAAACACAATCACTTTAGTTCCAATCAGATATGACCTGAATTTTTCTAAAGCAAAAATGACAGCTAAAAGCTCCTTCTCTGTGGTTGAATAATTCAGCTGGGCATCGTTAAGAGTCCGACTGGCATAGTAGATAACATGTGGTATCTTGTTCACTCTCTGCCCTAACACAGCTCCCACAGCATAATCAGAAGCATCGCACATCAGCTCAAATGGCAAACTCCAATCAGGAGGCATAATGACTGGAGCTGATGTGAGAAGAGTCTTCAATCTGTTAAATGCGGCTAGACATTCCTCATTGAATTCAAACGGCACCTCCTTGGCCAACAATCTACTCAAAGGCCGAGCTATCTGGGAAAAATCCTTAATGAACCGCCTGTAAAAACCTGCATGACCAAGAAACGATCTCACATCTTTAACTGTCGAAGGTGGTGGAAGATTACTTACCAGATCAACCTTGGCCTTATCCACCTCTATCCCTCTACTGGATATGACATGGCCAAGAACAATACCCTGTTGTACCATAAAATGGCACTTCTCCCAATTCAAAACCAAATTGCATTCCTGGCATCTTTCTAAAACCAAAGCAAGATTATGGAGGCATTTATCATACGAAGAACCAAATACACTGAAGTCATCCATAAATACCTCTATAATATGCTCCACCATATCGGAAAAAATGCTCATCATGCATCGCTGAAAAGTACCTGGAGCATTGCACAAGCCAAAGGGCATGCGCCTGTAGGCAAAAGTGCCATAGGGACAGGTAAATGTCGTCTTCTCCTGGTCCTCTAGGGCTATAGCTATCTGGTTGTAGCCTGAATACCCGTCTAGAAAGCAATAATGGCTATGACCTGCAAGACGTTCCAACATCTGATCAATAAAAGGTAATGGAAAATGGTCTTTCCGAGTACCTGAGTTAAGTTTCCTGTAGTCTATGCAGACACGCCACCCTGTCTGTACTCGAGTTGGCACCAGCTCATTTGCATCATTTCTAACCACTGTAACACCAGACTTCTTAGGAACCACNACTTCTTAGGAACCACCTGCACCGGACTCACCCATTTACTGTCTGATATTGGATAAATAATACCCACATCTAGCAACTTCAACACCTCCTTCAGCACAACTTCCTTCATCACTGGGTTGAGTCTACGCTGAGCCTCTCTAGTCGGCTTGGCTCCATCTTCTAACAATATCCTGTGCATACACCTCGAGGGACTGATTCCCTTGATATCTGCAATACTCCATCCAATCGTTGTTTTGTGCTCCCTCAGCACTCTCAACAATTTCTCTTTTTCCTCTGCATTGAGGTTGGAAGCAGTGATCACCGGTAATGTGCTTCCTTCACCCAAATAAGCATACTTCAAATGCTCAGGCAAATCCTTCAACTCTAGCTTAGGTGCCTGCAACACAGAGGGTACAAGTTTTGTATCAGAAACAGGTAAAGGCTCAAAAGCAGAAATATACATACCTGAA
>QANW01001424.1:0-13310 GCA_003254865.1 Dryas drummondii
GTTTTTTTTTTTTTTTTTTTTTTGTGGCAGCCTAATGCAAAAATTCAAATGAAATATAGGGGGTGTATGTCTCAATTTTATGCCAACTTCTTTCATCTCATATCATATGCCCTAACTTTTTTTATTGGGATATCTCCTGTTTCTTACTAGAAACATGTTTAAAGTTTGGGGCCCACTTTAAGGGTACGTTCTAGTGCGTGTTAAAAAATGGTTCATGAACCAAAGAATTTACCCTAAGATTATATTACATGCATGGAATGGTGACTAGTGCACAGATTGAAGGGACTAGTGCACAAATTAACGCTGCAAAACTGGTCTTCGATAAAGCTATTAGGGAGGGAGGAGTTTATGATTGAACGGGTTTTAACATTTTGATACCGATGAATGTTTTATGGCATACGACTATATGTAGTAAGGCTAGTTCTTATGGGACATTGTGATTTATGGAATGTCATTAGATATAATTTGAAATGTACATAAAGTATAAATATTTATAATATCTCGATCGAGTTACAAACTGAAATTTTCAAGAAACGACTTGAGATGCCCTAAGGAAAGACTTGAGAAACTTTAAGGTATGACTTGGGAAATGTCAAAACATGATTTGGAATGTCACTAGCTACAATTTGAAATGCACCAAGTATATAAATATTTAAAATCCCTCAAGTTAAAAACTAAAATTCTCAATGCTTTAAGGAACGACTTAAGAAACACTTTGGTATGACTTCATAACTATCAAAACATGACTTGGAATGTCACTAAGTATAATTTGAAAAGTATCTAGGTATAAACATTAAAAATCTCATGAGTTACCAACTGAAATTCTTAAAAGAACAATTTAGGATGCCCTAAGGAATAACTTGAGAAACTCTAAGGTATGACTTGGGAAACGTCAAAACATTACTTGGAATGTCATTAGGTACAATTCGAAATGCACCAAGAGTATAACTATTTAAAATCGCTCTTATTACGAACTAAATTACTTAATGAACGAGTTGAGATGTACTAAGGAACGACTTAAGAAACTTTATGGTATGACATGAGAACCGTCAAAACAGGACTTGGAATGTCACTAGGTACAATTTGAAATGCACCATGGGTATACCAAGTCATGTTTTGACAGTTCCAAAGTCATACCCAAGTGTTTCTCAAATCGTTTCTTAGAGCATCTGAAGTCGTTTCTTAGGGCATCCCAAGTCGTTATTTGAGAATTTTAGTTCGTAACTCGAGAGATTTTAAATGTTTATACCATTGGTACATTTCAAATTGTACCTAGTGACATTTCAAGTCATGTTTTAATGTTTCTCAAGTCATACCTTAAAGTTTCTCAATCCTTAAGGCATTTCAAGTTGTTCCTTAAGAATTTCAATTCGTAACTCCAGAGATTTTCAATGTTTATACCCTAGGTGTATTTCAAATTATACCTAATAACATTTCAAGTCATGTTTTGACAGTTCCGAACTCATACCCAAGTGTTTCTCAAGTCGTTCCTTAAAAATTTTAGGTCGTAACTTAAAAAATTTTAAATGTTTATACCCATAGTGCATTTCAAATTGTACCTAGTGACATTCTAAGTCCTATTTTGACGGTTTTCATGTCATATCCTAGAGTTTCTCAAGTCGTTCCTTAAGGCATCTCAAGTCGTTCCTTAGGACATCTCAACTCGGTCCTTAAGTAATTCAATTCGTAACTAGAGCCATTTTAAATGGTTATACTCTTGGTGCATTTTAAATTGTATCTAGTGAGATTTCAAGTAATGTTTTGACGTTTCCCAAGTCATACCTAGAGTTTCTCAAGTCGTTCTTTAAGACATCCCAAATAGTTTTCTAAGAATTTCAGTTCGTAACTCGTGAGATTTTAAACATTTATACCTTACGTGCATTTCAAATTATACCTAGTGATATTCCAAGTCATGTTTTGAAAGTTCCGAAGTCATACCTAAGTGCTTCTCAAATCGTTCCTTAGGGTATCTAAAATCGTTCCTAAGGACATCACAAGTTGTTTATTGAAAATTTTAGTTCGTAACTCGAGGAATTTTAAATGTTTATACCTTTGGTGTATTTCAAATTGTACCTAGTAACATTTCAAGTCATACCTTAAAATTTCTCAAATAGTTCTTAGGGCATTTCAAGTCGTTTCTTGAAAATTTCAATTTGTAACTCGAGAGATTTTTAATATTTATATCTTAGATGCATTTCAAATTGTATCTAATAACATTTCAAGTCATGTTTTGACAATTCCGAAGTCATACCCAAGTGTTTCTCAAATCATTCTTTAGAACATCTAAAATCGTTTTTTAGAACATTTCAAGTCGTTACTTGAAAATTTCAGTTTGTAACTCGAAGAATTTTAAATATTTACACTCTTAATGCATTTCAAATTGTACCTATAATATTCAAAATCATGTTTTGACAATTCATAAGTCACATACTAAAATTTCTTAAATCGTTCATTAAGACATCCAAAGGTCGTTAGATACAATTTACATATTAGATCAAAATATTGTGCCGTTACAACTTTATTATCTTTTGATCTAATTCCCTCTATATATTACACAAGACGATCTATATATTACACAAGACGATCAGTTCCAAAATCTTGTGTGTGTATATATATAAGTACAAGAAAGTTGAAAAAGAAAACCAACTAGAAAGATTCAGCAAGCTCTACCGAGATGGTCATCCGATCAACACTGCATAACATCAAGCACTAAGATGGAGATGAGCTTTCATCATCCGCGGAACCATAATGATGCTTTCCACCGAGTCCAGGAAAAACTGGAGGAAGGGTTGGATTCACGGCCATGGCAAATTGACGAGCTGACCCAACTATAGTTCTTTCATTAACTTTGCCAACTTCCCTGCATGCCTGATCTAGAATAGAAAGAAAATCTCTCACCACCATGAAAATTCGGAACGGATGAGCTTCTTCCTTAGCTGAGTTTCCGTGGAAGTATTCTGTTATTTCCTTCACCATACAGAATGCAAGTTTCTCATGTGCTTGAACCCTTACAATCTCTTCCCCTGCCTTCTTCAAGAACCCATTCATGGACTCAAGGAATTTCTGGCTACTCTCCTTCAATGCACTTTCTTCAACTAATTTTTCACTTTCTGCTATTTTTGTAATTCCTCCAGCAATTTTTGCTACTTCTTTGCTCAGTACATCTGAATCCATAGCAGCAGCTTTCTTTACATTGGTGAGCTCCCCACTCAATCCTGAAACAACTTGCAGGCCAAGCTTCCTAAATTCAACATCATCCCGGAAAGAAGATTGTTGACTTTGCTCAGCTGTTTGATTCTGATTCATGCCAGACAGTCGAGAACCTTCAGCTCTGATGATTTCCTGCAGAACAAAATGCAATAGAGTGGTTTTCCCATCAGTGCCCTTTACATCTACAAGCTTGAGAAGTGTGTCTAGCTTGAAAGCATGGGCATCGCCACGGTTGGTGCCAACATTCATGCGGTTCCCAGTTTTAAGCACCGCTTCAAGAAGTTTCATGAACATTCTGCTGTTCCTCAATTCTTCACAAGCTGCCTGTAGAGAGGACGTTATGTCAGCAGTAGCTGGTAATATTCATGCAGAGTAAAACCAGGCAAAAGTTGGGAAGCATATGTGAGTGGAAGCCAATAGTCATAAGTAGTAACCATCACCAATTCTTAGAGCCAGGGTAATCAGATTTCAATAACAAGATAATGATCAAGTTTTTTCATATCCAGACAGTAGAGTAACAGGAGACAGAGGTAACAAGCTAGGACTAGCATCAATAATTCAATTGATTCACCATATTGAAGATCAAGAATTGATCACGTGACCTTGATTAAGTGGAGGGTGGAATGTGACCAACGAGGCAAGGTCAGATAATGGCAGTTTGGTGTTACAGGATCAAACACATCAAAAGCTGAACAAATGTCAAAATGCAGTAGCTTTACACAAGAAAATTCAAATTAAAGAAAAAGGTGCCTAAAAATATTCTGTTTTTTTTTTTATTTTTTTTTTCACTTTGTGACTTGGATAATAAAGCTCGTTAGACATGAATTCAAGTTTTCCTGACCATCACCACTTGTGACAGAAAGATGTTTAAGACTAAGTTTCAAGAAGATATTTGAGGAATGTGAACAAGATAGAAATTGTTGCGTAGTTAGAGTTCAAATGAAGGTTAAATGTGTCTCTGTTCTGAATGCCATTACACATAGAGCACAGTTGCGTGTTTGCAAAAAAATATAAATCAAGATTTACCTCCAGAGTCTCAAAAGACCTTTTCAAATAATCCACTTCTGAATCAAAATTGGCAATGTACAGCATTGCATCCACCCTCTTAAATGCAAAAGGTATATCAAGCACTGCCTTGAGAAATTTCTCAGCTGGGCCAAGCTTAAATGGTGATTCATCTTTGAACTCTTTAAGTTTGCGTTCTTCCTCTTTGGTTGGAGCCATCTTTAATAGACTTTCCAGAAGTTCTGTCCCAAGTGTATCTGAATTACCTGCTTGCAAGTTTAGAAAAGATTTGAGTTACAAATGCCTTGGGAATTGCATAACTGCAAGAACATTTGATGATGGTTCCTAAACTTGTACCACAAGATAATAATAGCAGCAAACATGTGCAGTTTTTTTTAAATCTTATAAGCTAATACAGTTTGGAGATACATATGCCTCAAGCAACATCACTGATTCACTAATTTGATTGGACAAATTGCAATAAAGAAACAACTAGATTTAGAACTGGAACTAATCCAGTGTAATATTTAGTGTTTCATTTAAAATACCTTCCAAGAGCGCTTCACAGACTTCATCAATGGTAACATTAAGCGCCCTCAACAAAATTGCAATGTTCTGAGACTTCTTGGGATCAAGCACACGATTCTCCTGATTCATAGAGGGCATAATCTGTCGCCGGACATTATCTTTTGGTGTCAAACTGGAATTATTTACCATAAACAGTGTCTCAATAATTTCCTCATTCAACCTGCAACCCAAAACAAGATTCCAAAAACTTAAAAAAACACTTCATTCACTAAAAGGCTATAAAACACACACTTTTAACACCCAAAAATGAAAGCAAAGAGCTTGATTATTGTCTTACTGAAAAGAGCTCGATTTCAACTGATCCCACACCATTGCGCGGTCCGAGCTGGCCCTAACTTTATCCCAATGCAAAGGTTTAAGTTTGGGCTTCGGAGTCTCCTCATTCTTTTCCAGTGTCTCATTGTTTTGTGTTTGTTGTTCAGATGCCAAAATTGGTCCCATATTCTGAAACACAACAGGCCTGGAAGGTGTGACAAGAACCGGTGGCCCTTGGTTCAGCATCGGAGCTGCCGGAACTTCCCAAAACCTCGGTGGTGGCGGCGGCGGAGGTGGCGGGGGAAGTTTTACCGGAACAAACAGCTTGGTAACACTATTATTTCTCACTGGAGAATGCTTCTGCCCCAAAAAGTCTGAATTTCTTGAAGGTGAATTCTGGGTATTCCCTGAACCTCTCTCAGTTAATGAAGACGACGAAGACAACGACGGGGTCAATAGTACCGGTATAGGCGGAGGCCGAGATGGAGCCATGAAATTAATTACGGAGTCCGGCGACTTCGATTTCAAGCTTCCGGGACTCATATTCAAACGTGGCGAAACAGTATTAAAACTCGAACTTGCGGGAGAAGCAGATTTAGAACATGGGTATGACGCAGTTCTGGAATTGAAGCTTCTGCTCCCAAAGTCTTTGCCTTTTACGGCCTTTAACACTCTCTCAGAGCCTACTCCGTTAACATTTCTCGGACTTGCAGAAGACCCTCTCGGAGAAAAAAACTCCTCTTCCTCGTCATCATCGTCAGAACCCACTTCGGCATTCGGATGGCTCCGTTTGAAATTGTGCTTAGGAAGTGGCGGGAGTGGCTTCAGCTCCGGCGAGCCCAGTTTCTGATAGGGCGAGCCAGACCGGCTCGAGACCCCGAATTTCGAGCCCGCATTGCTCGTATT
Source organism: Dryas drummondii (assembly GCA_003254865.1). Classification (NCBI taxonomy): domain Eukaryota; kingdom Viridiplantae; phylum Streptophyta; class Magnoliopsida; order Rosales; family Rosaceae; genus Dryas; species Dryas drummondii. Next base: position 5,965 of record QANW01001424.1, read on the forward strand.
CGAGGTGCTTTCTTCGTCAATTCCTCGGGCATTAGCTAGCGTGCCGAGGTAGAGAAACTCGGTGCTCGTATTGGGCGTACTACGGTTCTTATGAGCTCCGTCCGAGGTGATGGTGTTTGGCGGGAACAAGCGGAGACTGTCGGTTCTCGAGGCCTTATCATCGTCGGCTATGGTGGGGTCAAGCCTTTGGCGACGACGATAGCACAAAAATGCCGCGGCGGAGGCGATGACGATCAGAGCAGTGACAGAGACTGAGACGGCGATGGCGATGGCGATGACGTGGCGGTGGGAGGAAGAGGAGGAGGTTTGGGGAAAGAGGAGGGAGGAAATGTTGGCGGGGAATGAGGTGAGGGCTGTTGGGGAGGGAGGGGGTGGTGGGGAGTGGAGGTTGGGAAAGAAAGTTTTTTCAGGTGGGGTTGAGGAGGAGGAGGAAGAGAAGGGTAGTTTGGGAATTTGGGAGGGTTGGGATTGGGGAGAGGAGGATGGTGGTTGGGTTGGCGGTAAAGAGCTTCCTAAGGGGAAAAAGGGTTGGTGGAGGAGGTGGCGGTTGTGGTAACAAGTGGTGGTGCTCAAGTGGAGGGTGAGGAAGAGGAGGAGGAGGAGGAGAGTGAGGGCTGGCATTGTGGTTGTTGGAGTTGCAAACGAGTGTCTTTACTCTCTCTCTCTCTCTCTCTCTCTCTCTCTCTCTCTCTAAAAGGTTAGAGAGAGGGAAAGGGTGTTGTGGGAGAGTGATTACTTAATAGTTTGTGATATGATCACTGATCCGAGAGATAAACTGATCTTGATTGCTGGTTTCACCAATTAGAGAGGGAAAAGAAGATGACTGGTGATTGGTTCTTGAGGAGTATATAGTCAAGAGAGGAAGAGAAAAGGAGAGTTTCTGTGTCTGCTGAAGAGATTGAAGAGATTGAAGACCAACTCAATTAGTGTGAGCTTGAGGAAAAGAATGTTTCTTGTTCTCAGAGAGAGTGAGAGTCGCGGGTAGAGGGCAGAGGGTCTACATGGTGGTGGGTGTGAGATTCATTGAAGGAGAAACGGAACAGTAGGAGCAAAGAGAATGGTAGTTCAGACTTCATACCTCTCTCACAACAGCAAACCCCATTTCAGTGAACACTCCTTTTTTTCACCAGTGGAAAGAGAGAAAAATGAGCTGAAATAATACAGAGTGAAGTGATGATAATAATGAGCCTGTAAACTCTGAGTGGGAAGGTAAAGATGAGATCTTGAAGAAGATCTAGCAGGAGAGGGAGAGTAGACTGTAGAGAGTGGTGAACAGGTTAAAATCGCTGACAGGAAAAACAGTACCGAGTATTTATTGGGATTTGCACTTTTCTTTTGCTTGTGTCATTGTGTGAAAGATTCTTACAATTATCACACACTACACTGGTCACTCGGTGAGGATTAGCTGTTTACACATTGTGCAAGTGAAACTGTGAAAGTGAAAGGAACCAGAGGGAAAAGCTTCACCTTTTTCTTCAATTCACAGCTGAGTTGACACAATTTGGTTGAATTTTGAAAAGTGGTAAAATTTTCTGCTTCTTGTTACTGTAACTCTTGATCATCGACAGGGAAAGAAAGCCTTTGGGCTTTGGGTTTTGTTTTTCTTGAGGACCCACGCTCCTTTGGTGCACCTCACCTGGTGTCTGCTGACTGGTGGTGTCTTGTAGTAGTGGGCCAGTGGCTAAGGACTGAGCTCTTTGATTTTTGAACCTCACCCGCCATTAAGCATCAAAAGTTCGAATTTTTTGCGTTGCAAAGTCTTTTTCTTCATGTTTGACCAGAAATAAAAGTCCTTTTATATATTTAATTGAATTCATTAATACATACTATTGGTAATCTAATGATCATGAACAACTTTCTTTTTATCCCTGTCTTTGATCATAGCTTAATTAATCAGGCTTTAATTCTAGGACTGTGGGTCCGTATTTTCCTATAAATACACCACACAGTCTTCCTTATATTAACTGTTGTCATATTCATCATGTTACTCATGAATCTTCAATAACTATTTGAAGATCTAAAAAGTTTTCTTTTCTTTTTGGCTAAAGGAAAATTAAAAGACATGGCCAAAAAAAAGGAAAATTAAAAGCTTTTTGTAGCCTCCAGAATTTGGTGTATATGGACTACTTGTTAGGACCATTCGTTGGCCAGCTTTCTAAGCTATCAATGCCATAAATATGCCTTCTTCCCACAAGTACGCTTGAAAACAACATTAATAATGAAAGTAGTTGTCGATTTAAATAGTGTATCATTTAATCGTGAATTTATTGGAATATTAAGTAATTATTGACTCACGTTTTAAAGGTCTTTATGTTTTTTTTATGTGATAAACAACATATTTATCTATGAGAATCTTAATTCAAACCCCTGTAGTTAATTGTTAATGGCCTTGTAAAACACTTTAAATCTGTGTTGGGTCCTTTATTGGTATTAACAGATCCACATATGAGAAAAATATTTGTTTAGTTTACTTAAAACTTATGGACATTCGCATGAATCCCCCATTACAATAAATTTTTAAAAAAATTTTAAATATGAACTTTGCACCAAGTGGTGAATGGAATAATAACCCAATCATGTTGATTAAAGTGAAAGAATTATATTTAGAACCAATATGCTAATTATATTCTAGTCAATTATCACATAAGCAATAAGGTGATAATCAATGTGTGTTGTGTACATCCAATAGTCTTATGTTTTTGCATGCATGTAGTATGCAGTATGCATGCTGCATGCCTAATGCCGAAAATATATATAAAGGGAAAAACACACAATTTATGACTCGTTATGGGCTATACCCTAATTGGGGGGAGGGGGACTACTTAATAATGTCCACCTAATTAATATCTTAATTTTGTCAACAATGGTAAGAGTTATTAAATGTGTTCATCAAAGTGCACTACATTAAAGTATAAAACTTGCAAATTTTATTCTCATTTCATGTTTCCTGTCACATGTAGCATCTTTTGATGTGTGGGTACGCATGATAAAGTATGCAATGAAGAAGATATATAGTCCTATTCCATCCATCTAAATCAAATGATTTAGGAAAAGGTCATGCAATTGAGTCCCAACGAAAAAAAAAAAAAATTAATACCACCTAAAATTTTGTTTTGTCTTTTACTCTTTAGCAATTCAAAACATTATAGAAAATGACCCCCACCACCATTTTGTAGGCTTGTAGCGTAAGTCGTTTTCCATGCTTTTCAAATGCCACAATGGTTCGCTTTTACCACCAAACTGCGTTTTGGCCAAAAACAAAGAAAGAAAGACACCCCGTTGTACGTTGAAACAAACAATCACGTATTTTGACCAAGGGATCAACGATGATGATCCCAGAAAAGGCTGAAAACGACGCCGTGAACACGTCGGTGAAAATCAAAACGACAAATGTTAATAGAGTAGTAGGCCGTACGTACAAGCGAGACAGTGCGAACCCGTGGTTCACGCATTGCCAAGGACCTGAGATTTTGTTTTTTTTGGGCCACTAAGGACCTGAGATTGAGTACTCGAAACACGTCGGTTTTAGGGGCTCGTGCCCCTCTCTATCGTCCTCTGCCCCTGCCACAGCCCAGATAAGAGAATATTTCTCCACCGGTAAATAAATAAATAAAGGGTAAATTATAATTATATAACTTAATTATACACCACTTTTCAACTTGGTACTTTAATTTCAAAAAATTGCATTAAGGTACACCAACTGTTAAATCGTGTCAATTAGGTACCTCCGTTAGTCTGGCCGTAAAAAAGACCGCTATCTGATGACATGACACACCACTAAAAGGTTTCATTTCAATTTAGTACCTCAACTTTACCATATTTTTCAAGTTCATACCTAAAGTTAAAAAACTTGCAAATAAATAAATGTTTTCCAGTTTTTATTTCAACTTCACCCCAATTTTTGACCTATCAAATCTTCACCAAAATCAACAATCTTATATTCATTTTGAAGCTATAAATCTCCTCTTTATAATCATATAGAAATAATTAAAAAAAGAGTTATGAAACGGGAGATAAGTAGTCACAAATTAGGTTACTCGAAATTGCCAATTTGTTTAGAAAATTTGGTAGTTTCGGGTAGCCTACTTTGTGACCAATTATTTCGTGTTTCATAACTTCTTTTTGCATGATTTTTATATGGTTGTAAATATGAGATTCATAGCTTTAAAATGAGTATAAGATTGATAGTTTTGGTGGAGATTTGATGGGTCAAAAGCTGGGGTGAAGTTGAGATAAAAACTAGAAAACATTTATTTATTTGCAAGTTTTTGAACTTAAGATATGAACTTAAAAAATATGGTAAAGTTGAAGTACTAAATTGAAATGAAGCTTTTTAGTGGTGTGTCACGTCATCAGATAACGGCCTTTTTGACGGCTAGACTAACGGAGGTACCTAACTGACATGGTTTCGTAGTTGGGGTACCTTAATGCAATTTTTTGAACTTGAAGTATTAAGTTGAAAAGTAGTGTATAGTTAAGGTATATAATTGTAATTAACTCATAAATAAACTTACTTTTCAAATTACCAAAAAAAAAAAAAGTATACGAACTTTTTATAGGTTCAATTATAAATACAACCACTAATTATAGAGGCTATTTCAAATTAATCAACAAATAAAAAAATATTTTAAATTAGTATATTAATTAATAAAAAGTGATAAAATAACATATTTATTATGAATTCTGACAAGAAAGATAGTTAAATGCTACTTTGAACAACAATAACGTTGATTTTTTTAATAATATGAACACCAAATTTGCTATACATAGATTTATAATGTCATATCGATAAAACTTATAAAATACAAACTTATATAGTCCAAAGTCCAAACCAACAAACTTATATAGTCCCATCGACCAGGTAGTATTTAAAAAGAGCATGAACTATCGACAACCTCGGCTCAGGATAATAAGCTTATCTATAATTCTGGGTAAGTCAAATTCTCAATGGAAACCCCATTTTCTTGATCATTGTAAAAGGAATAAGAATGTTAAAAACCAAGAATTTTAGGCCGTAAAATAATCATCATTTGTGCTGAGAATAATCTTCAAAGTTTGGAAATTGTCTGTGCTACTGTTGTCAAATCCGTCCTGTTATATGTGAACAGGGACAGACATCAAAAGTTGAAGGTGCATGAATCCAAGGATATAATACAAAGTGCCGACAAATCCTGCGCAGCTGGTTTTTATTTCTATTTTTTATACTTCTCTAGTTTAAGAGAACTTATAAGTATGATTAGTTAATATTTGATCAGCTTAATGGATGCAACTTTCCATAAACCATACAAAAAGCATGTTTTTATAGTGGAAGTGGTACAACTTGGAAAAGTGACCTCCTCTAAGACAGATGGTTCGTATCATTCTGTTAATCATGGATGTAAATTATGATATGAAATTACATCAACCTTCACTAGAATAAGGTAATATGGTATTGTTGTCGGTAGCTTCATTTCCAATCTTAGCGGCCCAGTAATGTTTTCTTTGGGTTTGCCATGGGGGGCAAAGGCCCAAAGACAAGCAAACTTGCAAAGAAACAATCTAGGCCTAGACACTATGGCCTGGCAATGGAGGACCTCGACTACAACTACAAGACAATCAAGAAGCCCAAATCCAAATTGAGGCCCATCAGCAACTACATTCTTCTCCATTCAGGGTGTGTTTGGTAATACTGTGAAAATAATTAGCTGTGAATTAAAGCTGCTGTGAAGTATAACTAACTGTGAAACAAAGTAGTTTAGTGTTTGGTAAATTGTGTTTTCAAAAGTGCTGTGAAGTAAAAGTAGCTGTGAAGCAAAGCAATACTGTTTGGTAAATTTTCATGTAAAAGTGCTTTGGATGTTTATAATGACTAAAATTGACATGTTATAGTTGAAAATATTTTTTACTCATTTGTTTGGCAAAAAAAAAGTGTTTTTTGCTTGTTTTTCAATTTTTTTTTACAAATTAATAGTTTTTCATTTTACATGTTAATATGTATGAGGTCTAAACTGACACATGTCTCTCATTTGTTTGATATTTGAAAACATAACTATATAATATTATCTAACAAAAAACTATAACTAACATTCGACATTTTTTTCAACGTAAAATAAGAATTAAAAATATTGGAAATAATAACAAATACATATTAAAACGTCTAAATGGATGCACGAATTAAACTTGTAGCAATGTTATTTCTCAGTTGCTCCATCTCTTGTGCTCCCGAACCCTGGGTAATATGATAATCCTCAATTTGATCTGCCTCCTCACTTACGATGTCATTTGGGTCATCCTCACTTTCATTAAAATGTATATCACGGTTGGCATGCCTTCGTATGTAGTTATGAAGTGCCATAGTTGCAATGACAATTTTAACTTGCTTCGTGAACGAGTAATTGGGCATGTCCCTTAAAATCTTCCACCTTCTTTTCCATACTCCAAAAGTACGCTCAATGACACTCCTAAGGGAAGAGTGCGCGTGGTTAAATATCTCTCTAGAACCTCTTGGTTGGCTACCCCTGCGGAAATCTGGAAGATGATATCGTTCACCCTTATATGGTCCCAAATACCCAATCATTTGTGGATACCCAGCATCCACAAGATAATATTTACCTGTCAAATACATTATATGTTTAATTATACTATAATTTTAAACTATAAAATTGAAAGTTCAACATTATAATATTGAAAGTATAATATTACCATTTGGAGGTTTAGGAAAGTTTAAAGCATCATTTTGTAAAACTGACATGAATACTNCCCATGTCCTAAAGTGTGCAAAAACATTCCCAACATCTCAGCAGCACTCATTCTCCTTGAACCTTTCAACCCATAATGAGTTTCCAAATCAGTACACAATTTAGAAAACACATATTTATCCATTCTAAACATATCATGACACCGACGTTCATTCCCATCTAAAAGCTCCCTCAACCAAATATTTCATGTTTGGGAAGAAACCATACAAGGAACTTTATGAATATATTTTTCATAATAATATTCAATAGTGCGAACACAAAGACATATAGCTTGGTTAAACTCCTCCTCATCTTCCAAAGTGTCCATATTCTAATAAAATAACCTGCAAATTTAAGATTTATTTATCATCAATCCATATTTCCATCATGAACAATAGGAACCAAAAACAAAAAAAAACAAATAAACATATAATACTAATCAAGTTTCAACCACATACTAATATCCAAATAATAGTCAAACAAATTGTAATAATCCAAGTTCCAAACATATACTAATATCCAAATAAAAANAAGATGAGACTACATCACTTCAGGAATACTACTAGCTTGTGAGGTTGCATGCATTACTGAAGTAGCAGTACTCCTAGTTTCAATTGCATCAATCAACCA
>QANW01001424.1:20303-110549 GCA_003254865.1 Dryas drummondii
GAGAGAGAGAGAGAGAGAGAGAGAGAGAGAGAGAGAGAGAGAGATTAGTTATAAGGAAGGTGGCTGAGTGGGGTAAGGGGTGCAGTAAATGTAGAGAGAGGGATTAAAGATTCTGGAATTTAAATTTTTATATGAAAATTTAAAAGATATTAAAGTGATATAATATGAAGTGAACAATAAGGAGTGAATCTCATGCTGTGCCACCTGTACAAAAACATGCATTTCGGTTCAGATTTGGTCAGGCTTTACAACCGGTTTCTATTTCTGAATTAAATCGTTTGAAGTGAAAAACCAAAGTAAATCAACCAATTTAGTTTGGTCAGCTATTTTGCACACCGCAACAGTAGTTACTGCTTTCTACTGTTAATGATTCCATAAGTTCTATGCCTAAGGTTAGCTGTAATATTTTACTCCCAGTGATGGCCAGAATATCACTAAATGTCTTGTCCTTATAATATGCTCCTTCATTATCATTTATTTTATGCTAAGTTGTGTATTGCTGTACTAGGAAGATGAAATTAGAAAGGGAGAACTAGAAAAAGATACTGATAGAATGATGAGAGAGTACAGAGCTCAACTGGATGCTGAAAGGGCTCGCAAGCTTGCCAATGGAAGAAACCACTCTGGTAGTAAGTCTGATCGCAAAAAAGGTTGGTGTTGTAGACATGGAAATATAAATAATAACCTCTGTCTTGTTATTTCTACTAGCCTTTTTCTGAAGGTGAATATGTGTCCTTGCAGATAGGAAGGATAAAGATTTAAAGAAACGCAGCAGCAGAAAGAGGAAGGTACCTATTGCCTACAATTTGGTTGTTGGTGTTTTATTGTTTACTGATACTGAACTCTTGTGCATTCCAAAATAAATACTGCTTGCATGAATTGAGAAAGGAATATTTTAATTAGGCTCCACTCTCCTTGACTGGCCTTTGCATAATGAAAATAGACATACATCCAGTAACCGGATTTGAATAATAGTCATTCCATATTATTATTAATTATACTGCTAATCTGGTTCGGATAAGTATATATATTATTATCATTATACCAATTAGCAAATTAAATGTGAATATCTCAGTCATGAGAATAAAAATCCGAAGTTTACTCATTTCACTTTCTACTTTGTAGCATTCAAGAAGGAGATCTTCAGAGTGTAGCTCCTCAAGTTCATCCTCAGATTCTTCTTCCAGTAGTGAAGAAGAAGACAGAGAATCAAAAAGATCCAAGTCCAGGTCTAAGAGAACAAAGAAGGAAAAGAAGCACAGGTCAAGGACCAAGCACTCGAGCAGTGATGATGACGAGGCTGATGGTCCCGTGCCACTTTCAAGATTCTTTGGGAGTGTGAAGAGCTAATGGCGTTATATGACCTATTGTTGTGTATCTTCCTACAATAGGAGATTAGTTTGAGATGAGATTGTTCTTTATTGTTTTCTTTTTGCCTATAAGAATCCCTTTGTTTCTCTGCATGATATGATATATTTAGTTGCCTTATCACTGATGAGGTTTACTTCCTTCGGTAGAGTAGTTTGGTTTAATTCATCTCATTCAGTATAATCACTTGTATGATAGGAATCGATGCAACTGTGTTGTAAAAACCTTGTACGAGCAACAATGGAGTCATATTCATAACTCTCTGGGTTTTAAATAATGAGGTCATGCAACAATTTGAAGATGCAATTTCTCAGTAGTCATCGTAACATATGTATACGCTTTTGGTTTTCCAGTTTTCCTACAATAATAAATTTTAGTACAAACCCATCTTTGTCGTACACAGACTGATATACAATCTTGATTGAAGGGGATGCCAAATTTACTTTTGGAAAATGAAAATTGTGAACTGCATGATGAATGTGGATAAATAAGAATAGAGATTAGAAATCTTTATTGACTTTCAAATTTTAGGAAATGTATTTAAGAAATAGTAATCCTTCAGTGGTATGTTCAATTCAATAACTTAATCAACAGAAAACAAACTAGCCGATACAAACATCATTATCACTGTTCCAGTTAAATAAATAATTCCAATCTAGAACATTCCAATTTTGGATGGAACATATTTACATGAAGAAATCAATCTGGTCACCAAACACATGGAAAACAGAGACCACACTCATGAAAACCCACATGAATAAAATTGCAAGATTCCTCATTGTTGCTGGTACTCGGGGTTAAATGCAAGTGCCTCTCGATAGATCAGCTCTTTCATCTGTTCCTCGGTCAGTGCATGCTGTTCAAAGTCAAAGCTGAAGGGAGTCGTGCAGACAGGCTCATCACTGATGTCATGGAGAGATGTCAAATAGGGATGAGCTAGGGCATCTTCGACTGCAACATACAAAAAATTGGAAAAATTAGAGGAATGATACTAACTTGAGTGCAAGACTTTCAACAAGAATGCTTGGATGATATTAAAATGTAAACGATAGTAACACGTGCTTCCATAACATAATTTTTTACGAGTTCTTTTCATCAAAACTTCTTTTACACCCTTGGAATAAAACTAAATGCATGTGTATGCATGAAGTTGTTAGAGAATGTGGACACAGCGCATAAGATTTCCATTACAAATTAATGCATAGAAACAAAACATAACAGCATGGAATTATAAAAAAAAAATGTAAAGAAAGAGCACATAACAGCACACTTCTACCAATGTAATAAATACATAATTCTAGATTATTGTCATAGGGAAGACATCCTTCCCTAGACTCCTAGTGCCTACTGATACTCCAATCAACGACTAAAATGGTTGATAGGTCCATGTTTCACTTACAGGCCTGGGCAGTAATTAGTGATTCGGGGAATGTGACCTTATACTGTCATGCCTTGGTATGTCACAACTAACAAAAGTTAACAAATGATTTACTATTACACCTGCCAAAGTCTTTTGAGACACACGGGATTCATAACTACAGTAATATGCCTAGAAATGCTCATATGCCTAATGTTCATTAAAATTTTCAGCACCCTGGGTCATCAAAGTACATACAGTTTCTGTCAATAAATTGATCCACAACACTCCTCCATGTGAATGTTCTGGCTTTCAAAAGACAAGTTATATACAACACACTTCCAGTGTATGCCAGACAACATGTGATCTTCTGGCCTTTCTTTTTTGAAAGATATTAGAGGATCTAAACATCAGTCATTAATTTACTGTTTTAGTTGGAAGGTTGGGTGGAAAAGAAAGAATGGGGAGCTTGTAGATGTATCCATGTGCTTGATTAGTGATAACAGGAGGGTGCTTGAGGGAGATGAGAAACTGATTAAAGACCTTAAAAGGAAACTCCTAAGGATGTTCTTTAGGATATATACAAACAGATATTTTCTTTTCTTTTCTTCTAGATTTTATTGATTGTTTGTCCTCATTGTACTACCCTCCAATTTTGATAAGTTGTAAACCCATTGCAAACCTTTCTTTGACTTTTTTCTTAAATAAAATTTTATTAATTATGAGAAAACCAGTCCCGGAACAAATAGAAAGAGCCATGAACAAGTAATGCTGAGCCAATAAAGCACATATGAAGTAGGGAAAGTGTGATTAATTTTAATCAGACTTCTGATCATTTTAGTAAATGCAACTTACCAGTAATTCTCTGTGTAGGATCAAATGTCAACATCTTTTCAACAAGATCAATAGCTGAAGGATGAACATGAGGAAACTTCTCAGTAAATGACTGTCGACGGTAGAGAGGAAGTTGCCGAATGTATCTCTTAGCATTTTCATTTAAAAACCCCAGCTCAGCCTCTGATGGGGTTCCAATCAGCTGCAAGGAGTTGTGATGATTAATCACATTGATTCATAGATATCTACACTACAAACGTAAGATTTTAGAAACATGAGGATTGAAATTTCAAGTTCCATATCCAACATCAAATGGTCATAAATGTGAGACATGTTATGCTTATTAAGTTATTGTTCACGATCATATTCATGTGATTTGAGGAAAAAACCCAAATGTGAAATAAAAAAAATGACATGGGGGATGCTAATAATGTTGTTCAAGGACCCTGTACTGCAACATAATAGTTATAACAAAAAGGATGGGGATATTTTCTTTTTTTTAATTAAATAAGCATCCATCAGATGACCCTGAGTTTGCAAAACAAAATGACTATGACCAGACAGATACTAAGTTACCTCCATAAGCAGACGAAGCTGATGCACGTGATCTCTGCCAGGAAACAATGGCTTCCGATCCATCAATTCCATGAAGATACAACCTACTGACCATACATCAATAGCTGCAGTGTAATCTGAAGAGTTTAACAATAGTTCTGGTGCACGGTACCATCTTGTAACAACATATTCGGTCATAAAATCAGTCTCGGAGGTGACTCGAGCTAGTCCAAAATCACATATTTTCAAGTCACAATTAGCATTTAGGAGAAGATTGCTAGGTTTTAAGTCCCTGTGCAGAACATTTGCGGAATGAATGTATTTCAATCCACGGAGGATCTGATATAAGAAATACTGCACACACACACACACAAAAAGAAGTACAAACAATAATTATTAGTTGGTCAGGTTTGTGAAGCAAAAAATGCACATGTGCCAAAGAAATTGTCTTTTATCAGGCTTGTAATTCACATAAGACTACCAATACACTACAAACTAAGAATGCTACAATCGCCTACTAAAACCCACACATTAACAATGTAAAACCCTATTTAGAGGTGGTTGATATTAGTTTTCAAGTGAGATGGAAAATGTAAGAAGTTAGAGCAGAAGCAGAACCTGACAGTGTTCTTCAGAGAGTGCTTGATTGGATCGAATGATTTGATGGAGGTCAGTGTCCATTAGCTCATACGCGATGTAAACATCATTAAACAACCCCCTCTGGGGAGGTGGTATTATATCCCTAATCGCAACAACATTTTCATGATCCATATGCCGAAGCAATTTGATCTCTCTCAGAGTCCTCTTCGCATCGATCTTGTTGTCGAACGCATTCGCAATCTTCTTTATGGCCACGTGCTCGTTCGTCTCCGAATTCAAAGCCGAGCTATTCATTAATTTATTTCTCACCGTTAATTATACGACCAAATATCCCAAATGATGAATCTTTTTTGGTTTTTGACAAAGGAAAGCAAAATTAAGAAAAGGGAAATGAAGAAGAATACAGACCAAACGATGCCGTATGCGCCTTTACCGATGGGCATGATGGGGGGCTTGTACTTGGCGGTGACCTCGAAGATGTTGCCGAAGATGTTGTACTGAATGAATCTGCCGCCGTGGCTGAGCGTCGCCGGAATGCTCTCCACACCCATCTGATGCGGTGGTGGGTGCTGTTGGGTGGGGTTCGCTTGTGGCTGTGGCGCCGCCTCTGACATCACGGTGTCCGACGGTTGAGCTGCCGCCCCTCCTCCGTCCATTTTTGTTTTTCTGGGTTTGGTTGATTTTGTTGTTGCTGATAGTAATGGCAGTGAGAAGCTCAAGCCCTAACAACAACGAAAGAGAAAGAAATGAAGGAGTATGTGTATCAGTGTATGTATGTATCATGTATGTATGGTTAATGATTGTAGAGTAATAGTTGCGGGACTTATGGCTTGTGTTGTGTTGATTTTCTGTGTGTCCGTTGTTTGTTGATTGTGTTGTGCCCTTTTGGTCAAACAGATCTAAGTAACGAAACTCTATTTCCATTTATCCTGGAACAAAATTGTATGCCTATGCGTCACTTTTTTTTCTTTTTCTTTCTATTTCTCTTTTAATGCATCGAATGGGGTGTTTTTTCATTAGGGTAATTACAGTAATAGAGTTTGTTAAGTTCGTTTATAAAATCAATATGAAGGACGATAATATGTACTTATTGTTTAGATATTTTTTGTTTTACATATCATAAGATTTAAATTTAAATTTATTATTTTGTTATCAATGTCACTTGATTTAAAGCTCATGAAGCATCTAATTTTAATTGACAAAACAAGACAAATCACTTACCAAACAATAGGGATTATAATGGAATGAGGAATTCTTGTTACCTATATCTTTTTTATGCTTTGGCTTGAATTTTTAATTCCACATGGTGGCCCTAATTTCTTCGCTTTTCTGTCATATATGGATGGCTATATTTCTTTTCTTCACTCGATCATGAATGACGACACATTATAGTATAATACATATGACTTGACAACTCTTAAAAGCTTTCATCTCTTTTTCTTAATTAATAGTATTTTTAACTTAAGAGCAAGTCAAGCAACTCATGATCTATATCCTATAATTAATTATAATGGGTTTCATTGATATATCTTTAGTAAAACTGTACAAGTCATGAGGAAAACCATGGTTAAGGTTGCTAACGTTGTTGTTTACTTATGTGTTGTTTTTTCTGGCCCTTCTTCATCTTCTAGAAACACCATAAGTTCATACCCTAGTTTTATATTTTCTTTGTTGTGGTTAGTATTTAATTTATTATTGTAATCCTCATCCAACAAACTTGAATTTCTCGTTTGAAAAAAAAAAAAAATTTTGAATTTCTCGAATTAAATCAAGCACGCTGTTTTTGGTTATATATCTTCCAAGTTTAGCAGAATTGCCTCTTGGGTACGTAATTAATTAAAGAACATTGAAGAATCTTTGGTTTCTGATGAGTAGTACTGTAGTAGTACCATTTAGAAGTTAGAACTCAGAAGCCTGCTATTTTTGTTTTAGGTGTGGCAATAAGTTGTTTTGGGCCTTTGCTTCGTTTTGCCTTGTGGCTATTTTGGCAGCCTGCTATTTTCGTTAGGTGTGGCAGTTGGCCTTTCTTTGGGCTTGGCCTTTGTTTATCCATTGCCTTTGGTCATTTCTTCAACACTATAAGAGCCCGTTTGATTCAAATTTTAGAGGTATGAGAATGAAAAATTAATTACGTTTGGTAAGTAAATAGAAGAAAAATCAATTCCTGACCTAAGAAAATCTAATGTCCTTATTAGGGAGAAAATGAAATTTTTGCTCCAGCTTCGGTTTTGTTTTCCTCTTAGGAAAACATTTATTGTTTTTTTTTTACAAAATTAACCCTGTTATTATTTTAAAATATCATTTCTATTGTCATTCCTTAAATAAATAATAAATTAGGGTATATTTAGAAAACTCACACTTTTCATTTCCAATTCCTACATAACCCAAACATAAAAATGGAAATAAAAAGGTAATTTTTGATTTACTTTTTCAGGATTACCAAACATAGGAAAGAAAATTTCAAGAAATCAATTCCACTCACCAAACGAGTCTTAAGAACATGCGCAATAGTGCTGTTCAATGCAATTTTATTGCACGAAATTGAACTAATGGATTAAAATTCACTTAACCTTAACCTTTGTTAAGAATATTTGCTTTATATTCAACAGACATATATTCCCTTCTTTCTAATAGCCCCCCAAAAAAAAGAAAGAAGAATAGGTGTGATTTTTATTGGAGGCTTTGGAGCTCTCTTGGATGTGCTACTGTGCTTGGCTTTGGTCCTGCTGGTGCTCTGGTCTGGGTTTGGTGGTTGGTTGCGGGATGTCTCTCTGCTTGGTGTTTGAATTTGAAATCTTCATCTGTTTCTTATTTTTTCGGCCAATGAATCTTCATCTGTTAACTGGGTTGTTTGTTCCTGCCCTTAGTTGTGTTTAGTTGAGTTTGTTTTTTGCATGCTCTACGTTGGGACTTGGGAGATACCACACCCCAGGTTTCTATATCCGATTGTTCTCTTAATTATTGGTTGATTGTGTGACTTGGTGTCTATGTTTAATTTGTTGCAAAGTCTTGGCTGATCGATTAGCTGTGCTTGAGACTTGCAGTGAGGAAACCCATAAAATGACTCGAGGTTTTTTGCAAGGAAATATATATAATCGAAGAAGCAAGCTAGCTTTACTACTGTTAATATTCACTTTGGATCGTATTAGGAGATTTATTAACAACTACAAGGGGCCTTCATATTAAATAATATTAATATTAATAATTAAGTAGAAAGAAGCTAGTGGTGGGAAGATGTCAAGATGATTAGGTAGCAACTAGCAAGTAAATTAAGGAGAGAACTTTGTCGTCCACGTACAACGACTTTAAAAGATAAGCTTAATTGAACAAAATAATACGCATGCTTTCAGTCGTTTTTATTAATTAAAGTGCAAGTGATCATGTGTAATGAAGGCTCAGTCTTAACTACTACTACTCAAGTGATTGAATACTAATTAAAGAAAAACTACACCAGTAGTCATTACTAATTAAATTGATAAACTTGTAAATTAGATGCCAATGTAACAGTGCTTGACAACTTGGAAGTTGAGGTCAACTACTGAAGTCATTGTTTACCAAAAGAAAACTACCCAATCATTAAGAAAAGGCATCAAAGGCCGGAAAATGGACAAGCATGTGAACAGTGAGTCAATTCACTTTTTTTAATTATACAGAGTTTGGCTTATTTGTCTTCCATGTGCTAATTACCTGTTTCGTTCTGTCACCCATTTTTCACTATTCCTACGTTGACTGTCGCATTCAATTTCCTATACTACTCATCATATATTCTGTGATATACGCCAATTAAGGCGCATAGTAACAGTTCCCGTACCATCGCATTTTGCTCTGTTGAATTGCTCTGTCTTCGTTGCACCAACCAACCTTCTTTTGCTTTTACTTTGCTTAGTGCTAGTTCTCAAATTGAAATGGCAAACCAAAAACACAAAAACACAAAAGACAAAAAAAACACCTATTGCGTTTGAAGCATACGCCTTTAGATTTCCTGGTTTTCGTTTGTCCCTAGATTTCATTGTGTTATTATTCTCACCTTCTTTCTGCTTCTATACGTTGTTTAAGCTTAGTGTGTATCCGTACTCCGGTGTTCTAAGGGAAGGAATTTAAAGAGCAACTGGCTTCATTCGAATCATTCATCAGTCATAACTCATAACCAACGGAGATAAGGTACGTCCTTTATTATTTCCTTCTTTCGTTTCATTTGTTCTGTTTTTCTTTTTGTTACTTGGAATTACCTCATCCCACTCAATGAACTTTTTCTAAGCCCAGTGTCATAGAAGTTTCAATAAAGACATAAAAATAGGGTGTGCATGCATCTGAAGCATCAACCATTGAGGAACATATATTTGAATAAAACTGCATCTAATCCTGCTGTAGTCTTTTTTTTTTTTTTTTCTTATTTACCTTTATTGGATTCTGCTATTTTCACCTTGTTTTGCTTTCACCTTGCAATTGTTTCCAAAACAACCTTAAGAAAATAAAAATTACATACAATCTCTGAAGTCTGTCTAGTCTTACTTCTTTAAGCTAATAAGCTTACCCTCATGTACAGCGATTATATTTGTACTCCGGTGTTCTAAAAAGCAAGGGATTTCGAAGAGCAACTAGCTTCATTCATAACCAAAAGAGATAAGGTACGTTCTTTATTTGTTTTGTTTTTATTTTTATTTTAGAACTCGAAACCTCATCCTACACCAAACAAGTGGAAGACTTCCAAATTTCCCAAACCATGGTGAATTCAATCCTGGACATCTTGTACCACAACAAGAGACTTTGTAAACTGAAACGATCCCAAATACTTCCAGACCTTGACAAGTCGAGATTCGATCCAAAATCTGAGATTTAATTATATATCAACCTTCATGCCCCTCCTCTGTTTTTGATTGGGTCCTCGTCTGGCTTCCTTCTTTTAATTTAGTTATTTGTCCTTTGAGTTGAATCTGATTCTCATTGCAGTTTTGTTGGTTGTTCTGGTATAAATAATCATATCGGATTTGGTTTATATTCAACAGACATGGATATTCTTTCTCAAATTGTTGGAAAAGTTGTGGACTGCGCACTTGAACCCCTTGGACGCCAAGTGGGTTATCTATATCACTGCAAAAGAAACCTTCAAAATCTAAAGACTCAAGTGCGCGACTTAGGTGCTGCCAGAGAGAGTGTGCATCATAAGGTTGTTGAGGAAAAAGACAAAGGACGAACAATCGAAACCTACGTCAACAACTGGCTGGCAGATGTGGATAAGATCACTGGGCAGGCAAACGAAATCTTGGCAGATGAACGCCAAGGAAAGATGAAGTGTCTCTATGGGTTTTGTCCTAATCCGAAGCTCCGTCATCAGCTAAGCAGGAAATCAACCAAATTGGTGCAGGAGGTTGTTGACCTCTATGGAAAGAAAGATTTTACAAGCTTTGCATACGATGTTCGCCCACAAGAGGTATGTGCCACATCCACCAAAGATTACGAGGCCTTTAATTCAAGGGATTCAATTGTGAAGGAAATCATGGATGAATTGAGAAATCCTACTACTGCCGATATAATTGGGTTGTACGGAATTGGGGGTGTGGGCAAGACCACACTTGTCAAACAAGTTTATCGGCAAGCAACAAAAGATACAAAGTTATTTGATGATGTGGTCATGGTTCTAGATGTGAAAAAAAATCCAGACCTAGAAACAATTCAAAAAGAAATTGCTCAACAGTTAGGTATGGACTTTGTCGAAAATATAAGCATAACTGAAAAAGGGCGTCGTCTATGTCACAGGATCAAAGACAAGAAGGTTCTTGTAATTTTGGATGATATTTGGGAAATAATTGATTTGGAGGCGGTGGGACTTCCTCATGTCGAAACTTGTAAAATATTGTTGACATCTAGAAGTCGAATTGTATTATCCTCTTATATGGGTACGCAAAAAGACTTTCCGCTGAACGTTTTAGACGAAGAAGAAACTTGGCGTTTATTTGAGAAGATGTCTGGGGATGTTGTTAAGGATCCTGCTATACGAGAAGTAGCAACCAAAGTAGCCAAAAAATGTGGAGGTTTGCCAGTTTTAGTTGTCACAGTTGCAAGGGCTTTGAAAAATAGAAGTAAATTGGATGCATGGAAAGATGCCCTGAGACGCCTAAAAGGGTTTGACAGAGAAGAAGAATTGACAAAAAAAGCATGCATGACTCTAGAGTGGAGTTACGACCAATTGGATGATAAGGAGCTTAAGCCATTGTTCTTGCTTTGTGGAATTAGTGGTCTAGGGAGGAACCATATTTATTTGTCAGACTTGTTGAAATATGGTATGGGTTTGGGTTTGTTTAAGAATGTCAATACAGTGGAAGAATCACGGAATTTGTTGCATTCACTGATTGAAAAACTTAAAGATTCTTGTCTATTGCTGGAAGTTGATGATACGAGTGTCAGAATGCACGATCTTGTGAGGGATGTTGCTAACCGAATTGCAGTCAGAGATCAACACGTCTTATCAGAAGATGGAGGGGAATTGAAAGAATGGCCAAATAATGATTTCTTTAAAAAGTGCACTAGGATCTCTTTACGTTTCGGCAATATCCCCAGGCTTCCTGAAGTTGTTGAATGCCCTGAACTAGAAATGTTTATTCTCTTTAGGAGAGATGATGACTTGATGGGAATCCCGTGCAACTTTTTTAAAGAGATGAAAAAGCTCAAAGTGTTGGATTTAACCGATCACCGTTTTCCATCACTGCCTTCATCTTTTCAGTTTCTAAAGAATCTTCAGACATTGTGTTTAGATGCATGCCTGTTGGGAGACATAACTCTAGTTGGACAACTAACAAACTTACAAATTCTTAGCTTTATAAATTCCAAGGTTGATAAGTTGCCCAAAGAAATAGGGCAATTGACTCATTTACGGTTGTTGGATTTGTCTAATTGCCAAAAACTTGAAGTGATTTCACCTAATGTTATATCAAGCTTGAAAAGACTAGAAGACTTGAGGATGAGAAACAGTTTTAACAAATGGGAGGCTGAAGGAGTCAATGGTGAAAGAAGTAATGCTAGCCTTTTAGAGCTGAAGCACTTGTCTCAGCTAACCTCCTTAGAAATATGTATTCCCGATGCTAGCATTCTTCCAGCAGACTTGTTCTCCGATAGGTTAGAAAGATACCAAATCTTTATTGGAGATCTGGGGAAACAGGTTCCTAAGAAAGAAAAGATCCTCAATACACTACAACTCAAGCTCACCACCACAATCAATGAAATATTAGACCAGTCTGGTCTAAAAACGCTATTGAAGAGATGTGAAGATTTGTACTTGGATGGGGCAGAGGGTGTTAATGATATTATCTATCAATTAAATACTGAACGTACTCAGCAACTGAAGCATCTCCATCTCCATCTCCGAAACAATGTTGATTTTACATATATCATTAATAGGAAGGTATATTCCTAGCTTGGTTTTATTTTTCCGTACGTGCTTTTCTTTTATCTTTTATTAGGATATCTTTATCGATCATCATCCATTATAACAAAATGAAATATGCTTGTTGGTTGTTGTATTACGTTTTTTTTAACAGAATGCATGGTTGTCGATTTACATTTTTCTTGCTCATTCACATTCTTTGAATTTATAAATATTATTTGTCTTTTATTAAGCAAATTAAAAGTTATATGTGTTTTCTTTTATTGTTGGGTCCGTCAATTAGCAATTGAAGACCAACTTGTCTTTGGTCTCACACACCGCAAATTTGGTCTTCGTAATGAAAAGTTGCACTCCATGAGTGAGAGATTGAACCTGATGGCATTGAATATTCTTATTATATATCAAGAATATATGGTACAAATTGTACAATGATCAAAATCTATTTTTTTCTTTGTCATGCAATATAACTAAAATTTGTCACAATAAGCAATCCAAGTGCCATATTATTTCCAACATTCATTGTTTTTATTCTTCTCTGTATTGATCCTTATTCTACATAATTTATGTTTTATGCATGACATATGGTAATAGTTTATTACCAGCTTTAATATAAAAGAAAACATATAAAGAACTAAAAGGAAAAGGGAGGGAAGGGGAAAGGAATAATATTAATTTAAGTGGTTATATAACTTAAAAAATAATACATTTTATTTTTTAATTTTCCACATGTACTAAAATTTTTTTGTATAATTATTATGCTAACATGATTGTCTGATGTAAGTATCATGCATGAATATATTGTGTATTACAGGTTGGGTTGCTCAACTTAACAACCTTGAGTGTGCATGAATGTGGTGATTTAAGATTCTTGTTATCATCTTCTATGGCTACAAGTCTAATACAACTCAAACATCTTGAGATATCCGCATGTGAAATCATGGAAGAGATAGTATCAACAAAAGAACGCGGTGAAGAAAATATGGACAACATGTTTTGTAAGCTAGTAGATATGAGATTAAAAAATCTTCCAAACCTCGCTAGATTTTGCACAGGAAGTTATATTGACTTTTCATTGCTGAAGAATTTGGAATTAGTTGATTGTCCTAAGCTGGGGGCATTCATCTTTGATCCTTTGAGTAAAAATACTACAATCTGTAAAGAAAGAAGCTCCAAAGAGAACCTTGATGTTCATACTGCTGTACAACAGTATTTTCTTTTTGACGAAAAGGTAACTTATATATATATATATATTTGTTTCTCTTTCTTCCATATCATTTTATTTCTAATATTTTCTAAAAATGTTTTTTAATAATTTCATATATAAGGTGGATATATGTGCAGGTAGGATTTCCTAGCTTGGAGAAATTAGTCATTGGTGGCCTAAGTAAATTGATGACAATATGGCACAACCAACTTGCTCCATACTCTTTTTGCAGACTAAGTGCAGTTGAAGTTTTTAATTGTGATAATCTAATAAATATCTTTGTGTCTGGTATCATTGGGGGATTGAATGCTCTAGACAATGTTCAGTTAGAAATTTTTAACTGTCAAAATCTTGATTCAATAACCATACATAAGTGCCCAAGGTTGAAAAGTATTTTTCCAGCCTCAGTGGCCAGATGCCTTCGACAGCTACAAAGACTGGAAGTGTGGAATTGTGATGAAGTGGAGGAAATCGTTGCAAAGGAAGAAGGACCAATGCCTAAGTTTGTGTTCCCGAAAGTAACATTTGTAAAATTTTCACTGCTGCCCCAACTTAGGATTTTCTATCCGGCGATGCATGCTTCCAAGTGGCCGCTACTCAAACACTTGGCCATAATTCGATGTGATAAAGTGGAGATTTTTGCTATGGAACTTTCAATCTTTCAGGAAAAACAATCTTTCTTTCTAATTGAGAAGGTAAGAATACTTTTACACAACTTTCTAATGAGTAATTCCTTTGTTTTTTTTTTTGGCCTCGAAGAATTTCCTTTGTTAAATATAACTTTTTTGATAAGTATTACATTTCTATTAATTGAAATGATAATTTGGTGTTCAATTTTAATTTTATTTATGCCAACATATATTCTATATAAGTTTTTTTTGCATTAACTTGCTACTAAATTATTTATGCAATTAATCAAGGGAGAATTCCATTTAAGTTCTTTAATTTTACAATTTATTGACTAAAGTCCTATGACTTTTAAAATTTCAACTAAAGTTCAATAATATTGTAACTACTCTATATTACATAATATTAGTCCATTATTTTCTATTTTTTTCACACATACTAGGCGCCGAGAGATCGGCGGCTATTTTCGAGTGTTCGGCAGTGCATTTTTACTTTTTTCGTCAAACTCTGGTTTGTCGGTTTTATACCTAACATGCAGTCTCCACAAACTTAACTCATTCTATACCCTACAAAAGTATGAGCTAGGTTAACCCATACCCTATACCCTCAAAAAATAATAATAATAATAATATATTTGTTTGACAAGGTAATGGTTAAAAGACTTTATTTAAAAAAAATAAAGGCTTTATTTGAAAAAAAAAAAAAAAAAAGCCATAAGGTTTTTTTCTAAATAAGAAATGTTAGAAGAACTAAACTGTAATTTTTCCATTAAGTGGAATCTTGTTTTCACTAAAAAAAAATAAAATAGAAATTTTCTTTTTGTAAAGACTTTAAATGATCCAAATTTGTTCATATATATATATATACACGCTTACGTTGAGGGACTTATCATGACACTAGTTTTATATTGTATTTCAACGATTCAAATTAATCGTCTATTTTGTATGTCTCTATTTCAAGAACATCTATATAAAAAGTTAGAAAAATAGAAAATCATTAAAATATCTAATTTTGATCAAATAAATAGACGAACAAAATATTTTTGATAAATTGTGATGATTTAATTACCGATACATACATGCGGCTCTTGATCATATCTCATCACACCAACACAGTACATTGAAGTATTCAACTCAGAATATTTTTAAGTCATTTGGAAATACATTCATCTCTTACGCTATATGCTATTTAACATTTGATATTTTAATTCAGGGTTCATTCCCCAACTTGGAATGGTTGACGTTGGGGAAGACCATGGAGATTTGGTATGGTCCACCTTTCGCAGAGTTCTTTCCCGAACTAAGAAAATTTCAAACTTGTGCACCCTTTTCCAAGCAATCAGTTGTAGTCCTTCAGAAATTACATAATCTTGAAGTACTTTCTGTTACTTGTGATTCTTGCAAAGAAATATTTGTCCATGAAGAAAACAGTTGTGGGGAAATACATGCAACACGTGTAACACGTTTGCACCTTTATTATATGTACCAACTGATTCATCTAGGGAATTATGAGACCTCCCAAGCAGCAGGCCCAGTTTTTCCTCACTTGGAAATTCTAGAGGTGGTGGATTGTCCCAGATTAAAGAATCTAGAGTCATCCGCAATATCCTTCAAGAATCTAACAGCTTTGCTAGTGGTTGGTTGCCATGGATTGAAATATTTATCAACTTATCCGATTGCCAAAAGTTTAATGCAACTCACAACAATGAGAGTTTTGTGTTGTAAAA
Organism: Dryas drummondii; assembly: GCA_003254865.1. NCBI lineage: Eukaryota > Viridiplantae > Streptophyta > Magnoliopsida > Rosales > Rosaceae > Dryas > Dryas drummondii. The sequence goes on from QANW01001424.1 coordinate 35,956, forward strand.
GAATGAAAGAAATAGTGGCAATTAGCAAGGAAGAAGATGATCATGCAGGAAATGAGATCGCTTTCAGCCGATTGCAGCATTTGACCCTTGGTTCTCTACCAAGTCTGCAAGCCTTTTGCTTGGAAAATTGCATTGTCAAATTCCCATCCTTACAGGCTTTATGCGTTACCCGCTGCCTCAAGTTGAAGCTTCCCCCTGAACTACAAAGTGTACGAATGAATATAGGAGATGCAGAAGATGATTTTTATCTTGATAGGTATGCAAATGGCCGTTGACAATGATGATGACGACGATGAGGTGGACAACCAGAAGGATGGCAATGATGATGAAAGAACAATTGTAAGTTTTTAATCTATTCAGCAAACAACTTTTTTTGTTATTTCAGTTGTTTTGGCTAGCTTGCAAACCGCCACCTCAAGTGACAAGTCCAGAAGGCATGTACCTGTTTCAGTGGAAGATTAATGTGCCTGTGTGTACAAGTGCTAGTAACTTAGTATGTGGCATGTGCACCAATGTGTTTGGAAATGCTTGTGTGATTTGTAATATAAATGTGACTTTCTGTGTGATAGAAAAAAACAAGGAAAAAAGAAATAAAAACAGTGAAAAAAATGAAAAGAAGTGTGCTTTTTATTGGAGGCTTTGGAGCTGGCCTCAGTGGTGCTTTGTTTTGGTTCCAAGAGCTTAGAGCTCTCTACTTCTGGTTTGGTAGTTGGTTCCTCAATGTCTCTCAACTCTCTGTTATTCTGGTGGTTGAATTTGGAATCTTTATCAGCTTTTTTTTTTGGGCCAAGGAATAACTTCCTTTTTTTCTTTTTTCTTTTTGTCGAAAAGTTTGCCTTGTTTATTCCTACTGTGAGTTGTGTTTAGTTGGGCTTGTTTTCTCATATTGTTCTTGCTTGTTTCTTTCGCACAGAATTGGTCTTGCTTGAAAACATCCAAAACCAAGATGAATGTGATGGCACGAGTATCAATCTCTAAACCCATATGGTCATCTTGAACTTGTCCGATGCAGCAAAAATGATCTGCTGCTTTCTTTAAGAATTAGTTTGAGAGTAATAATTCCTTGATCTTCATGCAAACAGGTAAAAAACTGAAATTGTATATGGTCTCAAGCATTGATATGTAAAAAGATTTGCTCCAATCCAAAAGTCATTATTCCAGCAATTGCTTGAAAAAAAAAAAAACACTACAGTTTCATAAAATCAAAGTTCCCCGTTCAATTAACCACTCTTGACCTCAAAACATTATGGTCAATCTAGTCAAGGGGCTGTAGAGTCCTAAGTCATAAATAGATGAGTTTGACAATATATCACAGTATTATGTGAATGTGACAGGAAATGAGATTCTACCATGTAAATGCAGGTAACACATATGACGGGTAAGCATCATATTTGGAAGCAAGCGCTTGCACAGAAGATAAATCTGCAACGTCTGCAAAACTATCGAGTCCAAGTTCAGTTGCATGGATCCCACCTGTGATTAAAACTGATTTGATTGCGGCTGCATTCGCGCCCTTAACGTCGTGATGAAGAGAATCACCTACTGCAATAGAATCCACAGGGTCTACACCAGCTAAGGCCATAGCTGATTTGTAGATGATCTGTGTGAAAAGGTGTAAACTGGTCAAGAAGGAAAGCAAAGAGAATGTCGATTAAGAGAAAATGAACACAATGATGATGGCAAAGGAAATTAGTTAAAAAACACTATAGCAAAGGAAGACCAGAAAAGGCAAGCAAAGAGAAGTCGATTTAACAGAAAATAAACGCAATGAAGATGACAATGAAACTTAGTAAAAATATACAGTATAGCAAAGGAAGGCAAAAAATATATTAGTATTAAAAGAAAAGAAAAGCAAAGAAATCCCAAACTTATGGTGCAAATATAAAGTGATCATTTCTGCAACAATCCATCTTTACACAAACAGTTGGCAAAACAGGACAGGTTTAACAAAGATTTGTTTATTTATATTTGCTTAATCATTTGAGAGGGCTTTTCAAGAAAAATAGTAAAACATGCTACAACTACAAGCTTAGGAGATATAATATGAGGCACTGTGCATTACAATTTGCAAGCAGTGGTGGTGCAAAACAATTAAGTTAGGGAGCGCTGTACAAGTAGAAACCTCACACAAGGGTTAGATTGTGAGCTCAGTAATCAGTATCTTGAGCACATTTACATACTTGGATGCAACCTAGAGCATAATGTGAGTCTAGTGCAAATGCAATATGTATTAAGGTAAAAATTAATATAACAATGCCGACGAAGGTAAATAGAACCATGTGACTAGATCACCTTATCAGGCTTGCCCATCCATTTCACTTCACCCCCCAGCTCTTCATATTTGGCAGCCAGAGTCCCTATTAGGAGGATATTTATTTGCATGAGGCACATGTAATCAAACAATATTTTAAATCTTCCAAACATAGAAAGTTATACAACAAGTAATCAAACAATATGCATTAAGCCCTACATATTAACTCACATATGCCATTCTAAATATAGTGAAAAGTGTCCATATATGCAGGTGTTGTGTTCAGCCAAAATAGATAGATTTACCAGGCATTACACGCAAAGCTCTAGCCTCAACAGTCACAAAATCTGGATTGGCTACCACCATAGGGATGTGTTTGGTGGCACATTGTTCCAATATGCTCTCAAGTTCCTCAAGTTTCATGGGAAGTGCATCACCCGAAGGATGCCCCAAGGCTTCAGTGCCATGGGCCAAAATAAATTCAGCATCTTGAACATTTTCCACAACTTGTAATCCAAGGCCCTACCAGAGATTGATAAAGCCAGTTTGATCCTTCATGAATCATTATTATACTTTCCCACTTCCCAGGCTTTCTTGTTGCTTGATTAATCCCAAGCTTAAGAATTTGGCATGATTAAAATGGATTGAATAACATAAGAAAATATGTCACAGTAGGATCATATGACAAGTGATTTTCAATTTCTTTATTGTAGTCAGAAATTATTGTGGATATATACAGAGAGAGCAACCTTTTACCTAGGCCTTTACAACTAGATTTTTCCCTAACTAGGCCTGTTAATTAGAACGCTTTTGATTTCTCTCCAAAAGTTGAGAGATTTGGTCCATTTGGAGAGAATGGACTGCTTTTCTGTTGTGTTTGCTTTCAAAACAATCCAGAAATATTGTCAATCAAAGATTTTTCTCTCCACTCGTTTCTTGTACATCCATACATGAGAGAAATGGAAGTCTCCTCATTTATTCTCTTCTCTCCTCTCAAAACTTAAAACACAATGCACACTAGGAAAAACTTATTTCAAGTCTCAGTCTTTGTCAAGTCATAAGGGTCCTTATAGAGTAAAGTCATAAGGGACCTGAAATAATGGGCTTCCCCTGCCTATCTGAAGAGTAAAGTCACTAAGCACTATGCCTCTACAGTAAAACAGGATATTAATTGGAAGAGGGAAGGAGGGAGGGGGAGAGAGTCCCCAGAGACTCCTTCAAGATAGTGGGATTCACTGGAGGAAGGGAGAAAAATGCTCTCCAAAATTAACAATTGGTGTACCTCAAGAGATATGGCACCACGAGCACTCCAAGTCATATGAATGCAAGATTTTCCCAGTGCTGCAAACCAAGCATCATCTCTCCTTTTTCATAAGACCATACAGGAGAAGTTACAACCCTAGTAGATATATAAACAAGATAAAAAGTGTAGTCGAAACACATAGCATTTCACTTCTCTGTATAATAGATGCGTGTATAGTATATTACTATAAAAGAGAAAGGCTAGCCAAAAAGATTGAACATGAAATAAATGAATGAACAGAAAAACAGATATAAGTGATATAGAAATACATAAATGATGACAGTTACGCAAAATAACATTTTAACTGAAAATTTAGAATTAATATTTTTGTAATGACAATTTTCATGACCATGGTTCAACAATTTATATCTGCAGTCAGTATAAATATTATGACATGAAAATTAAAAGCAGTGCAAACGGCCAAAATTGTTCCGGAGTTTTTAACACAATTTTAAAGACATTGGTTTCGTAACTTTCTAATTTTAAAAGGTGGACTCTTTTGCTATAAGAAATTTGGCAAAATATTCACAAAGTGGAAGGTAAGTAGTTTAAACTAGTGCACAAATTGAACAGTTAATGGGGATATGAATGCAGATCAGCCCTATTGTTACCATCTTTTAGGAGATCCTAGTTACCTAGATGTCAGTCCTCAAACAGGCTGAGAAACTGACACACCTCAAAGGCAGACAGTAAATTGGTCTGGCTTGTCCATGATCTATGAGAAACAAACATTGCACATATTCTAACCACAATGATTTTTATCTTTTTCAAAAGAAAAAAGGACATGGTGATCAACCTTTGCAAGCTCTGATGTGTTAATTCTCCGCTAGTGATGGCTCCTACAAAGAGAGAAGGATCAAACCCAAGGCTTCCCAATTTCTCCATGGTTGTAGACGAGCGTCTTGAGGAATTACTTATAATAACCATCTTTGCACCACTATTTGCTAACTTTTTCACTATCAAACAAGAAGAAGATTAAGCAAATAAGCACCACCACATTACTAAATTGAAAGCACAACGACTTATGGTATCAACAAAATCAAAAGCTTACCCAAATGCCAAAACTAACAGATGAAAACATACATGTTGAAATTGCACCAGGATAAGGTTGCTTCCCATCATGGAGGACTCCAAACTGATCTAAGAACCAGGCCTGCACACAGATTACCAAACACATTTATATGTAATGTCAAGTTTAAATGTCCCTATGAAAGCGAAATTGAGTAGTGATGGGAACCTTGAAACGGTGAGTTTCGGCGAGTTGTTGAAGCCCATTTAAGCTCTGGAAGAACTGAACCTCTTTAGATGGAACAGAGCAACTGGGCATCATCTTCTTCTTCGTCTTCTTGTTGTTCGTCTGGTTGATATTTCTTTTCCTCTATTTTGTTTTTGGGAACAGTATTTTTTGACAATAGCCAAACAGGCCCAAATGTTTAAATATTGTTAAAAAGCGCTGCTATTTGTACACCGATTTTCCTTTTTTTTCTGTTTTCTGCTTATAAAACTATTCAGACTTTTGACGGAAAAAAAGAAAAAGAAGGAACAAAATTTACTTCTGATATGAGCTGATTTGAAGCTTCTGTTTTGAAATTTAAAAAAATTTTATATCATGAAGTAACGAAGTATAAAGGCATATGTGACATCATATTATTAGATTATATTATTGAGTTAAAATAACAAATTAGCTATATTTCTGTAATATTATCGTGGAAAAGTTTTAACTGCTAGTTTATTTTATTATTATTATTATGGATTAATTTCAGTTCAGTACCTCAAGTTTACTTCAAATTTTAATTCAGTACCTCATGTTTAAAATTTTGCAATGTGATACCTCATCTTTCCAATTTATTGCAATGACATACCTTCGTTAGTATGGCTCTCTTAAATGCTGATGTGACACTTACATGACACTCTCACAATGATGACTGGATGTCACGTGGTCTGATAACAGGCCACGTCATGCCACATGACATAAAAATAATTAAAAATCTAAAAACATGGCACGTAATTATTAATTTTTTTCTTTCAATTTTTAGAATTTAAATTATTTTTTATGTCATATGGCATAATGTGTCATGTTGTCAGACCACGTGGTATCTAGTCAGCATTATGGGAGTGTCACGTAAGTTTCACATCAGCATTAAAGAGATCTTTTAACAGTGATACTGACGGAGGTATGACATTGCAACAAATTAGAAAGATGAGGTATGAAATTACAAGATTTTAAACATGAGGTACTAAATTAAAATTTGAAGCAAACTTAAGTTACTGAAATGAAATTAACCCCATTATTATTAATGTTAATGCATCAAGCTTGCTTACTGTTACTGAAGTCTGTATTTTTTTTCGTTATTTTGACCATTCACTCAGGATCAATCTGTTTGGAAGGCAGTTTTCATTCTCTTGAAATCCAAAGGATTATGAAGTAATCAATTTGCTTGCATTCTCAACCATCCAATTTTCATTCTAAAAGTGCAAAATGTTATGATCTGGATTCTGGAATAAGCAAGTGTGTTGGCCCATATTTAAGATGATCCAATACGCTAAATAAAAAACCCTGATTAAATACCAACATTACTTTGTTTTGGTACTAACACAAAAGCTTGTGCAAATGAATGAAATTCTGTCAAATACATGGGTCACTAGAATACACAATTTCCTATTCATGCAAGAAACTATTGAGATGGTTCTTGGATGGGCTTCCCTTTTTCTCTTAGCTTGACCATAGATTCTTTCATGGCTTCCTTCCTCTTTTTGCTGGCTAGTACTTTCGCTAGTACACCACTCACATTGGGGTCATTTTTCTCTTTTGGTGGAGGCGGTGGAGGCCTTTTGGCTGCTGCATTCGCACTTGGGTCTTTGACATTGAGGCTGCTGAATACTGCACCAGCCAAACCCAAGCTCACAGTCCTGCACCAGCAATCAACCCCACAATACAGTAGCTTGTTACATATCTGATATCATTATTGTAATGAGTGATATTGCATGTCACACAGAGTTGTTCATAATCATATACATGAATGGATTGAATGGAGAATCATACACTAACCTGCGGAGAACAAGTTTATTATTCAGGGCATGGACATTATCCGAAACTTGATGGCAAGCCCTGACTTTCTGGAAACCCACAGATGGAAAATGGGTCATGTGCTTAGTTGTGGTTGAGATTGGGGTTGTTGCAGTAGCAGGTGGTGAAGCTAGTGAATGGGCCATAGCTCCCTATCTCACTTGGGTTAGAAATCAAAATTAGAAGAGATCTTCTTCTCAAGTCAATTGTGGAGATGTGGGGAAAATCTTTTTATGTGTGGTTTGGACTGTGGAGCTTAGATGAAACTGAGAATACAAGTCTATTGGTTGCAAGTAGATAAGGTTTGCTTAATTGTGGACCCCTTCTGGATGCCTGATTTACTGCCTTTCATATTTTGATATTCTTCTTCCATCAACATTACCTTTTCCTCAGTCGTTTCCAAGTAAAAACAGGAACCAGTCGTTACTTAAACTGTGCATCATTGACTCTTCACATCTACAATTTACAAACTCATAAATTCAGACAACAGCATATTCCACTCCTCCCAAATATTGATGCGATATTTGAATATTGTCCAAGCATTGTAGCCCTAAAATAAGGGGCATGATACACAAAAGGTATACTTACTCAACACATAACCTAACACTAATATAGAGATACCAATTTAATTAATTAGAAAAACACGGAACAGTATGAATTTTGGAAGTTAATCACAATTATTAAGGGAAGACTAACCGCCTTCGAAAAGTACCATACCAAAAATAATAAACAGACGTCCATAAGATTTCCAACCCTCAATAGAATATGGCAAATTTAACAAGTGAAGCAAACATGGGTTGGGGGGAGAATACTACAAGTACTTGAGCCAAAAGGAGAAAACTTAAAAAAACACCGTCAAAACTTTAGTCACATTTCTAGCTCGCATCTCCAAACAATAGAATTATCCAAACTTCAAAAACGCAAAGACAAATCTGTCTTATCGCGAAGAATTAAAAAGGTGTCCTAGGGGAAAAACAAACTAGAATCATCTCTCTCTGAATGCCCCTTTCACTCATCATCATCATCGTCAGCTTGAGCAGCTGAGTTAAAGGCATTCAATCTCTCAATCAACTTGTTCTTCCTTTCCTCATATGTAAGCTTCTTGAGGTTAAACCTGTTCAAGAAAAAAAATAAATAAACAAATAGCATTACAGAACACAGATAAATCGCCATACAGAAAAGTAATTTTAGATGAACTTGAAAGCTGTCAACCACGGCAAAAAATGAGTTTGAAACACAAATGATTCAAAAGCCAAAAAAGGGATAAAAGATCAATAAAACCATAAATGTTAAATCAGAAGAAAATCACCTCTAACACTAAAATGAGTTGTATTGGTAATATTTATCGTGTAAATTATGTAACGGTGACATGTAATGCTATGATTGTTTAGAATATTGATGAAATGCTATGCTTTAATGTATTGTGAGCTAATAATTGACACAATCCATGTCACCCAGAGTAACAACAATTTTTCAATAATCTTTCCTTTAAGACTCTTAAATTTTAAGTTACAAACATCAGATGCCGGAGCATACACACATTGAACCTAGGACGCACATATAGATATATTAACTGTGAAATGACAATCAATAGAATTTTTACCTCTTGTGCTCCTTGGGTGGCTGCTTTTCCGACTTCTTATGTGAAGGATCGGCACGAATGGCTTGATGAACCTTCTTGTACATCTCCTCCATGTTATCTGCTTCAATTCCCTTCTTAATATATTCACTGAAGTGAGTCTGATATTTTTCTGGCTCATCCTCCATCAAAGTCTAGAAGACAAATAATTCAGGTTTTGAGAGAACAAGATCAATATAGTTTGACAAGTCAATTAAAGGAGGCATGCATGACATTAACTCTCAATTCTTACCCTCATATATGCAGCAACATGGCCACCATAGATATACTTGCGGTGGACCTCAGCATCAAGCTGCTTGCTGTCCTTGGAGAAACCGGCAAACCTCTTCTCACTGTGCGGAATATCCAACCCACCATCTAAAGCACCCTGTCATTAATAAAAAATATTAAATCCTTTCAACATCCCAGCGGATAAAAAAGTCAATTTCATAGTCAGCAAGAACATGTCATATATAGGGGGAAGCAATATGAAAAAATGATTCATCACCAGAGATGCTTCAGCATCTTCATAATCATTCAGAGGAATGAAAAAATGCAACTAAAATAAAAATTACAATGAAATCCACAACTGTTGGGATCCCACCCCTCCCAGATAAAAAAAAAAAAAAAAAAAAAAATTANATATCCATAGCAAAGCTCAAAATCAAGTCTGCTTCCCTAACTTTTACCAGGAAAAAAACCAAAAGGAGTCCAGACATATACCCATGATGCCAACATAGTTCCGGAAAAGAGGAACACAAAAAAAATTGCAAGAAAAATCCAGACAACAGAATGACAAATCACAAGCGACTGATACTAAAGAATTGTTCATCAGCATACTTGAAATAAAAAGGCTTAAACAAAAGGGCACAAATTGAATGCTTGTACTATGCAAACCTTCTGCATCATAAAGTTGAAAAAATATTAAAAAATTGACACCATCATACAAAATGACTGGAAAAAATGCAAAGCCATAAAAAAAACTAAAATCATAAATACTATGACACTCACCAATCACCACAGAAGATAAATAACAGAAAAATAAAAGTAAATGACAGGACTATACAGCCAAAAAATCAACAATAACATGCTCCCTTACCTTCAAGGCAGCAAATACACGATTTCCAGTAGTAGTCCTAATCAAGCCAACATCAAGAAGAGCACGGAATGGCCTTCTGGTCTCAGCAGGCTCCACAGAGAAATCCTCACCAGTAGCCTGCAATATCATATACTTTTTTAAAAACACTGCAACTAGAAACGGCAAATAGGGGTTGCCCTTCGGATAAGCAATTGAGATAAAGGTCACATTACCTCAACATTTCCCTGATATTCATCATCCATTTCAAGCTTCTTCAAGACACGACGAGCCAAGAGGAGGCCAGTGCAGTAAGCTGACCATAAATATACTGTTATTACCCCCAAGAAATGAACCCATGCAAAGAGGGAGATGGACAAAGCAACTTAAAGATAATAATGAAAATACCTGCTGCGTAGTTTGTGGGACCAACATAAAGCCCATAGTTTTTCAGCTCATGGGAATAGGCTGATTCTAGAACCAAATCTCCAGCAATGCTGGCGGATATAATTTGGGCAACAATATCCTTGTTGGTCTAACAACTAGGTTAAGGTCAAACTCCTAGACAATGTAAGGCATATCAAGTTCACCAACCAAAAAAAATTAAAACAATGATCCCTTCAGATTTTAACTTGGTACCCAAAAAACGCAGGTTTTATAACTAAGCCTTTAACATTATTTTTAAAAGCTAAATATAAATTAAAAAGCACTATCAATAAAAGGAAAAATTGAAGGATACAAATCTCACAACAAACCGGTATTTGGGTGTGTTATATTTGTTCTTGTCTTGATTGATGAGTCTAATTCTGGCCCGGTAGTCAGTCTTCCCATCTGTGGACAGTATTAGAAAACAAAATTAGCATGAAAGACATATGATGGCTGAAAAGGGAACAAAATTACCAAGAAACAACAGAGAATACCTCTCCTTCTCCTATACTTGACCTGATAGCGCTTGAAGTAGGCCCTAGACTTTTGGTCCTTGGCAAAGGCCTGAAATGATAATTTAGAGCAAACTGATTAAGCACTCCTTTTAAAATTATGAATAAACGCATCATTAATTCAAGTTATGCAGCAGAAATACAAAACCCACCACAAATCACAGAGCTGTAAGCAAATGATTCTACAATGCATACAGAAATATTTTAGCGAGGCAAAACAAAACCCATCTACTAACAGTAACAAGCTAAAAGGATGCCCATCATAAAAATCCTAAATTCCATATAAATTTAATTGTAAAAAAATTACATATAAATTGAAAACTGAAACACACAACAAAAGTTTTGTGCCATGCAACGAAAAAAAAAAATCAAAGATTAAACACACCGTAAGAGAAATGAGAAACTCCAATGAGCTAAGACAATCCACTCAGAAAAGGTACGTTGTTTAAAAATTTTTGGAGTAGCCAAGCATAAAATGATCATTGTTATAATTAACAATGCGAAACGAACAAATACGCATAAAACTTCAAATGAATGAAACAGAGCGCGAGTGAGGAAACTCACCATTGCGGAAGATCGGCTGTCCAAGAAGAAGTGAGGGAGTAAGAGAGACTAGGGTTTTCAAATACAGAGGGTGAGTTTTATATATAGAGAGCTACCCAGTTGATTTCAAGGATCAACGGCTGGGATTGATGTGTGGTTTAGCAGGGTTTTGCGGTCTGATCGACGGCTGGGATTGATATCTCGAGTAATGGGGTTTTGTGGTCTTTATGGGAAATTTGTAGGGGCATTTTATTCATTTTGTTCAATTGAGCCTTGTCAGTTGGACGGCAGGCCCAGCCAGTAGGTGGTGGCCCAATTTGGCTAGAAAACTATATATGGGTTCGAGAATAGACCGACTGTATTTATATGACTTAAAAATGTTACGGTTAAATGGAGTCAAATGTGGGGGCTGAACTCGTTAAAATTTTGAATGTGTATGAATTGAAAGCCACACATCCCTCAATTGTCATCTTATTTACACAGAGAAACAGAGGAGAGAGAGAAAAGGGAAAAGGATGGGTGCTAAGATTCCGGTTGTAGATTTCTCGAACGAGGATTTAAAGCCAGGATCAAGTTGTTGGGTTGAAGCCTGCACACAAGTCTGCCATGCACTCGAAGAGTACGGGTGTTTTGTAGCAACACTTTCGGATGAAGATGCTCTGGACCTTCACAACACAATCTTTGCTACCTTAGACGACTTGTTTGATTTCCCCAAAGAAATCAAACTGAAAAACACTTATGACAAGCCTTTCCGTGGCTACCACTCCCCTAATGATGTTCATCAAGGCTTGGGGATTGATGATGCTACAAACCCTCAAGCAACTCGTAACTTCACCAAACTCTTTTGGCCCAATGGAAATGATCACTTCTGGTACGTACTATATATAATTTTATCTATTTTTTGCCAAGTGCTCAATCTAAACTATCGACTGGGTAACATACATATATAGTTTTGATCTGAATTTGTTGTTGGTTTTGTTAGCAAAACTGCTGATTCGTATGCAAAACTGGTGGCGGGGATAGATCAGACTGTGACAAGAATGATATTTGAGTACTATGGGGTGGAGAAATACTGTGAGTCTCATATTGGATCAACTGAATATGTTCTTAGACTCCACAAATATAACGAAGCTCAGAAGGAAAAAACCCACAGGGCACTTCCAGAGCATACGGACTTGAACCTCACCACCATAATTCATCAGAATCATGTGAATGGTTTGGAGGTCAAAACAAAGAATGGTGACCAATGGCTTGGTTTTGAGGCCTCCCCCAATTCCTTTATATTCATGACAGGCGATGGTTTCCAGGTGGGTCACTAGTCACAGTCACAAACAGATCGATATACATTTTTGTGGTTGCCTTCTTGTTGGGTGTTTAAATTAATTAAAATGAAGTGCATATTAATTTGTAGGTGTGGAGCAACGACAGAATACAACCTTGTCTGCATCGAGTGATGATGAGCGAGAATGATGTGAGATACTCGGTTGTGTTCTCTACATTCCACAATGGAATTATAACCGTGCCGGAGGAGTTAATCGATGATGAACACCCTTTACGATATAAGCCTTTGAATCATCTGCAATATCTAGCTTCACAACTCGCTCAACCAACCAGCAGGGTTTGTGTTAAAAACTTCTGTGGTCTTTGAATCCCTATTATTTATGTGTATGTGTGAATTGATCTTCAATCTGTCATCTGTGGCCTGCCTGCCTTCTATTGAAGTAACTAAATAAACGCCAAGTGTGATTGGTTTGTAACTTTGTAATATGAAGTAATAATGTTGATCAACTCTTTTCTATAGCCCTTTTGTTCTAATGTGTTCCTTCCCCAGTGGTATGTGTAGACTGCACCTTTGGGTTCTTTCATGCTTAGGGTGTATTAAATTGTCAAGCTATGGATTTTCTTCCTCACTTTTGCATTTTGTGGTATGCGAAGCCTTTAATTGACTTTTCCATGTACACCATGACTGTGGTAAAGATGTTCTTTCGTGTTTGGTAAGAAAATTAACCATGCATTAATTAACCCAAAGAAGAGGGTAAAAGAAGCACAATGGTTAAAACCAGAAGCTTAAACCACTAAAATTTGCAGCACAAGGTTTGTAAATAAAGGAACTCAATCTGTATCTAATTGTATAGATAAGAGAATTGAGCCAACCCAATTGTCATGCTCAAACATTCAATTGTTCCGGAACAATTAATTGTCAATTTGGATGGAAAAAATTGACAATGAGATTAATGTAGAAATGAGTATCCTATATTGATGGGCTGGTTTCACTTATGTTTTAAGCAATATGGGCCTCATCCATTAACCCAAAAAGAATGGCCTCATGGACCAGTAAGTATGGAGACAGTGATACTAGATTAGAATGGGCCTTATGTTTTTTTTTTGCTGTTGCAGGACTTCTGGTATAGAGTTCGGTACTCTTGACTACAATCTAAGCGTCAACAACATAGTTAGAAAAAAAAAAAAAAAAAAAAAAAGGAACTTGGGCCTAATATATGTTTGAAACTTTGAATGGACATTCATGTTGTGTTACGCTTATACAAATTAATTTTTCGTGGGTTTGGTGCATGGATATTAATGAGATCAACAATTCAAAACCGATCGAAAAATTGAAAAGGAGAGAGGATCGAGGAGATCAGAAGTGCAGTTGGTTATGACTTATGAGTAAAAGTCGTTTACACTTTGGATCTTCTCGGATATATTATATATATCTTGTATATATAAAATATATGAACATCATTTTTCACGAGTTTGCATTATTATAATAATTTTTGAATGATCGAGATGAGAAAGGTAAAGTAACAAATGTGTCGACTTAATCTTGTGATTCACGAGTTTGCATGCATTATTGGAATAATTTTTTATTTTTTTTCATAAAGTAATCGATATGGAAAGGGGTTATTGAGTATTGACTACATCTTGATTAATTATGTGATTATTTTAATTTTTTTTGGATATATCATATATGTATCAGATATTATAATATTGTATACATACAGCTCAACCAGATCACTAAAACCAAATTAAAAGAAATCTAAGAATGACCCAAAATTTCAATTGAACATTATTAATTATCATGATTGTAGTTATCACAGACCGAAAAAATGAATCATCAATTTATTGTTGTTGGTTGCACTATTGATAATATATATATAGATGGTGAATGAATATATGAGACAACAAGAGAGCTAGCCAGGCATGTGAAATTTCTGTCACTTTCATTACAGAATCAGCTTATCACCTACTAAAATATGGCGAGGAGATCTGCTGCCACAATTATTGTGTGTGTCCAAGCTTTCTAGATTAATTAAATAATGAATTGATGGCCGGGTAGCTACACCTCGATCTATATATAGCATGATCACCAACAGCATGGGCACATACATCTCATGCACCCTTGCTTCTCTTGAGCTACTCATGCATATCCTCAAATATTAATTCTAGCTCGATCCCTTGTGAATTAGTCAGATTGAAGAAAAGAAAATCTCATTATTAATTCACAAACACCACCATGTGTAAGCAAACTTCTGAAAACAAGATTCCGATCATTGACTTCTCCAAGGAGGAGGACTTGAAGCCTGGATCGAGTTCTTGGCTCCAAATTCGCCAAGATGTCATCCATGCACTTGAAGAGACGGGCTGCTTCATTGCACAACTTGGCAACAAAGTTCCTCAAGACCTTCGAAGCAACATGTTGGAGCCTTTCAAGGAGTTGATGGACTTCCCTCTACAAGTCAAAATGAAAAACAAGGGCAAGAGGACTTTGGGTGGTTATTATAGTGCCACTGAGATCCATGAAAGCATAGGCATTGACAACGCCAGAAACGCTGATGAGTGCCAGAAGTTCACTGACCTCTTCTGGCCCAATGGCAATGAAAAGTTCTCGTAAGTCAAATCTTGTATATTTACATATGTGTGGTTCAGATTGACAGTCTAATTAATATTCATAATTGAATCGATTTGTGTTTGTTTGATTAGTCGAAGCTCGAACGAGTACGCAACGCAAATGATGGAGCTTGATGGAGTTGTGACGAGAATGATATTCGAAAACTATGGCGTAGAGAAATACCATGACACCCACATTAACAGCAACACTCACTACCTGTCTTTCGTGAAGTACAAGAGATCTGAGGACATTGAAACCGATGTGGGTCTTCTGAGCCACACAGACAAGAACTTCACCACCGTGCTCCATCAGGTCAATGATGTCAATGGCTTGGAGGTGCAAACCAAGAATGGAGACTGGGTGTTATGTGAACCTCCGCCTTCATCCCTTATTTTCATGTCAGGCGATGTTTTGCAGGTAATTAATTGACAGTCACTATTTTTATGAATGGGAATAAAATCGTCTTCTTATGAAGTTGAATTAATTAATTATTAGGAATATTAAATTCTAGGGATAATTTCAGTTCAGTATTTTAAATTTATTTCAAATTTTAATTTAATACTTCATATTTAAAATATTACAATGTCATATTTTATTTTTTCTATTTGTTACAATGTCATATCTCTGTCAATATAACTGTTAAGAAATCTATTAAAAGTTGATATGACACTCTTATAATGATGATTAAATTCTATGTAGGCCATATCATGTCACATGACATAATAATAATTAAAAATCTAAAAACATGAATATAACATTACAACAAATTAAAAAGATTAAATCTCTTAACAGTTATACTAACGAAAATAATATGACATTACAACAAATTAAAAAAATTAAATATAACATTATAAAATTTTAAACATAAAAAATTAAATTAAAATTTAAAAAAATTTAAAATGCTGAAGTGAAATTAATTCTAAATTCTATATACACAATTAATGGTACCATAACCTGAATGCAAATGACAGTAAACGTACAGAACAATGAAACACCACAATCAAAGTACTGACATATATAGAACGTGTAGTGGGTCACCATGGCAGATCGTTTTGAATTATTCACCCTATTTGTTTATCTATTTCCCAATAATAAAATCAGATAATGTATGGGGTTGGTCTCCTGATTTAATTGTCGTTAATAAAGATTTGAAAATCTATTTCCTAATAAATTAAGATTTGAAAATCTTCGAGATGCATGCAGTATCCCTATGTAATTGTCGTTAATTATCAATTCTTTTCAGTGGCTCATTGCATACTGACGTAGTACGTGACATTGACAATATTGAATGAATAAATTTTTAATGTAGGTTTGGAGCAACGACAAAATACCAGCATGCAGACACAGAGTGACGATAAGCAAAGACAAGATGAGATTCATGCTGGCTTTGTTTGTGCTCAAGGATGGCAAGTGTCAGGCACCGGAAGAGTTTATTAACAATGAGCACCCGGTGCGCTATAAACCAATAGATCAAGCTGAATATTTTGCTGCGGTTATCAGCAATGGAACCGCATATACTGTCCAAGACCACTGTGGTATTACTGTTTGATCCTGACCATCCATCATCGATCATCGATCTTTCTTCTATGTCATCATCAATAATTTCCTTGGGATCGATCTATCAAGGACTTGCTAGTAACATGTAATATTTTCTCAAACAAACGGGTTTAATTTCGTGTTTCTAGTGTTGGTTTTGTGCTAAATGCACGCTTGGTGTGCAAGCTTTATTGCTAGCTGCTTGTATTACTTTACTGTCGAATAAAAAGTATAACTATTCATATAAAAAAGTTGTTGTGCGTGGAAATTCTCTTCAATATATATATATATTATTATTTGTTTTCTCTCTAATTAAATCAATCAAAAATTATTTAATGATCCTATCATTCCTATGATTATGAAAGATGGTAATATATATTAATATATGCCAGCCAGCCAATACTGACTGGCCACGTGAAACACATGCTTATATCTTTACTATGAAGATATGGACATATGTGTAATCAAAAATTATTTGATCCATCCTATCATTCGTATGATTATAAGAGATGGTAATTGTTAATATTATAAAGTTAGGAGAGGAATTTAGTGTTACATGCTTCACCGAAAATGAAATTATCTAAATTATTCTAAATTTAACAAATAGTCTTATAAAAACAACATAATAAATGAAGACATAGTTGTAAAATACAACTATTAAAATAAAATTTAATAAATAAAAAAAAACAGCCCATCATTCTAAGACCGAAATATATAAAAAAAAACAGCTAAAATGCCAATTAACACGTATCAACTATCAAGCACGTACAAAAGGCTAGTATTAATATATGCCAACTAGAGAATACTGACCGGCCCATGCTTATATCTTATATCTTCACCCTTAAGATATGGGTATGGGCTTCTTGCCGCCTTATTTCAGCCTTAAATTCGCAGAGGACCACAGTATGTTTGGCCATGTTATGGATCATACATGCAGGTATATACGAAATAATTAACAATAGATTTATAAGATATTTTATGGTATAGTCTTTTAGTAAATAATTTGGTTTGTAATTTAAGAAATAAAAGAGTAATCCACAAAATCGACTTATGTCTAGACCAAACCATGGCCTTGTGCGCCATGAGATCTAGCCGTTGCAGTGTGAGGCGGGGCAAGAGTCTCGTTAAATAAATTGCGACTGTAAGATCTTAAAGCAACCAATAATGTTAGTTATTCTACTTTTTTTGTTTTCACATTTATATCTTCACATTTATATCTCACCTTTCACATTTATATCTCACCTAAAGTGTCGTTATCTCACCTAATGTGTCGTTACTTTACTGGAATGATATTTTTTTTTTTTATGTTTTTTTTTTAAATTTTTAGTGTCCAATGTAAAAATGTCATGTAAAATGATATAAAATTATGATATAAAAATGTGGTAAATATAACATTGTTGTAAAACAACTTCGGATAATCTCACTAAATTCTTGCACAATAGTCATATTTCTGATTTCCTAACACTATACATTACTACATCAATGAATGATAATATTACAACAAAAATAAAATTGAATAAAAATACACAACCACAAAACCGACCAAAACCAAAACCAAGACCCAAAACCCATTTCTTTTCCCCACGTGTATAACCGTCACTCAAACTGCTTGAAGGCTTGCCCATTTTCCAAGTTCGTATGCATCAGCACAGTAATACAACTTAATTCTATTGGCCAATGACAACCCCGATGCCACTGGTAGACCTTTAGAACCGAGATCATCCTGCTCTGTTAGGTCATCTGCAAATGCTGTAATATCTCCAAGAAGTTTAAAGGCAATTCTGCGAGCTTGTATCTTTCTAGGAAAATCAAAGTACATAGCTGTTCCAGCCTTAACCTCTGGCAAGCGGTATTCTGCAATGGTTACCATGCCCTGGGGATCCTGTAATATTGTCTTGAATAAGTACAAGTGGAAGTTGAATTTCACTTAAGTTATCTTAAAACTTATGATGCACAATATACATCTTCCAATGTGAATATATGATACAATTTTGAAGAGGGTGAATGGGAACAATAAAGTAGGTCTAGTAAGTACCTGGAAAACAGATACTTGTATATACAGTACAGCAGGAGAGATGTGTCTTTCGTCTAAAAGTGCCGCTGATGTATCCCAGATCTGTGCATTTGAAGAGGGTGAATGGGTAACCAGAGGCTTTATTGCACTAAAAGCATCAAGACGGAATCCAGCAAGCAAAGGCGAAGAAGGAGACAAATATTGTTCCAAGAAAATATCATTGTCCAACAGCCTCTCAGCCTCAATTGGTACCTGGAAGAACCAAAGATGTTAAAATTCAATCAGGGAACAAGATCTTGTATGAATAAAAGCAGATAAGCAAAATATTTTACCCTAAATCTACTTAATGGTGGATCTCTCTCCAGCCAGCTTTTCAACTTCATCTGATCAGGACCTTGTGATGATGTATGATCCATCTCTTTTTTCACCGGGCTTCCTACTACCAGTATCCTTTTGGCATGAAGACAGGGGTCTCTTTCAACTGCTCCTCCAAAAGAGTTACGCCGAGTTACTTGTGCAAATGGATTTTCATCAAGAGACAAAAGATTTAAGTTCTCAAAATTAAGAGAACTTGAACCAGGTCGCTGAAGACGTAATGTTATCCAAATAATGCGGCATCGTACTGGATTCCTAAATGCAAACTTCACATGCCTAGGTACTTCATTTTCTCCAACCAACTTTTGTGGTCCATAATATTCTGAGGAAGACATGATTTGGGACTGCACATCCCATTTTCCCATACATGACCTTTCTTCCTTGTGTATTTTATTGCTGGCCCAGATTTGTACCTGCACCAACAACAGGTGTGAATTAGTCAAAACAGAATGCACAGGAATCAATGCATGAGCAGCATACAAGGTCGCAGAAATTCAAAATATGTAGCTAACAAATTTTATTGGTAGCATCTATTTTTTTGAGATGAGGATAAAAGATTGGGTATTAATTAGGGAAAAACATTACGAAAAAATTCAATGGAAACTCACTATTATAGCATATGAAGGCACAAAAGATGACACCTTTTTTTGGTATAGGAAACAAGAACTTTATTAAAAGAGAGAAAACCAAGTACAAAGGTCTTGTCAATCAGAAGCAAGCGAACTAGAAAACAACAATCAAAACCACACTAAGACCTAACCACCCAGGGAAAAACAAGAAATCAAATTTAGTGCAAAATACCAGAACCAGAATTGCACAAATAGGGTAACTGCTTTTTTCTTCCCCCCCAAATTCCAAGATCTCAGTCAACAACGACCCACTCCAGAACCAAGCAAGCAACATTGCAACAATATACTTCAAAGCAAGAAATCTGACATGTTTTGCATTTCAAAATTATTTTATAGTAATTAAGTTAAATATCTGTAAACTGATGACTTACAAACTTTCCTTTTTATAGTAAGCCTACAAAAAAGATTACATATAAAACTGATGACTTTACATTTACATAATTTCAATAAATATAGAGGTCAACTTACTGTGGGAGCATCAGCTTCAGAATAACCACATGGACTAATAAGCAAAACAACCCCACTAACATCAGAAAGGGTACCAAGAACAATAATGAATTCAACACATGTGGTACTGGGAGGAGCTTTCCAGTATGAATGTCGTGATCCACAATCAAGAGGAGCAAGCAATGACAAGAATGGTGCTGAATCTGCCGCCGTTTCAACCTACAATGGTAACAACAACAATGTATAATACCGCAAAGCACATAGTCACGTCAATAAGAAAGAAATCTAGAAACTCAAGTATAAACCAGTTGCATATTTACTGTGAGAAGCCTGAAACAAGAACTTTATATTAGTCAAAACAATACCGAGTGTAAAAGGCTGGCGAATGGAAATTCAGCTAGGGATTCCTCTCCATCAAGTAATTGCCGCAGAACTTTAAAAGCTCTCTGTCTATCAGAAGACTGATTCCTTTCAGAAACACAATCTGTCGAGGAAAATCCAATCACTTGGTTCAAGGCCTCATGCGCAGCAGCACCGGCACGGGCACTTCTCCTCGTGCTTATCAAGACCCTAACGTAGTCCAAGATCAATGCATCAAGCACAATATCATTGCAGCATTGTTTGCAAATAACACTATCCAGCACTACCGAACGATTTGTAGAGACATCAACCTGGCAGCCATGGCTTGATCCCCCCTGATTTAGCACACCATTGGGATTCATGGCCTCCCTTGGGCCATAGCCTGAAACCAGAAGGGCCCCTTTCCCAGCACAACAAACTTTACATACTTTTCTTTCACATTGGGAACATAACAAGACAGACTGAGAAACTCCCGCTGATGATTGCGAAAAGGATGCCTGTGCAAGTGCATTAGTTTCAGCACGCACCTCACACATGCCACCATAACAGCACTCCCCAATTCTAGTTATATTCCAGAAATCTATCACATTATCATCAGTAGTCTCAAGACCAATAGCAGATGTAAGTTTGTCTTCCAAGGAAGTTTGTCCAAGCAGTGCAAGGGAGTTTGCAACTCTGCACAATCTTCCCATGTAACGTTCATCAAGTAAAACATTAGGGTTTATAGTAGCAGGATCAGTTCCAATTGATAATAAAGCTCTATCCCTTTCAGCGGCAGAAATGTTCAGCCGGAGGCGTTCAATTTCAAGTTTCATAGCTTCCATGAAGTCTAGTTTTCTTTCCTGCAAACAATAGAGGTTGTCAATAGGCTGGGTCGGGCTGGCCACATCCATCAAAATAGGGGCCTGGTTTGACCTTCAAGGATGTTGCTGATACATTGACATAATATACAGCCACACTTAAAGAACTTTAGCTACTTGGAGAATAAAAGGGTCTGAGAAGCTTCAAGAACTTTAGCTACTTTTCATGTGGGATGTGAATGATTGGGAGTGGGATGGAAGGGTGAACCTAGGTTCAAGTATTGTTGAAGGGAAAAAAAAAAGAAAAAAAGATGAATGGTGGTCAATGGTATGTGGGAAAAGTTCAAGATTCTTATGGAGAGTACATAAAATCAGTTATATGTTGTGTTTTGGAGGACACTTAAGTGTTATTCTTCTTGATTGGGCGAGCTTTGATTTGAATGTAATATGTATTTACTTGAGGATGTTTTCCTGGATTTGACGGATATCTCATCCATCCTACTTGTACCATTTTCTTTATTAATGAAATATGTGTTTCATATTAAAAAAAAAATGTTCATAGTAACAAACATCCATCATGTTCAATGACAAAATGTGTAGAATTTATGAGAGATATATTCGCCAGTAATTCACAGAAGGATGCTGCCATGAATAGAGCTGAATGGTGAAAAAAGATGAGAAGCCCACACAATTATAAACTACTCAAGTAGGTTAGATTAAGTTATTATAAAAATAAAAAATAAAAGTAGTTAAATTAAGTTGAGATTCCTAATCCTTATAGCTTTAAGTTGTTGCATTTAACTTCACCTTTGGTCCATAAATCAATGACAGAACAAAACATATAAATGATAAAACAAAGCATATATATAAAATTATATATATATATATATATATACTTTTTGGTTAAAAAATAAAAACAAAGCCCATTCTTTGACAGAAGAGCACTATGAAACAAGTGAAATAGCTCTCATGTGTGCAGACTGCCAGAGTATTAAAAGTTTGATATATTCATAAAATTATTGAGAACATTGCAAAGACTTAAAGACATGCAATATTATGGAGCATATGTAAAGCCATAAGTAAGGTACATAAATTTGAAACAAGACAAAATTACCAAATACATTTTACTGAAGTGGACAAAGTAACTGACAGAACAGAAATTGAAATGCAAATAAAGTTGATTACAAGAGAAGTATAGATGATAGTTTAAATTGATTAGAAGTTTTTGAAGAGAAGCATTTCAAAGAACTTCCTTGAATTTAATTTATAAAAAGGATAAAGCACACAATAACATAATGGTTCAAAGAAAAATACAGGAATTAGTATCATACCATACGTGGCCCAGCAAAGGATTTCAAACAATCAATATACTGCTTGGAACTGCTATCTGAAGGTCTTCCATCATGCGATGAAGAGAATTCCTTATCAGTTTCAGCACCACGATATTCAACAATAGATTGGTCCAAGAAATCAAGCAAGTCACCTCCCGTGTCCACATCATTTTCTATCACTGGTTGAGAAATGTGTTCTGAAAGCATGCCCTCTCCAGTCAATAGGTCAACCAAATTGTTGGCAGATGCACTTGGTTGCACTGTTGGCGGCACATTTTCATTAGATGAAGCACCAGAAAATGGATTGGTATCTGACCCAGAGAAAAAAGGATTGGTTTCTTTCTGAAAGTTTTTAGCACGTTCAGGTAATCTTGCACCGGGGCCTTCATTAGTAAATAAACCCCTCCAAGGAAGAGAAGCTCCAAGGACTTCTATCTACAAACAAATTCACAAAAGAATTATGATCCACTTGCAGTTGCTAAAAACCACATCCCTTTAAAATACTAGAAGGTCAAAACAAATTAACAGAGAAGCATTAGGAGAAGTATACACCAGGAGTCAAGCAGCCTAGCCAAGTTGAAGTATTGCAGAAACACAATACCAGTGAATAAGTGATTGTAGAAAACCAAGCTTTGAATGTACACATTTACATTAGAAGTATACACCAGCAAATTGAAATCGCATTCATACACACATAGAACAATCATGGAAAAAGGGGAAAAATCTACAAGTTTCAGTAGTCTGCAAGAACAAGCACCAGAAATCGAGCTTTCTCCCTAAGGTGGAACATATAGTAAGAACTCACAGCACATGGTGACATTGATTTTCAACAAGTTTGTACCAATTATAGTAAGCTGGTAACTTTACTATACCACATGCCAAAAAATCCAAATGGCCTAAGCTTCAACCAAGCTAGAGCTACCATAAAGAACTTAAAAACCTAACTTCATAGTCACAAACCAAGGAGTATGATATATCAATTAGTATTCCATAAGTTGCTTTCTACCTCACCAAGAGTGATAGGGTTTCTTCCAGAGACAGCAGGATAAAATGTAAGGGCAACTACACGAGTAAGAAAGTCAAGTTCTCCTTCCAGTTCTTCAAAATCATACAATAATGGAAGGCTAGATGCATCCTGAGCATGAAGGCGTGCACCAGCTCCAGTTACAGCCATATCCTCTGGACTAATTGGCCCTGGTAAGGGTATCAAGAGGTTTGTTCCATTTACACACTGAGGTATTGAAGCACCCTGTCATCATAATCCAATGAATGATTAGAAACTATAGGAGAAATTTTATATTTTCCACCAAGTAGATTAGCCCATATGTACAAGAAACTAACAAAAATTACCAAACCCAAAGTCATGAATTTCTTTTGTATTTGACAATTTTAGTATATTTTGTATGACTAATTTGATCATTTTGAAAATAGAACAGTAATTAAACTTGTAAAAGTTTTGGCAACCAGGCGCGGGCTTCACCTAGTTTTAAAATTAAATATAAACTAAAAGGATCATCATCCTGTTTTAGACTAGATATCTGGGACCATCAGTTCAAAATTAAAAATTAAGTTCAGAAGGGCGACTTTGAATTTGAAGTTGTAAGAGCAATGACAGAGATATTACAGACCTCCAAGACCAGTTTTAGCCCATCTAAATGGCGTCCCGTCCTTACATCAACTGTTGATGGAAAGGTTGAATCATCTGCACCATGGGATATTGTGAGAAGAAGCTGACAAACATGGCAAGGATCACCTAGATAGATAAAAAGTTCAACCACATCTGCAGCCTGTGGGCAAACCTGTGAGATAAAAAATATTCCAAATAAGAATAGACACATTCATGGAAATAATTTAAATGCAAAGGCATACAAGGATTTCACCAGAAGAGACCATGGTACAGTCAAATGTTCCATGATATGAGAACTGAACAGAAAAGTACCCAGATTAAGTCTTTTTTCTTGAAACTCAGAAGACTGCCTCCACCATTGGAACTTGGAAATATGTTAGCAACTGACTTAAGAAAGAAACCAGATGGTCGAGAGACTGCCTGCAATTATTAGCATGTTATACAATGCTAGGATGAGAGACCTGATGCAGTTAATTATACGGAAAAATGAATGACAATAACTTAAATAAAAATCATTTATTCACTTACAAGAAAAGTTCTAATGTATTGATGGGGTGAACAAGCTAGTCATAACACAAGCAACACCATGCAATGCAATTAATAGATAAATAAACATTTCGCCAAAAATAAATAAATAAATAAACATGGCCAGGATTTACAGAATTCAAAATGTAAATTGTCAAATCCAACTCTAAAACCAAGACTTAAATGGAACTTTCCAAGGAAAGCCAACATATTTGGAACAGACACCAGTCTGCAGTCTAAACCCAAGTCCAAACCCGAAATCAATGAATTGTTTCCTTCACAAATCAAAACTCTATGCTAAGCGTTACAAAGTAACACAAGGGCCTTCAAATATGCATCTGGTGACTCCAAACCATTAGTAGACAGCACCAGAAATGAAAAAGCCTTAAATAGTTATACAAACTTGGAATTATCAAATAACTTGCAAGTAAATTTATGGCAGTTAAGAACTATAGTTGCTACTTGCTAGATGTTCCAAGCACAAAAAGAAGCATAGAGATATAAATAGAATTGGTATCACTACAACTGATTCAGATAGGTCCCAGAATAACATACATTTAAAGGGTGAACAGAAACTGATGGGAGATGCTTGAATAGTCTCATTCCAAGAAACATTTCCAGTTGTTTTTGACGAGAGCTGTCCACAACTGCATTTTTATATCTCCTCTGCAAAGTGATTTTCATATTCTGAGCTGCAGAAAATTGTTTAAACTTTCCTGCTTCCTCATTGAAAATGCTGAGGATTTGGCTATGCATAGCTTTTGAACCAGTATAAAGTGTTGCGTGCATATCACCCGCGAGCAGAAAAAGATCAGCAAGCTGGGATACTGGTGATAAAATTGTTGACCTCTTGAACTCCTCAAATGCCATATCAAATCTCTTCCAAGGTTTATCAGGACACGGATGCATCCATGTTGTGGTCCTAGTATTGTGATCAATATAGTATGTTTTCCCTGTTACTGCATCAGATCTCTTCTCCCAGCCTGGTGGCAAAGGAGCAGTATATCCACCATAATTAGTTGACTGGTAACCAAATGCCAAATCACTATCAAGTGATATACCGAGCCGCCTACACTGCTCCACAAAAACCTGGAGGGAGCCAAAAAAACTTGCAGCATTTGTCCTATCCAAAGAATCAGCACAGTTGAAACGTATCACGCCATTTTGATGTGATCTTAAGCAGAAGGCACCTTCAAAGCCATCATTGTAGATAATTTCTCCTCTGCAGTCCTTAATTCTTTCTCGTGAAGGCAAAAAATCTCCTTCGGAAATGCTTATAGATACAGTGGGGGCTTTTAGAAGTTTCCATAATCCTTCAATGGTTTGCTGTTCACCTTTTAGCTTTATACTGGCATGCCAGTCATAATTTATCAAATGAATTCGAGTATAAGGAAGTTTTCCTGTTGATCTGATGTAGTTTAAAGATTCCTCAAAATGCTGAACTAAAATGGATTCTGACTTTCCTTCTCCGTTCCTAAGCAAGTTGATGCATACAATTGGAACCAACGCTTTTCTATTCTGATTCCCCCCAACAGGAACATCTAAATTTCGTGCATCATACCTTTTACTCAACCTCTGGTAGTACTCTGAGCTCCCTTTATAAGGATCGCGATCTGAAACATATATCTCTGCTTCTGCAGCAGTGATCTTTAACTCTGCACCCCACCAGATTGGAATTGTGCCCCGTCGCCAGACATATGTGTTAAAAGGAATGGTTTGACCAGCCCTTCTAGGGACCCATACAAGTTGCTCACACTCCACTTCATTTCCTGACAGATTCACATTCTTCATAAGTATGAGAAATTCAATTAAAACATAAAACAGCTATGATGAAAAGTATACAAAATAAAATTAGCAAAAACGGAAGTAACAAAAAGCATATTGAGTAACAAAAAGCGAATTAAGAAAAAGGTCCCAAGAAATATAATTTGTACCAAAAAAGCGAATTAAGAAAAGAAAAAGATAAAGTATATAAACAGAATGAAAAAGAAACAGCCTGGACTTAATGACTTAATAAAATAAAGAAAATAAAATCTATGTTGATTTTCTAAAATTCTTTTGTGTTCATTGAAGAAAAAAATTTCAGAGTTGTTAATAGGTCATGTTACCTGTGCTAAAACATGAATTTAATCCCCTAGCCAAGTATCGAGTACCAGGATGCAACCTGCTACGACGAGCTATGAGAGCAACAATACCTTCAAGTTTCCCTAAGGATCCAAAACTTCGACATTCTGCAAAACCCTACACATTAATATCAAGTAAGAGAACAGTACGAACATTAAATCGGGAAGAGACTGTATTAAAAAGAAATTGGGGTGAAACAACAAAACTCATAGCCAAAAGTTGGAAAAGAACATCACTGCTTGATTCAAACTAAATGAAAACCATTTATAAATTAGAAAATCTTTCTCTAGGACAACTTTCAAAACTAAATTAGCAGAAATTGAACCAGGACTGAAAATCAATATAACTTGAAACATTCAGTAAGATGGAACCAGCATAGAAAAAAAAAATCTTTTCTTCTTAAATCAACAATATAAACTTCAAATTATTAATGAGGATCATAAAATTGAAGCAATTTAAACCCATTTAAGTTTTATCTAGAACACTTGGCAGCTTATTTAACCCATATGAATAAGCACCAAACATGTTACATCAAACACTAGAACAGCACTCAACACTCAAATTCCAAGGAGAACCTCAAAAGTAAGTAAATTTTAAACAAACTATAAACGATTAACAAGTAGATCAAGAGAGATACAAGTCTCAAAGTGGGTTTGGTCCCTCTGGTGCTTATTCATAAATAAATGAAGGCAAAATTGAGCACCTAATGTTATAGATAAGTTCAATAACTTGTTACCTAATACAAATACAATACTTTGGAAAGCGTTTGTCAATATCAATACTATTAATATGTATTGAGCTGGATATAAATATAGGTATATTCAAAAGCAGAGTTCAAACAATTGGCTATAATGAGCATCAATTTGCAGATACCAAGAGTGAAGCAAAACCTGCAGAAGAGTGACACAATGATGTGGCAGCCCAATGTTTTTGAAAGGCATCGAGAACCAAGTGTTCCAAACAAATTCATCATCAGGCTTATGCAAGCACATACGACTAGGAAATGGCCGAGTGATGTCCCTTGCATCACAAAAGTAGTGCTTCCCATCAATGTCAAGATCAGTCAATTCATTAACATTCTTTACTTCTCCCTTTCCTTGGGGTTGTGGATTCTGAAGCGAAATCTTGATCCATTGGCTCTCAGTCACCGTATACACGCACCCTCCACCAGGCAAATTTGGAACACTAGCAGTCAACTTTGTAGCCACGAGAAGCAAACCAAAGCTGCCCAAAGCAGCATAACCCAATATTGCACGTGCATAGGTCGTACTCTTACACAACCAGTGTGACCCATCTGTAACATAGTCCAAAGCTTCCTTTTCAGATTTGAAAACATCAAACCCTGGCTTCGCACTGTAGCGAAGCACACCGGTTGTGGGATCGACATATATGACCTGAGTGTCAAGCCTAGAAGACAAGCTCACAATTATATATACTTCGCCAGTATCCAATGTAACAACTAAAACAGATGTGTCCCTTCCACCACCAGCTGCAAAAAATACAATAATAAATATAAGTATTAAAATAGAAAAACAAAAACCTAAGCAACATCGTGAATAAAGAGCACATGTATGGCATTTTGCACCATCACAATACATACATGCGGCGCAAGTATATTATATATATATATATAGAGAGAGAGAGAGAGAGAGAGAGAGAGAGAGTAATGTTCTATTAAAATCTGAACCATATATTTAAACAAGCATCCATAAAATTAGATGGAATGGTTCAGAATTTCAGATTCACAGACCAGATTATCCGTTACCTGTTTGGCAAGATAACATTTCTCTATATGCATATGCAAAGTTAAATAATCTAATGAACTCATAATCTAAACAGATTCTCTAAAAATTGAAAGACGGCTATTCATATTTATGGCTTATGCAGCAAGCAAAATACGAATTCAATTTCAAAGTCAAGTTTCACAGTCTTTAAGTGTTTAGCTTTACATATACACGTGTGTATAAGATTAAAGCAGTTTCCGATTTGAAATGAAAACGAAAAGCTCATAAACAATAATGCAAACTAAGAGCACATAATTTAGCAGAAACACTAGAAATACATAGATGCATAGAGATGTATCTATTATTCAGAACAAAATAATTATGCAAGTTGAAAAATCAGAGAAGTGATTAGCGTCACATTCGAAATTGAAAAGCGATAGATCACATCACAGAGGGTTGAAGATTGAAGAAGACCAGCTGATTCCATGCGATCTCTTTTGTTACTGCACGATGTTCGAGGAGTTCGATCTGATGGAGAGAAAACTGATTATTGAACGCACCGCAGAATTGGCACATCAGACAGCAGAGAGCCGAGAGCGTTAAATGGATGCGGCCCACTCTGCAAAACTCACCACTTCTCTTGTATTACAAAATGGCCTCGGAAGAAAGAAATGACAGTAAGATAAAACAACGGTAAGACTTTTCCTTTCGTGTTGGAGAAAGAAGAGGATTTTTTTTTTTTTTTTTTTTTTTAAATCAACGTATACGACTTTGCTGATCAGTAATAAATACACAACTTTTTTTTATTACTAATCCCCTGTTTTTTGCTGAGATAACAAGAGATAAATCCTTTTTTTTTTTTTTTTTTCTTTGATCTTCAGAGTTCAGACTCATGATTTATTTCGGTCCAACACTTCAGTTGTTTGAACTCTCAACGTTAAAACTTACAAGTGGACCGATATGGATTGTTTTCTCTCTTTATTTGTCCAATAATTCACCCATCTATTAGTAGAAAAGGAAAATTAAGAAATTTTTTTTTGGGGGCTAATTACATATATCACCTCCAAACTAAGCCATGTTTGACACTTTGACACTTTGCTCTCTAAATTAAAAATTTTTATACTCTACTCTCAAAACTCAATCTCGGTAAACACTTTACCTCCAAATCATGACAAAATCAATTTCTCCGTTATTTTTTACTTCAATTGATAATTAATATGAAAAAGTCCTTTGAGCCACATAGCACCATGTGTGCAAAATTAAGTGATAAAATTTGTTTTTTAAAGGTTTTTGAGTAAAGTGTAAAATTTTTTATTTTGGGAGACAAAATGTCAAATATAGTATAGTTTAGGGTGATATATGAAATTAACCTATTTTTGTATGATAAGTATTTTTTCTATTTACCTTATTTTCTTATCCCTTTAAAATTCTTATTTTTAAAGAAAAAAATAAAAAGCAAAGTTCTTGTGCAAGAAAAAAAATTTCATTCAAAAGTCCAAATTATAAACAAAAAACTTCAATTATAACTAGTTCGAATACACACAATATACATTTTTAAATGATAAATAAACTCATTTTTTATAATTAAATCAACATGTTTCCCATAAAGGGAAAATGTTAGCAAAAGGACTATAACTATACCCCTATTTTCAGTTGAGGATCCCGTTTTCACTTTGATTCAATCAAGGACTATTATTTTTCAAATGCTTCAATCAAGGATATTCCGTCAATTCTGTCAAAACTTCCGTTAAAATTGATCACGTGAAAGTCACGTGACCAATTTATAAGGGCAAAAAAGTCTTTTCTCATAAAAAAAATAAAACTAAATAAATTTAAACAAATTTTAAAACAAAAGAAAAATCCCCTCTGAAACCCAGCGTTGGAGTCTTCTACCCCAACTAATTATGCATCTAAAACTGTCCTTAAACTCTTACAGATTCTCTGCATGGTACTCGAGAGTTTGTTTAACAAAAGTTGTTGTTCTGGACTCCCCTTCATATTGACAAGGAGAAAAAACTCTAATATATAGTCATCATCACCAGTGTAAGTGCTCCTTAGCCTGATTGCAACAGCGGCATTTAAACCAAACTTGCGTGCATGATGAACAAGTGGATACTCATATATATCATACACCTTAAGATCATTAATGAAGAAGGGATGATTTGATTGAAGTGCTTTCCCAGCAATACCATCCCTATTGAGGTATACCTCCCCTCCCTTCCCTCCCCTCCCCTCCCCTCCCTTCCCCTCTCTTTTCTCTCATATCTCTGCCTCTCTTACAAACCCAGCCCCGGCCCCGTCGCAAAACCCAGCCCTGGACAAAGAATTTCAATTCAATTTAAGCCCAAACTCAACATAAATGCAACAATAGGGCCCAATTGAGGCAAAACCCGAGCAAACAACCCCTCCCATCCACCACGCGCAGCTCCACCCGCGGTGGCCGTGGGTTCCAAAGTTGGGTTTTCAATTTTAGCAACTTTGGAGCTAATCAGACCCAACCAATAGGTAGAGAAGAAAGAGAGGATAAAAAATTATACCTTGCCCGACCTAATTCGCCGCCTGCTGTTCTAGCTTCGCACAGTCGTCTTCGGTGGTCAGATTAGCAATCGGAGACCACCACTGGAACGAGGATGACGAGAGGAAGCTTCCTTGGGTGGTAGTGGGTCGCGACGCTNCATTTTCCCTCCCATAAACGAGCATTCAAACTCCTAATATTGAGCATTCAAAGGTGGTTGTAAATGTAATCATCATATTTTTTAAAATTTTTGATAATTTTTTTTGTACACTTGTGTCATTGTGTGTATTATTTTGTTGTAGTTGTGTATTAGCATTTCAAAAATACCATATAAAAAGACATATAAATGCCTATTTTTTGACATAATTATGGATTGTAAGTAACAGGGCCCTTCAAATAAGGGATTCCTCATTTAGTGTTAAATGAGGGATCACCTTTTGGGGCCCACATGGGTCGTTTTGTATTAATCCGAACCGTTCATTTTTTACATCTCCATTGATAGATCATCCTTGCAAAAAATCAGCTAAATTGGAAATCGTTTACCCGTTCGTTTAAGCGGTCAAAGTTTTAAACAAATGGACGAACAAAAAATTCTTCTATAAACACCTAAACTTTGACCGCTTAATCGAACGAGTAAATGATTTCTGATTTAGCTGATTTTTTGCAGGGTTGATCTATCAATGGAGATGTAAAAAATAGACGATTCGGATTAACACAGAATGACCCGTATGAGCCCCACAAAGTGATCTCTCATTTAACACTAAATGAGGGATCCCTTATTGGAAGGGCCCTCTTGTAAGTAATAATGGAAAAACGAAAAATGACCTAACTATTTTTTTATTTGTGCTTAGAACTGCCAAAAATGTAAATTTCAGAAAAATAATGACATTAAAATGAAATGCAAAACTTGCGGGGCATGGATAAAAATACAAAACAGTACAGGGACATTGCGCCAAAAAACCCCTCAAGAATCCAAGTTTGTCAAATACGAGCACGTCCCCACAGAAAAAACGAGAGGCAAAGGAAAGCCTAAAGTGCCAAACGAGATCAAGCTAACGGATTCAATAAGCCACACGATTTTCCTCGTCATATCATCATATATCTATATTTTTTCATTCGACAATTCTAAGACAAAACCAAAAACCCATTTTCAGATTGTTGTAAATCTCAAGTAAGAAGAAGCTACAGTACTAATTTCCTTTTGAAAAGCTCCCATTTGATGCAATGGTTCACAACTTGTTGAATAAAATCCCATTTGATAGATCTTAGCGTCTTAAATTTGTATAGGTTGGGTTGTTATAGTTAAGTATCGGTAGAAGCTGACAGTATTTATTATTGGATAATTGAGTTTTGGTTGGCTGTGTATTATCCAATTTGAAGAAGTTTGATGTATGTCTTTACTGAGTTTCGTGTACATTTGTGTGTATTTGAGCAGAGGATGACAGTGCTGTGAAGCCTCAATGCTTGCTATTGTTGACATGACAATGTTGCCTGTTTGCTCAGCCACCTCAAGCTGTTCTTCTCATTCTCAGGTGAGATCTTACATGCTTAATAGTGATCCTTCTATGTGATTTTGCTTCTAATATGTAATTTATATGCAAAGCAACCTTTAAGGGGCCAATGGTTCTAGACATTGAAGCCTGAATAACCGAGTTTCTATTGGTCTTATGGTCTGAGCAATTTATAAAGTTGCTAATTGTTCATCCAAGTTGTATGAATTTAAAACTTATACTCAATGAACCAGTGCGATTTTTTGGAAAAAACAAAAGTCTGTGTGAGTTTTACCAAGTGAAATTGGGTGTTATTCATTGGACATAAATAACTAATGCAAATAAAAAACCGTTTGAAGATTGAAAACATCTAGCTACCTCCATACATATCGATTAGTCAGTTGCAGTTGTTTTCTTTCAAATTTACATGTAGATGATGGATCTTACAGATTTCCTTACATGGAGGATTGCATTCTGTTTCCCTCCAGAGGGATTTTGAGGCCAGATATAATGTTGAATACAGAAGCTTTCTGGGCTTGTCAAAGGCAATGCATTTTCAAAGAGATTCCTTTAAAGCACATGCTACAAAATCTTTCTACTCTAACTTTGTGAAAAGCACAGAACAATCGGTCTCCGTGGATTTTGTTAACCGGAGTTCCTGCTCAAATGAATCAGACTATCTTAATTGCAAGTATTCAGATATGTGGAGTTCTAATGGAACTGTATATAAACAGCAGCCGTTGGGAAGGGTGGAACTGAAATATGTAGAAAGTTCTAGCGAATCTAGCCTATTCACCACGGATGAGGGACTCATGGACTTTACTGATCAGTCAACTGAGAATGCAAGTATTTTATTAGGACCTACACAACCTGAAACCATATCAGCTAGTGATATAACACAAGAGAATTCCACCTCTGTATCTGATTCCCTTGACATGGATAGTGATTCATTATCCAGTGTTAAAACTAGTATTGAGGATTTTATTGATGGGGTTAGTAAGTCTTTCAGTGCTTCAGTAGATAAGGGAGAAAATGCTGTGAAAAGCTCAGTAGATACTATCACTTCATCAATATCATCTGTCGTTAAAAGTGCTAATGAAGTAGTGGATAATGCTGTTGGCGGAATGTTTTCAGTTGTTGATCAAACAGGACAATTAGGTGGTAGTAAAATGACAAACTTTTCGAGTGATCTTAAGGAAGCCACAAGTAAAGGAACTGTTGTTGCTGTTGATGTTTTGAGACGCACGATTGTTGTGGTGGAGGATTCTCTAACAAATGGGGCTTCCTTTGTTGTTAATTCTTACCAGTCTGCCAAGGATTTTCTTCCCCCTGACATCAGTGAAGCACTAAATTTGTCTGAAAAGAGAGCAGCAGAGTTCTTGGGGCCTGCCAAGACTACTTTTCAACAGGTATTATCACGCTTTGGTATATACTTCCCTTTCATGGCTTAATGCTTGTGGATGATTCAAAGTTGGTCCTCTAAGTGAATCTCTTTTATTTTTAAAGGTTGAAAGATAAGCTTCAGAAAAAAAAAAAATGGTAGTGGTGTCCTCAGTTATTCTTAGTAATTGATAATATCTCCTAAGTTTCAAACTGGTTACGTATTCTTGGATGAATGATTTATTGTCAAGCCATCAGCCCCACTTTTGCAATAGTGGTCCTGTATATTCTGTTGACAAATTATGTTAGAAAGTAAAATTTCCATTCCCAGGTTAAATTATCTATTCGATCATGCATATGCTGAGTTTGCTATTGTTACAATGACAGTTTTCTGAATAGTATTAGGTAAGCTGAATCTAAATGTGTTGAAAGCAGGTTTATATTTCTATCAAGGGGCTGGAGGAAAATCTTGGCTTGGATCCAAATGATCCAATCATTCCATTTGTTCTATTCATTGGCACCTCAGCCACTTTATGGTATGGATATCCTTTTTTTCTTACAAAGGTTGTTTTTCCTTTTTATTTATACATAAACGAATATAAATATCCTGTCGTGTGAGAAATTTATATTTCTTATCAGATATGCTGCAGGGTCATTTATTTGGTGGGGACATACAGTGGTTACTCTGGAGATTTGTCTCCTCAATTGACATTGGAGCTCTTGACAGGGAAGGAGAATGCTGTACTCATTGATGTCCGACCTGAGGCAAGATATTGTATATTTGTTGGCCTTTATATTTTGTCGAGCTGATAGTGTTATAAAATCTTCTCACCCAAAGCTTAAAAGTATTTCTTTATAAGATATAATATATATATATATGTATTCATTCTAAGTTTTCACTTCTCAAATCTGCCAATGATCTTTGGTTCTGGGCATTTCCTTTGTGAAGGTTCTGAGAGAAACAGAAGGTATTCCTGACCTTCGACGAGCAGCTCGCTTTCGATATGCAAGTGTGACTCTACCTGAGGTTGGCTTATTACTAGGATGCTATTTGAAGATATGATTACGTAATTGTATTATAAATTTGCTATGGTAAAAGAAGTCAAAAATATTGACTAGGGGTTTTGCTAAAACAATAGTAATGATGTACTACTGAAGCTTAGCTCCATACACTTGTGCAATTTTGTGTTAAAATATGTTTAATGAATTTTCAGGTTAATGGCCCTGTATGGAAGTTGTTGAAGAGTGGAAGAGATCTTGATGACACCTTAACTGCTGCTGTTATTCGGAACTTAAAGATTGTTCAGGTAAATATTTTCAGGCTTTTAGATAGCTTAAAATCATACCAATCTAAAAGTTCTTAAGGGAAAAGCTTACCAAAAGTTCATAAAAGATCCTGGACTGGGACCTAGAAACTCTCTGTACTTCAGCAGTAGAACCATATTTGATCACCAAGAAGTCCTGAAAGTATCTTTCGGATCTTCTCGTTCTCCAGAATATCAATCACTATTTAGAAAGAAAATGCTAATGATAAGCTTATTCAAATTCAAGTTTTTAGCACTGACTTGGTGACTTTAGGTTTGTTATAAAATTGTCCAAGGACTTGAATGGGGCATGTATATGCCTCAAAACTTTCAAATCTGAGGATCTGATGCCTAAAACTATATATTATGGTGATTTCATGATGAATAATGGTTCTTCAGGGTTTCTATATAATGCACTATCTTCTGATTTTCCCTGATTAGCATCTGGCTTCAGTAATGAATAATGAGGTTTATATTGTTTTCTACTCTGTGTAGGACAGGTCCAAGGTCATAATTATGGATGCTGATGGTACTCGTTCCAAAGGAATTGCAAGATCCTTGAGAAAGCTGGGGCTTAAGGTAAACAGCATTGTCATAGATGGAGATGAGATTCTTAAGCAAATCACTAGAATTCCCTCTAGTTTTTTGAAGTTAAAACTAACATCTTATGTAGTCACTCTAACCTTCCCCTACCACTCTCTCTCTCTATCTATCTTATATTGGTAAAGTACCAATCTCATTGTCTATATCATACCATCCTTTAGCACTTAAGGTGCATGATTTAATATTCTAATGATACAATCTCTCTTTTAGTCATTACTGGTAGGGTGGGGATGATTAGATATAATTAAACTTATGGCTGTTACTTCATTGTAATATTCAAATTTTTAATGCTACATATCACAGGCATTATTGATCTCATATCTATAGTTGATTTAGTGCATGACCTACAATTGGGCATGGGAAGCACTATTATCTGGATGGTTTTGCTATAAAATGAAAGCCCTATTTTTTCAATGACCTATTCAATAAGATGATTTTTTAAATCTGGATGATTAGTAACTGGTTTGTAAATTATGATTCTAAACTATGTATTAAGAGATAAAGATCCATATTCTCATTACTTAAAATTGTTACTACTTTTCTTCTGGAAAATGGTATGTCCCAAATCCTAAGAGAACCACTCAAATGCAAGATAACATTTTGGTATTCTGGATGCTAATAACCTGATGGTCTTTTAAATGACAGAAACCTTACTTGGTTCAAGGTGGCTTTCGGTCTTGGGTGAAACATGGTCTTCGTATTAAGGAACTCAAACCTGAGACAACACTTACCATACTCAATGAGGTATTTATCACTTTGGTGCTGTTTATTCTTGCAAGTTCTAATTTTTAGATTGATATACATTGTTTTCTTTAAAAACTTAAGTTTTTGGGATCCAATGGGTGTTTAACATGGTATCAAAGCTCTGGTTGTAGGAGGTCCTGAGTTCGAAACCTCTAATCTCTATTCCCCACTTCTTTGTTAGTTTGTAAGGTGTAGGGTGAAGCTGCACCCATATGTTTTTCTCTCCCAGCATTTGTCTGCCTCTCCATGTGTAGGATGGGGAGGGTGTTAGCTTGATACATATTTCTTGCCTTTTCCCTAACAACTTAAACTTCTGCCGTCCAGTGGTTTATAACACTAATAAATGTCTTAAGAGATGATAATATTTTGTTTGGTGGTGGAACTTATTTTCCTTCACACCAACCGATGTGATTACTTTTTTTTTTTTCTTAACAACATTGTTGTATTCTGGTGACTATCTTGCAAACAACTCTAATTAGGTTTTACTTTTATAAATAGAATGTGGACAAACATTAAAAAAAAAAAGGTGAATACGANAAAAAAAAATAAAAAAAAAAAAAAAAAAAAAAAAAAAAAGGTGAATACGATATTTGGGCAATAATCATGGACAGGATGCAACTGCATTCCACACAAAGAGATGTGTATCGTTCATGTCATGGTGTCTAGTAAATATATAGTAACTAATGTTGACATGTTGTTTATTTTTCACCCTTTTATGTCCCTTATTTTTCTTTTCATAGTAGCATATTTGAGCTTTTCACTTAGTACAATTGCAAAAATTGTATCATTTCAGGAAGCTGAGGCAATTCTGGAAGATGTCAGTCCTTCTCCGGTGCAAGTTCTTGGGTATGGTGTGGTAAGATGAATTGCTTGTATGATACCTTAATTAGTTATTCCAGCTTACTCAACATCAATTTCGTTGTGCTAATACTTTGATACAAATTATCTTCAGAATGATATATTAGACACATTGGGATAGATTGAATGTGATGAGTATTATTTTTTCTCGTGACACGCACCTGAATTGCACATTGAAACCCTTGTTTCAAGTGTCCATCCACGATGCCTCTAAGGCAGAACATGGGATTCCATAGAGGGTTATGGCTATTTGATCTCTTGTTCTATTCGACCCTTACAGTCTTTACTGCGTGGTCTACTAAGACTAAATGAGCCATGCACATTAATCTTTACTTTACATTGAACCATCTTTTGTTATTACCAAATTGGAATTTTTTTTCTTGTGTTATTTCCTATGCAATTTCAAGTACATTCTTCACTGATTTATGCAACTACTGTACAGGGTTTGATTGCGGCGTTGTATGCACTACTAGGTGAGTATATGTTCCTTAAAGTTTTCATTATGATGAGGTTGAATTATTGATTTGAATATATTGTAAGTGAACTTTCATTTGTAAGATATACCATATTGGAAATGCACTCATTAATTTTTTAAGGCTTTAGATTATATTATTTATGACATTATCTTTCCATTAGAGGATTTGCTTCTATTTTTATGATCAATCTGATTTTCTTTGGGTTTCCCTCTCTCCTTTTCTAATTAAGCTGATTCATTATATTTCAGAGTGGGAGAAGACATTACAACTGATTGGCGTCGTTGGCCTTGGTCAGGTATTATAATCTTCCTGGAATGAGTACTTTAGTGAAAGTATTTACTTCTATATCTCAGCTTATGTTGAATCAAATTTCGGACATGTTTCTCCTTTCTCACTATTATACTTGCGCTAAAAAATTCATATACTATTTGGTTCTCCCCCTTTCTCATTGCTCTTTTAATTGATTCCACCAGACCATTTATCGGCGGGTGGCATCTTATGAGGACGCTGAAGATTTTAAGAAAGATGTGAGGTAAAACAAACTACATAAGGGCCTATATGAAATCATGGTGGAGAAAGGATCAACTAATGCATTTTAATTGGGTACCTATTTGCTTGTGTATCAGATAACTTTCAAATGTCTATTAAAAGTGTATGTCGTGAGGCTAATATTCACATGCCAATTTTCATATCATAATAATTTTGCTAATGATTAAATGGTCCATGGATCTTCAGTGTGCACTATAGATCCTATGCCTTGTGTTGAACCAACATGCTTAAAGTGGCAAAAAAGTCAGGATTGATGCATTCTAAAGTCTGTCTTGGCAGCCTGAAGAATAATGTGACTAGATCCTCTTAACACTAGATTGTGTCTTTAACAGTGCTGTTGGAGTCATGTCAATAGGAAAACACTCCATAACATATATTGTGTTGACTAAATGCCGTCTGATTGTGGTCTCTTTGTTCCTTGAAGGGTGCTGCTTGCTCCTGTTGGACTTGGAGCTCAGGCATTTTCATGGGCTGCTGGAAAATTGGAATCAAATGGCATCGGATTACCAACATCTCCTTCATCCTCAGATGTTAAAAACCGGGTGTTGCAGGCTGCTGCAAAGCATGAATCTCAACCGTCTGATACCGAAGGTATCCAAGATTCATCCCCTGAATCAACAGTTCCAGTCAATGAGAATGTAGATCTCTCTGAAGCATAAAGGTTGATATTTTCTTGGAGCCGAAGGTACTACTCCAACATGAGCGTCGTGTTCTAACGGGAAAGTTGTTCTGAGCTGTGTTAGCAGTGAATGAAAGTCAAGTTAAATAACTGATATACAGTAAGAAGATGCACTATATACCAGCCTTTTTGTGCATCTTATTGAATTGAAGTGAGTGTTGTACATTTTCCATAAGACAATCATTCCATTTCCAGTTGGAAGCCTTCATGTATGCATTTCTGTAGATGTCAATTTATAGCAAGAGGCATTTCACCTTGAAAACTTAGCTTTGTTTTGGTTAAAAGTTATATTCAAGAAAAAAAAAACAATATGATATGCGAATATCTGATATTGGTTAAGGTGCATGAGTTTGGGCTCTAAAAAAGACTTTCACAGTTTTGTAAGGGCGTTCCATCCCAATGAACAAATGCTAACCACATTGATTGCAGACTTTGCAATGAAGATTTTTGTTGTCGATTAAGTAACCCTAAATAGTAGATACTACCAGATCTAAGGATGCTTGTTTAGTAGAGATGACTGACAAGAAGCCAGCATAATAATTCAAAAGCCAACTAGAACGGACAAATTGGGTTTCTCAAGTTTGCTGCTTTTATAAGGCAACTCGTGACGACCATTAAAAATATGCAAAGCGTGAATGGAATCCACTTATTCTATAGGATACATAAAATAAAAATAAGAGCTTTGAAAAATAACAAATATATTAATTTTTTTCTTTGGCTAAACGAAAAGGAAACATGCCATTCCAATAGAATAACATTTTCCAATTTCCATTATACAACAATTTTATTTCAAAGACTAACAAAATAAAATTTCATGCAATTAGGGATTTTCCCCAAAACTTTTAGTAAAAATATAACATTTTATTTTTGGATTTTTTATTAAAGATAAAGACTCAGAAATAGAAAGGTCTTTGGAAATGACATATAATTATATAAATGGGAATAATTGTTTTTTGAAGCCGTTTAACAGTCTTATCATGGCGGCTAGTAACAGAAAGCTGTTGATTTTTTTTTTTGGCCAGGCAGAAAGCTGTTGATTAACCATGGCTTTACTACTTTAGTCCATACCTGATACCCTTATCGCACAGGCACAGGTCAGATTTTCAGAAATAGACATAGATAATCCATGGTGGTCTGTCAGCAAAACCACCAGGCTTTCCTGTTTTAACCTCAGCTAAACTAGCAAAGACAGCGTTTTCGGAAGCACTATTTCATTGACCTCTCTTCAGCTCCTCCCCTATCTCTCCCAACCTTCAAAAATGGCTAAACCCAGATGGGCATTTGTTCTCAAATACTTGACCATCCTCCTTAACCTCCATCTGGGCAATGTTTTTGCAACTATTCTCACAGACCCACTTGCCCAACAGCGATTGGACAAAGTTATTAAGCTCCCAGGCCAGACCTTCAACGTTAGCTTTGCACACTATGCTGGATATGTCACTGTCAATGAAGATTCTGGAAGGGCTCTCTTCTACTGGTTTATTGAGGCTGCTGAGGATCCTGCTTCTAAGCCCCTTGTTCTCTGGCAAAATGGAGGTCGACCACCAAATTTTCATTTTTCTTTGTGATAATACTGTTTGACTTATCTTGCTTTTAAATTTTGCATGTCCTTTCATCAGCTTGTAATGTAGAAAATTGCTTAATTTCCTACTCGTTTACTTGGATAGGGCCTCTCTGTAGTGTTCACATGATTAGACTGGGTAGTTTATTTTGGTGGAAGTTTTGTACTTTTTGTTTTGAGTGTTCTTACGGCTTTGTGTACCAATTGTCATTCAGCTATTGTCGTTGATATAGAATTTTTTCTGAATGGGTTTTCTCCTCCTTAGGACCTGGATGCTCATCAATTGCTTATGGGGAGGCAGAGGAAATTGGCCCGTTCCATATTAAGGCAGACGGGAAGACTGTATATTTGAACCCTTACTCTTGGAATCAAGGTAAGAAGCTTCTCATAAACTTGTTAGTAAAGGTTATTAGGAACTTATTTCTGTATGGGTTATGTGAGTCAAAAAATACAAAATAAAAAGATACCAATCAGAGGTTTCAGGTTGTATTTTTATCTGTGAATTCCATAAGCCTGAGTAATATTACAAAATGTGCATTATCAATTAATCTATGAGCGTCCTAGGTAATAAAAGTGCTGTGCATTTTATAGATCATGACTAGTGCATCATTTTACTCTGCTATATACGGACTTCAAATAGCTTGGTCTCTTATGTTTTAAAAATCTTAGCAGGAATTCTCCAAGTAAGAAGGACATGATTGTTAAACAAGCATGCATGCATTTCTCTGGCCTATTGGCTCAATTGAATATCAAGTGTGTTACTTACAGTGACTGTAGATTGTACATTTGTTTAATAATAAAAGCACTAGTTGTAGGTCTTTGTAGTTATATTATATGCAAACATGTATAACTTCTTTTACCTTTTTGCAGTTGCTAACATTCTATTTGTTGATTCACCTGTTGGAGTTGGGTTTTCTTATTCAAACACTTCTTCTGATTTGCTATCCAATGGAGATAAAAGGACGGGTACTAATTTGACTATTTCATGTCTCATTATTTTACTTTGAGCTATTTATGTTGTTATCTTATGCACATTAGATTATAACTCTGTTGTTTTGCAGCTAAAGACTCTCTAACATTTCTATTGAAGTGGTTTGAGCGCTTTCCCCAGTACAAAGGAAGGGATTTTTATATCACAGGAGAGAGCTATGCAGGTAGATCTAAAACTTCTTTTCTTGTATACTTTTACATAATGTGATGCCACTTTTTGTTTCCATTCCATTCAGTAGACATGTAAGACTTAAAATAAATGAAGAAATTTTCTGACTCTTTAGATAAAGCTATATAGCATATGGACCTTTGTGAGAAAAATCAACTGTATTGGGGGAGGGATCCTTGTATATCCATTTCTTTGTGTATGGGTGTGTTTTTGCTTATTACTTGGTATGTTGGTGAGCTAGGGGAGGGGCACATTGTTACCTCCCATCTTTGATTCAGTACCCTGACTTACTGATCCCCTTCCCACCGCTAAAAAAAAAAAACTAGTTACAGAATGGTAGCCTTCTCAGTCTGATCTTGTAGCAACTAGAGAGTGACTTCAGTTAGAGCTTTCAGGAAAAGAGGTTTAGGTTAAGGTAGAAGCTTAACGCCTATATTTACTTTTTATGTAAAAATGAGTAGCAGCTCTACATTTACTTTTGTTTTTTTAAGTAAAATATAGCTCTACATTCACTTAAACATGAAACCTTTTTTTTTTTTTTTTTTTTTTTTTTTTTTTTTATATAACTTAGATGGTTCTTCTGGTTTTAACACCCGAACTTGTGTACCAGGACATTATGTACCTCAGCTAAGCCAAGCAATTGTGAAGTACAACTTGGGAACTAAGGAAAAAGAAATTAATCTGAAGGGTTATATGGTATAGACTTCATGATTTGCTATGGAAAAGGTTTTTGAATATTGTACGTTGTGTGAACACATTGAAATAATAAAATGTATCTGTAATGCAGGTGGGAAATGCTCTAACTGACGATTACCATGATCACTTAGGGGTTTTCCAGTTTATGTGGTCGGCTGGTTTGATTTCTGATCAAACATACAAATTGCTGAACCTTCTTTGTGACTTCCAGTCATTTATACACACCTCAAATTCATGTGATAATATTCTAGACATTGCTAGTGCAGAACTTGGAAACATTGATCCTTACAGCATCTACACTCCTACGTGCCCTGCTAACGTTAGCCAGTCAAATCGGCTATTGAAACAAATGCATGTGAGTGCACACTAAATTGTCTACTACATTGCTATATTGCCTGCAAGCTCATTTCCTACTTTCAATTTCTTAATGATTTCAAGAATTTCCTTGGTAGATGTATTCAGCACACTATAAATGTTTCAAATTGCCAACCCGGTGAAAATGGTTTACAAAAGATACATGCATATACACAAGGCCAAACCCTACAGTCTCTCTTACTTCTACTCTCTTCCATGTTTGTTTAAAATGGTTCAGTGCAACGGATATAGTTTTGGACCAGAATAGTAATTACCTGACCGGGTTTCTTGGTTCCACAATGCAAGAGAACTAAAATAATTTGTTTGTTGTAAATTATCCTCAGCATCATAAAGAGGGATCTGAACTACTTTTCCTCCAGAAAAGATATTTGGTTAAGGTTTTACGCAGTTCTATGCCTCTTATTAATATAAACCATCATGAGCTTTATGCATTTCTTTAGCATCCAAGTGACCATAGTTGACCTCAAACTGAGGTTTCAAATCTTGCTCCTGAAGAGAGCTTCCATGACAGCTGAATTTTGTCATATTGTTTATGAAATGTAATGCCATTTGATAGATGGTTGGCCACATCAGTGAGAAGTATGATCCTTGCACAGAGGCACACTCAGTTGTATACTTCAATCTACCCGAGGTTCAAAAGGCACTTC
Organism: Dryas drummondii; assembly: GCA_003254865.1. Classification (NCBI taxonomy): domain Eukaryota; kingdom Viridiplantae; phylum Streptophyta; class Magnoliopsida; order Rosales; family Rosaceae; genus Dryas; species Dryas drummondii. The sequence continues at coordinate 79,168 of QANW01001424.1, forward strand.
ATGTTGATCCAGATCATGCACCATCTAAATGGGCAACCTGCAGGTATAACTCATTAAAAAAAGGATGATGCTATTTGCACACCCTTTTTTTTCTTTTTGCACACCCCTTTCACACTTTTTCTCACTTCACACCCCCACACTCTTCCCACTATTAAAATTTCTTATATACACACCCCTCTCAATTACCTAAATACCCCAATTTATTAATCTTAACAAATTTATCTTACACACCCCACACAATCCATTCAAACAATACATACCGACCATCTCTTTTTTCTCCCATACATACCCGCTTCTCCTTTTTTTTTTTTTTTTTTTCTTTTTCTTCTTCTTCCCCTTACCCGAGCCACAACCTTCTTCCTTCTCTCTCTCCGCATGCACCACCAAAACAGTACCACCACCTTCTTCCTCGAAAAGATAAAAACTGATGTTATATATAAATAATACCTTTGAAAATAGAAAACCAAGAAAACAATATACAGAAATCGCTCAATTCAAGGCAGCAATAGATCAACCCCTTCTCAGACCTTGTACTCTCTTGTCGGACAATTTCATAGAAGCATGTTCAAAATAAATCCTAAGAACTTTTATTTTACAAATCAAGTAAATCCTAAGAATTTTAGTCAAGGTCCTTTCCAAGTTCCAAGCATGTTCTAAATAAATCCCAAGCATCCAAGTTCCAATTAGCCTACCACTGATTTATGATCATTGAATAGCATGCCATATAAACCTCTGCAATTCAGAATTTGAATGAACACAATTAAATTTTAACAAACACGGGATAGTTTGTTAGAACATGCCCAGAACTTGGGATACTGCAAACATAACTTTATCTGAACCTTTTCTTCAAAATTGGGCGCAGGTGGTTCGGTGGACCAGTGCCGAACCCATTGATTTCGTTCGGCAAGTACCCGCCGAACAAATCTGGTGTGTTTGGCCGGGTACTTGTCGAACGAAACCAATGGGTTCGGCACTGGTTTGCCGAACCACCTGCTTCCTTTTTTTTTTTTTGGTTGTCTGCTTGGGCGAGAGGAGAGAGNTTTTTAATAGGGGTGTGCAAAAAGAAAAAAAAAAAAAAAAAGATGTGCAAATAGCAACACTCTAAAAAAAAGGGCTCCAAAGCTTTTGATTTTTTTTTTTTTGGAAATTTAGGTTGCAAATGAACTAGTCCTGTGAAGAACAGCAATGGCTCAAGCAGTTGTTTTGGATGACTGGAAATCCGTCCTTGCTCAATTAGTCAATTGCTACACTTGTAAAAACTACCAGTTCTGATTTACTAGAGCAAGAATCCATATTGTGTCTGCTACATGTGGGCCTTGATTAAATAAGTTCTAATTGTTAAGAAGATGTTGATGTTTTGATCAATCTCTCTCACTCTGTACATCTCTTGTGAGGTGTTTTGGTGTTAAGGTTGATAACCTTGACTCAAATGGCATAGAGTGGAAAGGTTCACATATTATGTTTATCCATTTTCCTACTGTTTTGTAGTGACGTGGTATACAGCACTTGGAAGGATTCTCCTAGGACAGTGCTGGACGTCTACCGGGAGCTGATACATTCAGGACTTCGTATATGGATGTTCAGGTTCCTCTCAATGCCTTGCAGATATAGATTGTGTTATTGCTTTAAAATTCATGATTCGTTATTCAGTTAATCACATTCACAGTTTTAGATTCTTATAATGATGCAAATGTGAATTATATCTGTTAAACGTAGACCACAATATAATTAACTCAATCCTTTTCTTTCCATTTTCTTTATATAAATAGTATGAAATAGTATGGAGTGATTTTGCCTCATTTGTGGAGGAGCCATTTTTATCACATTGTTTAGGAATTCCATTTCAGTTGGCAAATAACTTATATTATTTTGTTCAAATGTCTGAAGTCAACTTGCTGCTAAACATTCTACTTTTTCTATTTTTACGTCTACGGCAGTGGTGATACAGATTCCATAATCCCAGTTACATCTACCCGATACAGTATAGATGCTCTTAAGCTTCCAAGTGTTAAACCTTGGCGTGCCTGGTACGATGATGGGCAGGTAAGCAGCTTCTCACATTTTTTTTCTTTCCATATTTCTGAAATGGGATTATAATTCTCTCTTAGAAAACATGTATCTTGTCAACGATAGAATTATTGCTTTGAAACTACATATTGTACCTAGAAACCTTCCCAACTTACGGCAGTAGGCACTGAAGATTAATACAATTGATTAACAGGTTGGAGGCTGGACCCAAGAGTATGCTGGGCTGACATTTGTATCTGTGAGGGGAGCAGGCCATGAAGTCCCTTTGCACAAACCCAAGCTAGCTCTGACTCTCATCAAAGGCTTCTTGTCAGGATCCTCAATGCCATCTCTAGAACTTGTCAGTGACTCTTGAAGGCTTCTTTTCTTGTTTGGTGCTTGAATCAGCAGGAAAAATTCAAGGAATGTAATGCTATGCTTTTACTTATTACTGTGGGAGTGATTAGTGAACATCCATCAGACATTGCTTTTGAGAATACAAAAATAGAAACTTGGAATATTCAGATTCAGTGACCTCTTTTGGATTTATCGTTGCTGTAATTCCAAAACAAAACAAAGTTGCGAGTGACTGTAGCTTAGGGAAGACTCTGTCACTCAGTAGTAGTACTTCTATGTAAGATTTGTTCTTGGATAGAAACAGATATATTAACACCCACACTATTTGCAAATTTAAACCATGTCTTTTTTTTTTTTTTTTTTTTTTTTTTTTTTTTTTTTTTTTTTTTTTTGTGTTTTCCGTGAATGATAATTATATATGGAGGCTAATTGGGCCAATGTTACTGATTGGGTTTTAATTTCTTCCGATATCTTATATATATATATATATCAATAATGAATCAATTCATATCAACTCAAGTTTCTTTAAATTGATAGTGTTTTTTGAAAGCATTTATATTAATAAGTTTTATGCTAATTCATTGAAACACAAATTTATAATTGGTTATTATAAGTTGGAAAAGTACATTGATCATAACTAGCATATGTGTTAAAAGTGATTTCACGATCACTTTTTATTTAAGAAATCACATTTAGAGTGTTAACAAATATTGCACAATTTAATGAACTTATTATTGCAACATGTTTGTCACAATATCATTGACCTTCTCAGTTACTTATTCATCTTTATAAACTATAGTTGTTTTGTTATAAAAAAAAGAAAGATTTAGAGTCCAGTTCATTTTATGAGTTTTTCTTAGACTAAAATCGGTAGTGATTTAGAGTTTTTAATTAAGTTTTTTTATTTTTCTTCTTTGACGACTTTATGTTAGGTTTTAACTTCGAGATAACTCTACACCCTAAGAAGAGAAAAAACCTTCAAATCGGGGGAAATACCCTTCAAATCGGAGAATAACTTTATTATAAATTAAAATGATTTTCTTATAAATTAAAAGGACTTTATTATTAATTAAAATAATTTTTTTATAAATTATTATGAATTAAAAAGATTTTCTTATAAATTTTAAACACTCCCGATCTTCATTTAAAAATTATTTTTTAAAAGATCTAAGCCTAATTATCTCTAAAATAAATAATTGTATTAATTTATTATTAAATAATGCACTTTTAATAGTTTTTATTAAACAAATGATATTTTAGAGTTTCAACAAATTTCACCGGACCTTGTGAGGGCAACATATAAAATTAATATTTATTATATGCTTAAAGATAAGTAAAAAAATTTATTGCAACAACTGAATAATTGACCCCTTATGACCTAACTAACTCGTATAAATTTATTGTAATTATAAAATTTAACATTAAATATTTCAAGCCTATATAAAATATGTAGTTGTTAGAGTAGCCCATTTGGAAAGTCTATAGAATTATTCTTGCACCCAAGTTTGATCCTCCATTTTCTCCTAAAAAAAAAACTCATGTCAAATATATCATATATGTCATGTTCAAGAGGTTTGTTTGATAAATGATTAAAGAGAAGGGAATTCAAAATGATCAACTCGGGAGAGAGAATACATCAAAATCTATCCGAAGTATATTTTATCAACTTCAATATATTCTAAAAAAAAAAAGAGGAAATACTCAAAATATATAAATTTTTTCTTATGTTTGAATGTAGGATGACAATTTTAGAGTGCAAATAACATTTACAGAAAAAAAAAAAAAATTTCATTATCAATAAATAATAATTAATAAAAAAAATGCTTCAATATCATTAAATAAAATAAAAAAAGCTATTGGGGTCGGTTGACCCCTTGCCCCCACCATGTCTTCGCCGCTGATGCTAGGTATGAATCTCGCTCGCTCGCTCGCTCGCTCTCTTTCTAAATTTTCATTCGAGCAACTCATTGCTTGACCCAGGAACCAAAGGGGAGGAAAGGGCTGAGGGAAACACAAAATGGTGGTTACCAGTTCCAATCCCCACAACAAGGAGATTGTCATCAGGAAGAGGATTGCCAGCATGTAACTCTCTCTCTCTCTCTTTCTCTATCTAGCATGTCTAAACTTCTCTTGTATGCGATAAACACTAGCATTTTGGTTTTAGAATGTCTAAACATCAATTGTTGAAAATTAGTGTTAAGTTAAGACGTTATTCAAGATTAAGTAGGAATCGTGGACTCACCAAATAAATCAAGCAGTCCTTCAAGGAGAAAAATCTGGAATGAATGGCTGTTTATTTTGTATGGATGAGTAACTAATCTAAATTTACAAGGCATTTAACCTTAAAGGTTTGGAAATTATAGAATCTATTGGTGTACCGAGTATTGGAGCTAATTGTTTGTGCTGTGCTTATTTTTCGGACTTAATTTAAAAGCACTGTTCTGTTAATACAATATTTGCTTGTACTCTTAGCCAATATATATGCGTAGCAGTTCTATTATGCATCATTGATGGAGATGGTTCACTGTCTAGATTCAATAAACGAGAAGACGACTTTCCTTCCTTGAGAGAATACAATGATTACCTGGAGGAAGTTGAGGACATGAGTGAGTTTTTCAGCTTAATTGTTACTTATATTCTTGATGAAGAGTTAGTCTGACAGAAAGAAAAATCTTTGTGTGGTAGCATTTAACTTGATTGAAGGAATAGATGTCCCTGCTATTGAAGCAAAAATTGCAAGGTACCAGGAAGAAAATGCTGAACAAATAATGATTAATAGAGCCCGTAAGGTACTTCGAAATAAGATCTCAATTTTTTCCCTTTACTTTTGTTGTTCCTAACCTGCTGATTTTGTTTTATGAGATTTAAGTTCCTAATTTTGCCTCCTCCTGTACTGGAAAAAAAAGCTCATAATGCTGCCAACAGTGAATTATGTAATACTTTCTAGAAAATTTATGTGAAGGTTCTAATGCTGGGGGTTTTAATCAAATAGGCTGAAGAACTTGCTGCAGCTCTAGCAGCAAGCAAGGGACATCCTGCGCAAACTGATACCAATGCGGTAAGAATGAGATTATTTTATGTATTATCATTTCCTTCTTGAGTTAGTGATTGTGCTGCAATTTTATTTTTGTTTTTGTTCCAATGTTTTTAGTGCTATAAGATGGTCAATTTGGGATTGGTTTAATACTTTGTTAAAGGTGAGATGTGAGGTTGATGAAAGTCACATCTTACATTAGATGTGAGATGTGAGCAGGCCAACGGCTTTGCAACAAACACCAACTTTTTTCTACAAACAATATCATTAAATACTTCATGGTTGGATGAATCTCTGCAAATCTTCTGGCATGTTGTTTTTCTAACTAGGGAAAAGAAGAAAAGAATTAAGCACATTTTTGAAGAGCCTCCATATTGTATTACTTCTATGCATTCCTTTATGTTTTCTTTAGATGATCAAAACATTTTTAAATGTTCAAACTTTTTTTGTCAATCATTTATTTTTGTAAACTGTGCCAGTTTTTCCAGTCCAAAGGGAACAACAGTATTTTCCCAACTGATTTTATGTGTTTATTGATAGGCTCTGAGCCAAGGCTCTCAAGCAGGATTTGGTGCTGGAATACAGGGACAATATGCACCTACAATTGCAGGAGGACAACCACGACCAACTGGCATGGCTCCACAACCACTACCACTTGGAGGGGCGCATGATATGCATGGATATTCTATAGATGATGAAGAAATGTTGAAGCTCCGAGCAGAGAGAGGTGGAAGGGCAGGAGGGTGGAGTATAGAGATTAGCAGGAAGAGGGCACTTGAAGAAGCCTTCAGTAGCATTTGGATTTGTTAGGACCATAGTTTTCTTAATGTCTGTAATGTAATGCATGGCCATTCATGTAAGAGCATCAGCAGATGTTGATTTATTTTTTAAAATTATAAAAATAAGATTTTGAATATGAGTTTTGGTATAAAAATTACCAATGAGTATCCAGATATTTATGCATCAGTACAAATTATTTATTAATTCTACAATGGTCTCATTTTAGAGTTCTAAAAACTAATTATGGGTTTTGGATGCTGATGCATGTTACATTCTAATTCTGGTCATTCAATGATATCAACTAAGCTTTCAAATTTAGGTCATTCAATTTGGTCAGTCAATTTAAGGGTTGAAAAAATGAAACACAGTCCAACGCAACAAGAGCAGGGGTAGGACCGTTATAAACTTGTAAAAAATATTCACCGACCAATAAACTTGTGAAGACATAAAATCCTAAAGGCGCGTACTTTCATCCACTGCTTCAAACTCCATTATCTCCAACTCCCACATCCAAAGGTATGCCATAATCCTCTACTACACCCGCACTCTCTCTCTCTTATATACCTAACAGTTCTTGAACTGAAATTACACTTCTTCAGCACCGAGGCTTACACATTCCAGAACAAGTTGGTGTATGAAGTTTTGTTTCCACCCCTCTATTTTGGGTGAGTAACAGATGTGTTGAGCTTGCTTCTATATCATGGGATCGCTGAAATTTTCCATTTCTTTGGAGACATTTGATTCTTCAAAGAAGTTCAATTTCTCTGTAGTCAATTCTTTTTGCTACTGTCATGTTAGTAGAGCTTCTGTAGTCAATTCTTTGAATAAGGCGAATTGCATTAAGGTCTCGCGGTTTCAATCCGAATCATCGGACATTTCGGAACTGAATCAAATGAATGATGTAACCACTTTGCCCTTGAAGAAAAATGGAGCAGATGAGAGTTTGGTTGAGCAAAACCTGGATTTTAGACCCGAACATGAGAAGGGGTTTCGTGCCCCAAAGAAAGAGATTAAAAGAGAAATGGGTTTGAAATTTAGTTCAAGAAAGAGTAGGTGGGTAAGGGAATTGGAGAATTTGTTTGTGAAAGATAGTGAATTTGATGTTGATTACTCTGTTATTGGGTCTGACTTGAGCTTGGAGCATTGTAATGATATTTTGAAACGGCTAGAGAGGTGTAGTGATACCAAAGCTCTTAGATTCTTTGAGTGGATGAGAAGCAATGGGAAATTAGAATGCAATGTGAGCGCTTTTAATTTAGTTTTGCGTGTGCTGGGTAGGAGAGAAGATTGGGATGCAGCTGAAAAATTGATTAAGGAAGTGGTTACTGATTTGGGCTGTGAAGTGAATCATCAGGTTTTCAACACTCTTATATATGCATGTAGTAAATTGGGGCGCGTTGAGTTGGGAGCCAAGTGGTTTCGAATGATGCTGGAACATGGGATCCAGCCGAACATTGCGACCTTTGGTATGTTAATGGGACTTTACCAGAAGGGTTGGAATGTTGAAGAGGCAGAGTTTACTTTTTCTCGGATGAGGAGTTCTGGAATTGTATGTCAATCTGCATACTCGGCAATGATCACAATTTATACTCGTTTGAATTTGTATGACAAAGCAGAAGAGATCATAGGCTTAATGAGAGAAGATAGAGTGAAACCGAATTTGGATAATTGGTTGGTAATGATTAATGCTTATTGTCAGCAGGGAAAAGTAGAGGAGGCTGAACTAGTATTGGTCTCCATGCAAGAAGCAGGGTTTTCTCCAAACATTATTGCATACAATACATTAATAACTGGATATGGAAAGGCATCTAAAATGGATGCTGCCCATCACCTATTTCTGGGCATAAAAAATGTTGGATTAGAGCCTGATGAAACAACTTACCGTTCCATGATTGAAGGTTGGGGTCGAGCTGAAAATTATAAGGAAGCAGAATGGTACTATAAAGAGCTCAAGCGGATGGGGTACAAGCCTAATTCGTCTAACCTGTACACACTAATAAACTTACAAGCCAAACATGAGGATGAAGAGGGGGCCATCAGAACTCTTGATGATATGCAGATGATGGGGTGCCAATATTCCTCGATTCTTGGTACTCTTCTGCAAGCATATGAGAAGGCTGGAAGAATTGATAAAGTGCCTCTCCTTTTACTAGGTTCTTTCTATCAACACATTCTTCTCAGCCAGACATCTTGTTCCATTCTTGTCATGGCTTATGTGAAACACTGCTTGGTGGATGATACTATGAAAGTGTTGAAGGAAAAACTGTGGAAGGATCCGCCTTTCGAAGGTAATTTGTATCATTTGTTAATTTGCTCATGTAAAGAGTTGGGTCATCTTGAGAATGCTGTTAAAATATACAATCAAATGCCCAGTTATGATGACAAGCCAAACATGCACATCATGTGCACAATGATTGATATTTACAGCATCATGGGCCTATTCACTGAAGCAGAGAAAATTTATGTCGAGTTGAAATCTTCCAGAGTTGCCTTGGACATGATTGCCTACAGCATTGCTGTAAGAATGTATGTAAAAGCTGGATCTTTGAAAGATGCTTGCTCTGTTCTGGACGCAATGGACAAACAGGAGGGCATTGTTCCAGACATTTATATGCTCCGTGATATGCTCCGTATTTATCAACGATGTGGTAGGCTTGATAAGTTGAAGGATCTGTACTATAAAATTTTGAAGAGTGGAGTGACTTGGGATCAGGAAATGTACAATTGTGTCATAAACTGCTGTTCTCGTGCTTTGCCAGTTGATGAGATCTCAGAGATTTTTGAGGAGATGCTTCGACGTGGGTTTGTTCCCAATACCATCACCTTCAATGTCATGCTTGATGTATTTGGGAAAGCAAAGCTTTTGAAGAAGGCTAGGAAGTTGTTCTGGATGGCCCAAAAGTGGGGTTTGGTTGATATGATCTCTTACAATACCATCATAGCTGCTTATGGGCAAAGTAAAGACTTCAAAAACTTGTCTTCAACAGTTCGAGAGATGCAGTTCAATGGAATTTCAGTTTCCCTTGAAGCCTACAATACTATGTTGGACGCTTATGGGAAAGAAAGCCAAATGGAGAGATTTAGAAGCATTTTGCAGAGAATGAAGGACACAAGCACAGCTTCTGACCACTACACATACAACATTATGATCAATATCTATGGAGAGCAAGGATGGATTGATGAAGTTGCTGGTGTACTGACTGAGTTGAAAGAATGTGGACTCGGACCTGATCTGTGCAGCTACAACACATTGATTAAGGCATATGGAATTGCAGGAATGGTTGAAGATGCTGTCCATTTGGTCAAGGAAATGAGAGAAAATGGTGTAGAGCCTGATAAGATAACTTACATCAATCTGATTACTGCACTGCGAAGAAATGATGAATATTTGGAGGCTGTAAAGTGGTCCTTGTGGATGAAGCAAATGGGATTGTAAAGTGTCCAATTCTGATGTATATAATTTACGGCATTTTGCTTTTTAATCCTTTCAACAACTGATAAGACCTTGCTTTAGATTGTAACTAAACACATCTTATACTTTGTCTCCACGGGATGGTATTTACCATTTGCATATTTGATTTTACCCCTTGTTGAGCAGGCTGTTTCTGCCTTTGATAATCTTATGTCATACTTGAATTAAGGTCATGAAATTCCATAACCACTGTCCTTCGCATAATATCAATCAAGATGACGTAGCCTTGGTGGCAACATAAAAGGGCGGAGCTGGAGAAAACTTGAACTGGTGTCAAGAGTAAATTCAAAGTGATGCACAAAATCGGACCCCAACACGGCAGCTCACTTTCATTTAGGAATTTCTTTTCAAGAGAGTAACAATTTTACATTTGTATAGAACCATCAATAAAATTCCTTCATTTCTTTACAATTCTTGCCCAAAAATTTGCAAGAATTTCCCATACACTATTACACATATATATATATATATGTTCAAAAAATGACTTTTTTTTCCCTTCTATTCTGATACAACATTTGTGATACATTAGCTCCCACGGCCAGCACACACTTGCCTTCTTTGTATCTACCTCTCTTGCCTCCGACAAAATTCTCCCACATTGGAGAACTTTTAAGCAACTTTGAATTTCTGTAGAAGAAAGACTCTCCTTTACTGTACCTAGTTCACCTCCTGATATACAATCAGATCATCAACATTGAAGATGATCACCACCCCATCAGAATCATAGACTTGCTGCAAACCATGGGAAATCAAAATTTGTCCTTTCACTTTTCACAGAAGCAGCCCTAGGCTTCTGATTCCCACTTCAACTTAAAGTCCATATCTCAATGAACTCTTAATAAAGCTTCTCGGTCATCTTGGGGGTGACATAAGATAACAAGTAACAATTCGTTCCACATCACTGCTCATGTCTGGAGGTCAGTTGAAGAAGTATGGAGATTTTAGAACCTCTTGCAAGTCAAAGTCGCCTCTTTCTGGGAGGGGAGGAAACGTCAATGCTGGATATGATGTTTGGAAGCTTTCAAGCAACTGGGAACAACAAGAGTTATCGTGAAGTCAATGGAAATCAACAAAACAATTTAATTCAGGGATGGGACCACTGAGAGGAAAGTTTCTAATTTGTCGAAAAAAAGGCACAGCATAGTGAAATTATTATAATAATGATAATACAAATCAAAAGTTTAAGATTCAAAGCAACAGCATACAGAAGTCACGTTTACATATAGCATGTGTATGTGTGAGTGTGTAAAACAACTTTCTAAATGCGAGTTCTTAAACAATTAGAAGCAGTTTCGCCATTTCATTATAACATAATGGAAAATTTCATTGGAAGGAGGCTTTCTATGCACATGTCATTCCTCCCCTAACTTGCTTTAAAACAAGCCAGAGAAAGCTCTGAATTTATGGGACCCAATGTTTTTGTGGAGATATAGGTCATAGTTCACTTACATTCTCAAGAATTGGCATGCTATAGAGCTCGACAAATTTTTCCCTAAGTATCTGGTTCATTTGGTCCACGTCACATGCATGAGTCCAGAAGGAGTCATGCACCCCTGCAAACATATTTTAGCATGCATGAGTCCAGAAGGAGTCCACGTAACATTCTCAATATTAAATCCACTCCCGCTACAGAACATCTAGTAAGGAAAACATCTAGTAAGTCAAGCATAGCAGGGCATCTAGGATGTTAGGCAAACTCAACCAAGCTATACCATAAACCTCAATGATTCCAAAAGTCTCGATAGTTTAAAATTGGCTGACATAGTATCTATCTTTTAAATTATTGCAAACAAATGAAGATTATGATGCAAAAGAAACTGAAGCCTAGAAAGAATTATATAGATCATTTTCAACTTTCAAACACCAAGTTATTTTGGAATTCACATGCTTAAATATCTATTTTCTTGATACACACACATTATACACCATGTTGACAATCTGCTTGTCTCTAGTTGAAAGATCTAATTGAATATTTCAAAACCAGTCTAACACAGAGTTACAGACTATACTACTGAGACAAACCTGCAAAACGTAGCCCAGCATCCCTGCAGGCAAGAGCAGTCATCATCATGTGTGAACCATCAAGCGAGTGTACAAAATTTGGAGGAAAAGCAGTTCTCTGTTTTCTAACATCTACCTGGAGTAGACAAAATATCAAATCTACAATAATTCATAAGAGATTAAGAAGGAAAGAGAAGATTATGTAAGCTTACTAAGTTACTCTCCCGCTGCAAGGCCAAAACCTGAAGGGATGTTCTAATCTGCAATTCAAGTAGAGATTAGTTACAAACTGATCACTACAATAGTACTAAAATGAAGATGCAGCACCATGCAGGGGGTTGTCTTCTAGCAACCAAAAAGTAACTACCATTTAGTAACTTATGCGCATATGTGAGGAACAGTCAGCTTTCATTGCCACCCAACCCAGGGAATCTCAAGTGGAAGAGAAAACTTAGGTCGCAGCTTTAAATGCAATTTAATTGTATGTTATCAAAAACCATCAAGCCATATGTTCATTGGCTCAATATTAAGAGTTTTTGCGAGTAGATAAAGCTGGAAAGCCTACAAGTTTGAATTGATGAGCCCTTAGCAACCCTATCCTCAGTAACTTTGAACCAAACAGTCTCCCATTTCCAGTGCAAGCCAAAAAAGAATGTGAGAGAATCCATGTGATTTATTGAGATCAGTGATTGTCAATCAAAAAAAGTGCATGAAAACAAAAGTCAGATGCAACCTATCCTTATATTCTGTAGTAAACAATTTCATCCGAGACTGATTTCAGGCAAATGTTGGTTTGTGTCAATGTAAATTAAATATTTAAATAAGCTGTCAAACTTACAAGATGTCGTTCACTTTTACAGTAAGGTTGCACAACAGGAAGACCTAGAGGAGTTGTCCAACGCACAGGCTGATTTTCTGAAGCAATTACCTGCAAAAGTTTCATGACACGGCTTAACTCTCAGATCTACCTGGCAGTCCAGGTCAATCATTTAGTGTCCAAAACGTGACCAGAAAAAAAAAAAATATATATTACCCTGGCACAATCACCGAGCCAGCTCATTGTGCCACGTGCAGCTTGGAATATCTCTCCAAGGGCAGCCAGAGTAACCTTGGAAAAGATGATGTAAAATTAAGAAGGATGAAGTAGATGGACTAAATAATACTTAAGAATTTTGTTGATAAGAAACTAACTCATATTTAAGAACAACAGGAGGTAAATATGAAATTTAGACATGTCCAAGTGTAATTCCTTACCATATAACCATGTAATAGTAAATATAAAAATTATGGCAGTCATGCAAGTCTAGTAACTAGATCTATGAACTAATTATCTATAAATCTAACATATTAAATTGGTTAACTATGCATTGCATTTGCATATTTGATTTTTAGTTAATTACCCAAATGATGAAATCCAACAAATTTCAGTACTTAATTCTTGATCGACAAATATAACAATGAAATTTGGTGGCTGGAACACTTAGGTGACTGGTTTCTTACTTTAGCAGCATAGCAAGCTGCAGTGAACAGTAGTCTATCATCAGTAATAAGACCCTTTTCCTCTAATCTTCTTTTTATTTGCTCACGTGCCCCAACATAAGTAACACCATATACTGAAGTCATCACAGTCTGTTTCACCAATTTCCGGTCAATCTGAAATATTCCAAAACCATAAATTGTCAATTTATAAATATGCATATGGACTTATTTATCTATACAACAATGCATATATGTAAGATTTGTTGTCTATGCATGTCCATCTGAATGTGTGTGTAACATGCTGCATTACATACATATACTTGTACATGAAACTTAAAAGCAAAATCTACATTTGATGAGTAGAAGATTCATCTTATAATATATTGCAACTTTGAACTCCAAAAGAATCATGAAATATCAACCTGATCAACTAAGACTCTGGCTAATAAAGCATTTGGGTTGGTAGTCGGGTCCTTATTGCTGTCTCTTCTCATAATGGCATGTACCCTGGCAACATATACATATAGAAGATGAGCCAAAGTAAGTGGTAGAGAGGAGTTCACAGAAGCAAAGACTAATTTTTAACCAACCAATCAGGAACTATGCAGGTTATATGGAAGGCATTAATATGCATCTCTAGAACAAATCTTAGAGCAAAGAAACTATAAAATCACTTTGCAGTCATAAGTTGTGCACAGAACTATTCAAGCACATGCATCGTGATCCAGAGCTTAGTAGTAGGTGCCCCTTTCTCACCTTTATTATACCTTGGCTTGTAAGAAATGGTCTTTTGTTAGAGCTTTGTATTTTAGTACAATGGCCAGTTTCCAGTGTTCCTCCAGCCTAAGCAAGGTCTTGAAGAAGAAAATTTATTTCAGTATTTTTCCATGAGGTTGTTGCTTTCAAAATTGGACCAATGCATTAGAACTTGGCTGCCCAAGAACTATATTCAACGTTTACTTTATGATTTGTATATATCCAAAATATTCAAAACATTTTCTTTTCTGGGGGAGGGGGATTTGAACTTGGGACCTCTCCAACATTGTGGAGAGAAATACCTCATATTCAAAAGGCTTATTCACACCATTGCCCCCTGTAAGATACACTTTTTTTCACTTTGCCCCCTGAAACTTAAATCCTCTCAGTTTGCCACCTGAACTTCACACAGTTGTTGCAAAAGACCCTATGCCGTTAACTCTGTCAATTTTTCCGTTAAAATAGTTGACGTGGAACCTATATGGCATGAGTGAGACCCTTTTCTAGTTATGTAAGATTTATGTGGACAAAAAAAATTATAAAAAATTAACATGGATCTTATTATTTTTTAGTTTAAAAATTGTTTTTTATTATTTTTTTTGTTCACATGGATCTTACATAACTAAAAAAGGGTTTCACTCATGCCATATAGGTGTCACGTCAGCTATTTTAACGGAAAAATTGACAGAGTTAACGGCATAGGGTCTTTTACAACAACTGTGTGAAGTTCAAGTGCCAAATTGAGAGGATTTAAGTTTCAGGGGGCAAAGTGAAAAAAAGTGTATCTTACAGGGGGCAATGGTGTGAATAAGCCTATTCAAAACATACTTTCAAATTTGTGTAATTGAATGCTTGACACAAAGACACACAATCACTTCACTCAGTCACTCAATTGCTTGCTGTTCAAGTATAAGACACCAAGTCTAGCCCAATTTGGAAGATCAATGAAATAAAATCTATGTGCATGTTTTGAGTGTGGTTAGGTGAAGAGATTTGTGGAGTAATAGTTAGTAAGATAGTGTAACTTAGAAGAAACCAAGGAATTTTGAGTAGTTTATATTGAATAGAAGTTGGCTGATCTGGGTCCACCATGTACTAGGATTGTATAGGTTCCCCAAGCACCACCAGTACAAGTTGCAATTATCCTCACTTGAAGCGCTTTTAATCTTATCTCTAAAATTCATCTCAAGATTATAGGAAACATTTTTCCACCTTGCCTTGAAATCTCAAAACCAGATATGCAGGTTTTTTCCCCTTTATAGTCTCTCAAATGAATTGTCATGATCATATTACCTCTTCATCAAAGAGTTCTTCTCCTCGTGGCACTTTTGTCATATAGTTTTATGTTTATGGCATATCTAAAAGGGGAAAATATGGCACCTATTATTTCTTCCTTTTGTGCAACGTTCTTGATGCTCAACCATTAACATGGCAGACTAATGAAAACAAGTTAATGTCAACAAAGGAGTAAAACACAATAAATGCAGTTCATATGCCATATCACAAGCTTAGCAACAACAAAAGGAGTCGTAAATCAAAATATTTGTATCAGTTTCAATCCCATGATACACGAGATAACATCTGTTTTTCAAGATTTAATATACCTCACAGCAATTTCTGAGTAAACATCAGCAGGTTTCTCTCCAGCGACTAAGTTGACTGCAGCTGCTTCCAACTGAGAACATTAAAAAAAATGCTAATATTAAATTGTATTTATAACATCATGATGAGTTCTTGAACTAATATTCCAGAAACATATGAAGATGAAGATGCACAGAGAAAACTTGTATCTGTGAGGATAAAGCCAACATACACTATCTCTTCCCAAGGCTGCGTAGTGTTGTAAGCCATTGCATGAACCATCCTAGAAAAGTTAGAGCTCATTGTTAATGCATTCCCCAAATTAAACTAGAAAAAAATAAAAATAAAACCCAATGCTTTAAAAACTAAAAATAAATAAATAAAATAATCATTGAAAAGGTTCATGATTTAGGCATTATGCTCATGGAACAATTGCTGATGCCACTAAAAGGAGTGCCCAAAGCATCCCTTTAAACTTGAATTTTCATGTGCTCCAAATAAGTGTCTTAATGAAGAGAATATTTGACCCATACAAATAAGTTAACAAAATTCATCATTTGCATAAAACTTTTAAAAACAAATGGGTTGAATATTAAATTTAAAAATACCCCTAAACAAACTTGCATAAACTAGAATATCCCTTTACCAAAGCCTCTAAGGATGCACTTTACCTGATGGATGGGCAAATGAGAAATGACAGTATGTGGTGATGGGCTATTTAAGGCTTCTGACAGATTTATACACGCAGCTAGGCACTGTAAAGGATCTTCAGCTGTTAACCACCAACGGTTTCCATTAACAGGGTTTTTTGCTGAATCCAATATATCATCAATGTGATTATCCACGAATGCTATCCGCCCATCATATGAAAGCTTTTCAACACCACCTGAAAACAGGTTTCCTAAATGAATCTTCAGCCAACGTAATCCAGATTTCCCTAATGGTCGTCCTTCAGCAAATTCAAGGACTCCTCGACAGAGATCAGAACTCAAATGATTCAAATGTGGATGCATTGGGTACGCCCGGCCTCGGAAATCAAGATTGTGGGGATAATAAAAGCCTTCCTCATCTTTCATTTTGCGAGCAACCTATTTTAAAATCAGTTTAATCAATATTATTGCTCACAAAGTAAAATCTAAGGCTGGTGAACATATAAAATTGTTCCAGAGATAGTCTAGATGTGTTATATATGTTTTGTCCACTAGTGCACAAACACTTGGCAAGAGTCACAAGATCATTACTTTTGACTAATTGCATGACTGGGTTGACCAGCACAGAAAATCAACCGGGTTCTCTTGACACTGCAGCATAACACAATAAAATATTATTAATCAGAAGGAGACCTTACAGAGAGCTTAAGTTCAGTGTCACATCGTTGAGAATGCCTCTCTTGGTTAATCTTCTTTGCTTTTCTTACACTCCATTTCCATTCCTGAATTTCTGTTAAATCCTCGAGTGGTGGTTTCTCTGGTACAGGAACCTACAGGCCCATGAGAATATTCAGGTCAGATGAATTTTATAAGCAAAAAGTGGACATAAGAATGTTAACAGACCTAAAATATATAGCTGAAAGAAAAACCCACCAACAACGCCAACTCTACCACAAGGGGAACTGACTACATTATTACTCTAGTTTCTTTCTTTTTGTTGGGTCAATGTAACATGAGGCAGATATATCAGGGGTAATATGCTCTTCAAGGGAAAGTAATCATGCCATTAAGTTACTCTTAATTTTTCAGAAAATAAAATGAGAGCTATCCCATTTTGGGGTGCTTGTACCCTGCAGGTTCTCGCATTTCATAATAATGCTATGGCTGTTAGCTTGGTACATTATTTTCTGAAGACAGTAAGAAAAATGTAGAACACAAACAATTTGTATCAAATGCAAGAGATCATTATGTGCTCACATCTTCACGATCAACTAGGCCTGCAATGTTGCCACCTCTAGCCCAGATGCTCTCCACCACACTAAGAACTTTTCTATTCACCCTCCATTTGGTGCTTCCAAGCATATCAAGGGCCTGCACACGTGCCACATCAAAAGAGAATATCATTTTCATGATGTCTAGGACAAAGGATACAGTGAACATGAAATTAGATCCAAAGTATGACTCTAATTTATGTACCTCAAATACTTTCTGCATTTGTTTTCCAGATATATTCCTCATTGCATCTACCTGCTTCCTAGATCCATGAGTACGCATGACATAAGAAGGTAGGAACAAGTGCCCACCCTTGTCATACCTGGAAAGATTTTTAAAAGATGTTTAAAAACGAGTATAGAAAGTATCACAAAACAAAAGTAAAAGTTATGGGAAGCTGAGTGCAGTCTTGTGATTTATTCGACATTAATTAATCAGTTGTAAACTTGAATCTGATTTTGCTCATGTTAATTTTCCTTTTTCTTGTACAAGAACAGACAGCAGGTCAATTACAACTTCCAATAGCAGGCCTTCATAAGAGAAAGTGCTACATGAATGTATTGTATCTCATACCCTTTCCACTTTTTGGGAGGCACCAACATTGGCACATAAGGAATCAACATATGCTTAGCCTGTAAAGAATAAATGACATAAATAACCGTTAAGTAGCACTGTAGCACAATGAGAGAAAAGACATGTCCAATATAATAATGCATACTTGGCATATACAATAGGCTTAGAAATGGCTGGTAATTTTAGCAGTAACCCAATAATACTAGAAATCATAACCACACATGGAAGCAGTACCACAACGTACAAATGGAAGAAAAACCTTTCCACAAAGAACCACCCCCCCAGGGTCCCTTTCTGGTAGGACTCCACAAATTGAAGTCCTTTCATATGTATTTGACATGGTGTTCACAGAGAACTATGGGAAGCAAGAATAATTGGTCACTGAAATTACATATAACGTGGAAAGAGCCAGAAACTTGAGGTAGATTTAAATTTAAATTCACAGTGAAAATTAATTTCAAGTGTAGTGAACAAACTCAAACAGGAAAGAGACATCGCAACTTACAGTTTTGTCGAGTCCGGTAAGAACTAGGGGATCACATTCTATAACGCCATAGTTCTTCACAAGTTTCTGCCTATAAGGACCAAAAAGAAGTTTCATTATCACAAATGGAAAATAATAGAGTTAAGCCACAAGATTGACCATCCCTTACAAACTCCACATAGGTATTTCCAACTAGTTAGAAATAATTCTATAGATATTTCCAACTAGTTAGAGTGGCATATACCATGATAAATGAATAAGCTAAAACTGAAACATATGACACCAACCAAGGCTCATCTATTGAAACCATTCCTACCTAAGAAAAGCCAATTAAAGAAATTCTGGTGGATCATACTATAGAAGCATGCGATCTAGTTCCCAAAAGTGAATTGCTGATGGAAGAAAAAAAGGTTTTAAAGTCTTACCCTGGACTTTTTGCCGCGGCCTTAAATCTGTGCCTAAATGCAGGTCTAACATCTGGTGGACCGTCTGCCAACTGGTTAAGTGGAGGTTGTACATAAGCTGTTTCTGTTAATAGTTCTATCAGACGACTTCCCAGCTGCAAAATCACATTACATAAAAAAAGAATTTTGAACCCCGTAATACACAATATAATCTAAAATAAAATAGATTTATTAGCCATATTAAAGAATACAAAGTGCTGGGAGCAACTAACCTTAGCCTGTGTATCACGACCCCAGGGCTTCATATCTTCTTTTATCAATAACTTTTGCACATCAATCAGTCTTTTCCTTTTAATTAAACAATTAACACGTTTCCTGAGTATCTCCTTCTCCTTGCTCAGACCGTCTTCATCAGCAACAGCAGTCTTCTTTCTCTGGAGATTTTTGGTTTTCTCCAAGAAACTGTGAATCCTGACCTGAAATATAGTAAGACAACAATATATGCATCAAGGCCCATTTCAAAACCAATATATGCATCAACTTATCTACACAAACATACGCATAAAACTAGGACTCTAACACTCACCTCCTGCTCTATGGCCATACCAATCTGAACAGCAGCTTGAACAACCTGAACACACCCATCTTGATTCCCTACCATAACCAACCCCATCATCTTATGCATAACAATAAGCGCCATCTTATCCGCCGGCAACAAATCAATGTGGGGGGCAAATGCCGCCTTATGCTTCTTTGTTTGCTGCGTCTTTTGCTCCCTCGATATTGCCTCCCTCAACGGCTCAAACCACCCCAAAAACAAAGCTTTCACATAAGGCAAACTAGGAGCTAACTTTTTCTCACGCATTACTCTTTCCAAATCCTTATACTCCTCCACCATTCTCTCCCAAGCCTCGGTCTCGGCCTTTATTTGCCTCCTCCTAAGCAAATTATACTTCCTCCTGTTAATGTCCTTCAACTCCAATTTCAATTCTTGTTTGGTTCTTTTGTATATACCCTTCAAAAAGAGTGAGGCAATCCAAGGTGGGTCTTGGATAAATATCCTCGGGGGCGATTCTGGAGGCGCAATTAGATGAAATTCGCTCATGGGTATCTGAAAATTCATCGAATTTTCGAGGTTTTCGACGAGATTGTCTTGAACTGAGTCTTTTAATGGGTAGAAGTGAACTGGGTCTGAAGGCGGTTTGAGGCTGAGTGGAAAAGGAGTGGACGAAGAGAGTGAAGGCTTGAAAAAGAGACTGTTGGAGGTTGAGCTGAAGAGAAAGTGAAGGTTTTTGAGGGACTTGTGTTTGAGTTTTGGAGGTCTCCTCCATGTAGAACTGTATGTTTGAGCTCGAGGGCTTGGAGAGAATGAGGCTGTGGAAGCCATTGAAAAAGAAGGAGCTCAATGAAGTGTGAAGAACTAGAGATGAAACCTCGCTTAAACCTTCCCGTTGTCTATTTTGAAGATATGTTTTCCAAGTATTTATATTTTCGGGAAAAATAAAAACCAATGCTACACAGAAGTGAGGCCCACTAATGATTCACGGGCCAACCGGCCCAATCTACAGTGATCATCGTCACGTGGATCCAGACAGACCCAGTTTTTTAAGAGGAGGCTATGCAAACCACCCTTTTGTGCTGAGTTGACCACCCTAATAAATTTTTTTCAATTTTTTTCCTATTTTACCCTTTATTGCAAAAACATGATAAAATCACCCAGATCCATTCGGTGGTCATCTACCGAAATATCCACCAATATTCGGCAGATAAGTGTCGAATAAATACAAATATTTCGGCAGATAACTGTCGAATGCCTTTTTTATTTCCATTCGGTAGTTATCCACCGAATAATCCACCAATGTTCAGCAGATAACTGTCGAATAACCATAAATATTTCGGTAGATAACTGTCGAATGACCCAACGAACAAAATTGAAATTTTTTTGTTTTAAGGGTAAAGTTGGAATTTTAAAATAGGGTGAACAACTTAGCAATTTAGGGTGGTCTGAATAGCATCGGCCGTTTTTTAATTCAATTTGAAACAATAGACAGACACAAACTAAATGGGCTTTCTTGGGTTTAATGATTAAGGTCCACTTAAGAAGTACCGATAATAAAATCAAGAATTGCATCACAATACATTCATCATGTAGTTTGTTCAAACTTTTGTTGTTTTTCTTCAAAGCAATTTTGTTGCTTTCTCACAGTCACAAGTTAATGATTAACAATTTTGCATTGGTCCGTCGGTGATGCATATGAACAGATAATTACAATCTGACGTATGATCTTCTGTTTACTTATTGGAATGTTTCCAAGTGGCCAAAAATAAAATGTCTTAATCAAATCTGGCTTTGTCCAAAATAAACCAGACCTAACTCCACAATCATTTACAAAACTTGTGTGCCAATTTGGGTACTTGGGTGTAGGGTTAGGGTTTTCATTATTTTATTCTAGTTTTATTTTCTAACTTGTTATGGTAGTTGCATGTTAATTGTGCTGTGTTTCTCTGAGTGCTATGGTACCAATTAACGAATAGTGTCTAAATGCAAAACCTGAGCGGCTGAGCCGACAAATGTACCAACACCCAAACACCCACTTACCACATATCACCTCCTATTCTCTAAGCGTGCTTATTAACCAATATTATCTTTTCCCCACAGCACACCATCCACTAATCTCTATGCTCACATCTACAGATCAACATTACATTAACATAATAAAAGTAGATAAACACATACATGAACAAAAAACATTAAGTATAAAGTAAAATGGTTAGGTCTGCTGGTGCTGACATGTCCAGCATTACAGCTAAGTCTGCTACACATACGGCTTAACGTTGCTTACTTGTCATGTTAATGCGTACACACTTGTATGTCTACTATTGGTGGGTTTTGAAGTCAAAGATCACAGGCGCCAAACGTACATCCACTCCTGCAACGGCAGTTAGGCACAAGTTATTCATAATGTCCAACCATAATTGTTTACTTATTAGCATTAGACATGTCCAAGCTTTTATCATCATCTTCTTAAGCTCATGCTCGTGCATGCATTTTCTTCTGTACCATCCAGTAGGCTACTCTCCTAATTTGCTCCCTCTATATTTTCTCATCACTTTGTTATTTTCATCAATTTCTTCGAAATTTTTTGCTTGAAGAAGATTGATAATCATGATGGGTACTTTTCATAGGTTTCCCATGTTTAATTTTCTCTGTTTGATCATTTTCTTGGCCGTGGCTTTGTGCCAACAAGAAAATGCTAAAACAATGAGAGATGAGGCAGCATTGCTTTCATTCATGGCAGGGATTGTTTCAGACCCCCACCATGCTCTAGAGGACTGGAATTCTTTGGGTGTTCATGTTTGTAATTGGTCAGGCATCAGGTGCAACAATGCTACAGACCAAGTTGTAGAGCTTGATCTTAGTGGAAGGTCACTTAGGGGCACCATTTCTCCAGCTCTTGCTAATCTTTCTTCCTTAGCCATTCTTGATTTGTCAAGAAACTTTTTTGAAGGTCACATTCCAAGAGAGTTAGGCTCTCTTTCTCGACTCGGACAACTCAGCTTATCTTCCAATCTTCTTGAAGGAAACATTGCTGCTGAACTTGGTTTTCTTCACAAATTAGTATATCTTGATTTGGGAAGCAACCGGCTTAAGGGTGAAATTCCAATGCCACTTTTCTGCAACCATTCTTCTTCTTCTTTGCAGTACATAGACCTTTCTAACAATTCTTTAAGCGGCAAAATTCCTTTAACAGATGGATGTGAACTTAAGCATTTGAGGTTTCTTCTACTGTGGTCCAATCGTCTAGTTGGTCAGGTTCCTGCAGCCCTTTCAAACTCCTCAAAACTTGAATGGCTGGACTTAGAGTCTAACATGCTAAGTGGGGAGTTGCCATCAGAGATTATAAGGAAAATGCCACAGTTACAGTACCTCTACTTGTCCTATAATGCCTTTGGGAGTCATAACGGTAACACTAACCTTGAGCCTTTTTTAACCTCTTTAGTTAATGCCTCTAACTTTCAGGAGCTTGAATTAGCTGGAAATAATCTTGGGGGAGAGATACCTCCTATTATTGGTGATCTTTCTACCAATCTTGTACAAATTCATTTAGATGATAATCTTATTTATGGTTCAATCCCTCCTCACATTTCAAACCTCGTCAACCTCACCCTCTTAAATTTGTCTAGTAACCTTTTGAATGGAACCATTCCACCCCAACTATGCCGAATGAGTAAGCTGGAAAGGGTATATTTGTCCAACAATTCACTCACCGGTGAGATTCCATCAGCTTTTGGTGACATTCCCCATCTCGGCCTTCTAGATTTATCAAAAAACAAGCTTTCTGGTTCAATTCCAGATAGTTTTGCAAACCTTTCCCAGCTAAGAAGACTCTTGCTCTATGAGAACCAACTCTCGGGGACCATACCACCAAGTCTAGGAAAGTGCATCAATTTAGAGATTCTAGACCTTTCTCACAATCAAATTTCAGGGGTAATTCCTAGTGAAGTTGCAGGACTGAGGAGCTTGAAGTTGTACTTGAACTTGTCTAGTAATCACTTACATGGACCATTACCAATGGAGTTAAGCAAAATGGACATGGTGCTGGCAATTGACCTATCTTCCAATAATCTTTCTGGCACAATCCCATCACAACTTGGGAGCTGCATTGCCCTTGAGTACCTCAACCTTTCGGTAAATTCCTTAGAAGGCCCTCTTCCGGTTTCAATAGGAAGGTTGCCTTATCTTCAACAACTTGATGTATCTTCAAACCAATTGATTGGAGTAATACCAGAATCTCTGCAGGAATCATTAACGCTCAAGAAACTTAACTTCTCTTTCAACAACTTCTCTGGGAATGTATCAAACATGGGCGCCTTTTCTTCACTGACCATGGACTCTTTCCTTGGAAATGCTGGTCTCTGTGGCTCAATAAAAGGCATGTCAAAGTGCCGGAAGAAGCGTGCTCGTCATTTGGCTATTCTGTCAATTCTCCTGTCATTAATTATCACTCCCATCTTTTGCATAATTGGTTACCCCCTCATGCACAGGTCAAAATTTCAAAAACACTTGGGAATTTTTGATGGTGGGGAATTGGAGGGTGATGAAGAAGAAGGGAAAAAAGAGCTCAAGTACCCAAGAATCTCATATGAGCAGCTCATTGAAGCCACTGGTGGTTTCAGTGCTTCAAGTCTGATTGGTTCAGGCCGGTTTGGGCATGTCTATAAGGGTGTCCTTCAAGATAATACAAAAATTGCTGTGAAGGTATTGGATTTGAAGATAGATAAAGAGATCTCAGGAAGCTTTAAAAGGGAATGCCAAGTCCTGAAGAGGATTAGGCACAGAAATTTGATTAGAATCATCACAGCTTGCAGTAGGCCAGACTTTAAGGCTCTTGTTCTGCCATTGATGTCAAATGGGAGCCTGGAGAGGCATCTTTACTCATCAAGCCATGGATTGGATCTGATTCAGTTGGTGAGCATCTGCAGTGATGTAACTGAAGGAGTGGCCTATTTACACCATCATTCCCCTGTTAGAGTTGTACACTGTGATCTCAAACCAAGCAACATTGTACTTGATGAGGACATGACAGCTTTGGTAACTGATTTTGGAATTGCGAGATTAGTCAAGGGCGATGATGAGACAATTCCAATGAATGACTCAACATCCTTCAGCTCAGCTGATGGCTTGTTATGCGGATCCATTGGCTATATAGCACCCGGTATGTACTTTTTCTGCCATATTACAGTGTTCTTGTGAAAATTTAGTATTTTAATCTAACACATACTATTTCCTTCATTGACTATATCAAATTTAGAGTATGGAATGGGCAAATGCGCTTCTACTCAGGGAGATGTATTCAGTTTTGGGGTCCTTTTGTTAGAAATCGTTACAGGAAGGCGGCCAACAGACGTCCTTTTTCATGAAGGTTCAAGTTTGCATGAATGGATAAAAAGCCAGTACCCCCGCCGGCTTGAGCCTATAGTTCAACAAGCAGTAGATAGGTATGCCCCAGCTTCAATGCCTAAGCAATATAAAAAAATATGGTGGGATGTCGTTTTGGAGCTGGTTGAGCTTGGTCTTATGTGCACACAGTACAATCCTTCAATGAGACCAAGTATGCAGGATGTAGCTCATGAAATGAGTAGGGTGAAGGAATATATCTCCAACCCTTCATCAGTGTTGATTGAAGAAGTGGACCTTAAAGTTGATGCACTCTGATTCTAGAATGGTGATTGAAGGAGTTTCACTGAATTTACAAATTCAAGACGAATTCATTTGTTTGAATTCTATTTCTATTTTCTTTTTTTTTTTCTTTGGTAAAGCAATACTGATAGGCCATTTGAATCTTATGGCAATTGCTTTCTTACTTGTTTAACTATGTGTTATACTCTCTTTTATGTCATTAGAGTATATTTCATTGCCTTGGTATAATTTTTGCCAAAGAGGTGACATGTGAGAATTCAGCAAAAAGGTACACTAAGCATAAAGCCAAAAAGGAGAAATTCTTTTCACTAGTCAACAACTAGGTCTTGCATCCTGATGAATATCCTACTTTTATTGCTTGCTTAATCTCAGAACCAACCAAAGACAGCCTTTGTTGGTTATTAATTTAATAGAGTTAATTCATGTAATTAGTAATTAAAATTGGTACGATGGATCATAAGTCATAACTCTCTTTTCAATTAATATATATAGCATTGTGTTTGTGGTAGCCAACACAGATTGATATCCACAGTCCAAAAAGGCATTTATTTCTCTTTTTGCCTACCTTGATATAGAATTGCCTATTTAATATAAGTAGTGGAAGGTGTTAATATCCCTATTCTCAAACCAATATAGCTATCCAATCCCATTTGAATCCTTTTTATCACTCACATTAGCATGAAAGTAGGCTAAGTAGCTACACCATTTTCTTTGCAAGAGCAGCATTCTCCTCCCCCATGACCCCATGAGAATAAAAAAAAGAAAACAGAAAAACCAAACTAGCTGATCTGATTAGACCAGCAGAGTGCAAATTTTCAGAAAATTTAATGGTGGAAGCATTTTCATTTACATAGTCAATAAATAATGAATTAATCAATAGAACCCGAGACCTGAAGATTACTGTGTCAAAATATTTACTAGAAGGACCACTTCATGATAATCCTTAGGTGGCCTTCCCAGCTGAAAAAGTTTAGGTAACACTCCAATAAGCCTTCGCACTCTCCTCTTCATATAAAAACTTTGCTGAGTCTGAGTCCATATCCACTAGTGGCCTCTTCAATTGTATCACGTAGCTCTCCGTGGCATTTCTACATTGTTACCTGTTACTCTCAAAACTTTGAGAGTAGGACAGTGATGCAGGCTTGACATCCCCTCCAGAACAGAAGAGGGTAGGAAGGGTGGAGTTGTGCTTTAATCATTAGCCGGAGACAAAAGTAGAATCACTGAGAATTAACGATGAAATGGACCAACAATATATATCAAGTTAATATGAGGTTACACATGGAGAGGCACACAAATGTTGAGCTTTGATACCATGTCAGATAACCACTAGACCTCAAGGTATATTAAGCTAACAGTTTCTAACAAAGGGATAGTAAGAAACACGTCCTATTGATTAGAGATACTGTGAGAATTTCAGTCACTTTATTTTGTTATTACTTGGACTTTCACATAGTAAGTAAACTATAAATAAACGATGGAGAATGCATCAGATTAATTCTCTCCTGGCCAGATATTAAAAGAAGCTTTAGGGGTAGGTACAAATGATGATAAAACACAGTGCTCGTCCCACTTGCACTAAAGAATTACATGACAAACTCTTTGCCTTGTTTTTGAATGAAAAGGGAAAGGCCAATGTGACATGGTGCTCCGTGATAGTGACCTCCATAACCAAATTTTACTACAAGTATCCATCTGTTTCTATGTGACTCATAAACTCTGCAATCACTGTAAGACTGTTATATTCAGTATCTCTTAATGTTACGTATGAAAGTGTTTCTTAAAAGTTGCTGGTTTCTTAAATTTGCATTATCAATTTCTTATCAGAAAGTGCTTCATATTAAATAATGATAAGTTGCCAGGAATAGACAAACAAGTCATAGATGGTGTTGATTGCAGGTTTCAGCTTTCCTTTTATTATCAACAATGAGCATGAAATATTTGTCGAAAGTATTATATGAACTGTCTTAGTTATAAGATCAAAGGTCAAAGTTAGAACTTCAAATAATAGGAAGTTACAGAGTACTAATATGCTAGCAAAATGAAGAATCGCGTACGCAATTGGCCAGGCTGTAAGAAGGTTTCATTTCAAACCATTTGCCATCTAAGAATTTGAACAAGGCAGATAATATGCAACATCCACATCTTTAATTTTTCTTCATCAATGGTTGTGAACGAAATCTGGCATAAAAGATCTATGATCTTGAGCCTTAGCTATTGGCAATTGTATACCTTTTGGTAATAACTTTCCTCTATTATAAGTTTACCAGTCCAGTTTCAGATGTCCTGAAAATACTCGTGGCCATGGCATGTCTTGGAATCTGGTACAATGACCATGTCTGCTCAATATGGGATAGTCTTCTATGATCTAATTATGGTCACTATTATTATAAAAAAGAAAAAAAGAAATTATGGTCACTCCATGATTTGCTCTATCATGGAAACACTCCTATTTCAGATTGGGTTTTAATCTCATGAAGACTGTATAGACAACAAAATGAGGTAGGAATATTTATATTGGAAATTATGAAACACCAAGGATACTCAACTGATTTCAGTTATTATCTGACTGTAAACAGTAAGATCTCAAATGTAGAATATAAACAGAAGATTTTGCTCAGAATTTGAAATTTCATATAACTCTTTCAATGGACAGAAAATGTAAAAACACCGGTATCTATGTTGAGAACAAAGCACTCCTTACGTATGTATATCACTTCAACCTGCATCTCAATTTCAAAATACTAAAATGTACATGAAAGAATTCCTTGTGCAATCCTAAGAAGACACATTTGTTTGTCATGCAATGCCTAATGTACAGTATGCAAATTTTACATTTGTCTATTATATTAGGAGCTATCCAAATCCAATCAAAGAATCTAATCTCTCTGTTCACACCACCCAATGGAGAAGAAAAAGTCAAAGATACTCTTACGGAATACTTCCTGCATAACATCTACAAAACTGATGATGCATGAAGTTGATCAGTGTCACTGAATTGCTTGATCAAAGCCAAAAGTGTAGCATTGCCTGTCCAATAAAATTGAGAAATGGGAAGAAGTCATCAAACTTTGCATTCAAGGTGAACCGAGATTCCAGCTCAAACAACCTCACAAGTAAAAAAAGCTAGAGAGAATAAATACCCTAAAGGAAAAATGTAGGAAATTTATACCTCCATGACAGTGTGTAAGGACTCGTCGTCCTGTGGAGGGGGTTGGGGGGCTTTCTTTTCCTTCGGGGTACGCATTTCAGACCGTATTAAATTAAGTTGCTCATGTATCTCCCTAAACAACTTCAGCTCCTCTTCTCCTGCATGACTAATTTCTTGCTTTATACTATGTCTCTCTCCCTCAAGCCGCTCAATTCTCCTCCACAACTGTTGAAATCTGGCTTGATGAGGATCAGTAATCCCAGCCGCTCTCTCCGTGGGACTCGAGTCAACAGTACTTATCCCATCTCTTGGTTTAAATAATTTGTTCTCGTGCTTCTTGCATTGCAACATTTTCTTTAACCTGTCTGTTTCATCTTTAACATATGCGTCACTAGTCTCGTCAGACACCAAATTTGGCTTGCCAAGTCTGTTCTCAAATTCCAAAGTTACCTTGCTTACCTTCTTCTCACCTTCATGAGCTTTACGATTTTCATAACTTTGTGGGACTTCAAAAACATCATGGATGCTTGTGGAGCCTGAAGTACTAACAACTGCCTCCCTTTCCTGTACTTTCTCATTGTGCTTAACTTGGTCCAAAGCAGCAATAATTTCTTCACTTGTTTTGACACAGGATGTGGTAATGTTTAGTCTTGGAATTGGGGGCAATGAATAAGTCCTAGACGGACCCATCAAGTTTAGAGATTTTTCTCTACCAGAATCTTTACAATCTGATATCTCTTTCACTCGTTCATCTAACTTCTTAATCTGCGTCCATATTGAATTAAGGTTCCCACCTGAATGATTTCCTGATTTCTTCTCTACATCTAAGCTCTGCAAATTAACTTCCTGGTCCACCTTTTTCTCTACTGTTTTCATAACATCTGGCTTGGGGATCATGGGTCTATCTCTGTCTCTGTCCCTTTCTCTTTCCATCTTGTTGAGGAAATCCTTGAGTTCAATTGGAGGAAGAGAGTTGATTCTTCTAATAGTGCCACTAACACTCGTTTCCGCATTGCCAACATCACTTCTTTGCAACAACATATTCTCCGGATATATATTTTCACCGGCACCTAATTCAGTACCGACACCCAAGCTTAAAAGTTTGTACCTATAAGCCTGAAGTTGGAACTCAAGAGAAGCAATTTCCATTTCTTTCTGATAAATAAGATCTTCAAAAATTGCAAGAGCTTCCTCAGCATGACAGATCTTTTCCTCTGCCAATCTCTTATATTGACTTGCTTCCATCTTCATAGCAGACTTTTCTCCTTGCAAACGCAGTATCATGGATAGAGCTTCATCAGCTGCAGTAGATGATGCCTCTCTTTCCTGATCCAGATCAGTATACAGTTTTTGCAGGAGTTGTTGTTGCGCTTTAAGCGCTTCAGTTAGGGCGGTTATATCAGTTTCGGGCATCCCAGAAGGCAAACTACCCTCGGCCATTTAGATTTGATTCTAGAACCTATGAAGAATTATAATATTATCTGCTTCAAGATTCACATAGCAAATAGACAAAATTGTAACAATTATAACACAGGAACAATGAGACAGACACTCGTGCCTAGGACATGAATATAAATCCAATTGATTTTCTTAATCTAACAATCCTGCAAACAACAGAAATCATGTAGAAAGGAACCAAAAAACAAAGTCACATTACCTGATGGGCTGTGCGTGCAGAAAGCCTAAACTTGATGATCCTCAGAGCAAAACCCAGTTGGGAAAAATCACTGCAGAAAGAATACACCGTATCAAGTTTTTTTCTTTTAACAACAACAATAAAGAAAAGAATAACAAGACCAAGAAGAAGAATCAAAAAGGCAAATTACATGAAACTTGTTGGTCCAGAATAACGAAGACGAGGCCAGAAATTGAACAATTTTATCGTTTACAAAATGACACGAAACGTATCCATTGCTTTTCTCTTAAGGAAATGGAAAACAAACAAATCCACCTTCTTCTGATCTGCAATCAATGAAAGAATGGGAAACAGCAAAGAAAGCTCGTGAGTGTTGAAATAGCTTCCTGGGTTTCTAGATTCTTCATTCATTCATGTACAGTAAAAGCTAAGGTATACCTACCAAAAATTAAATGTTTGTGTTTCGAAACAACAGCTTGGCTCTTGTTTTGCCTACCTTATAAAGCAGCATTGATTTGGAAATTTCTGAAACAGAACGCTCATTGAATAGGAAGAAGAAAACTGTCTTTACTTTTCTAACCACCAAAGGCATTGAATGATATGAACGATGATATGATTGTGGGAAACTAATCTCGTCTCTACGAAATAGATCAACCAAAACGAAGTCGTCTTACCTTGTGATCAGAGCTCCCACATGCCCCATCACGGGGTCCCAATGCCTAATCCAAATCTTTAAATCCAATTTACTAATCATTGAATAGTGGACCCACACTCCTTCCTTTGCTCCCGCAACCGTCACTCAAGGGTCCTGATTTTTCAAAAAGTCGTTAGTGACAAGTTTTAACGGCTAGAAATTAGAATCTGGCCCCAGTGGCATTAGTAGCAGGGGGTCTCGCTATTGCCGAGAGCACCGACCATCTGATAAAAATACGACTCAAAAATAGGTTTGTCAACTATCTTCCCTTTGGCTAAATCCTTGGTCTCCTTAGATGGGTCAACTATCCTATTTTAATTTTTAACCATCCATTCATGAGAATCCAATGATCATGATGGTAATAGTAAACACAGCCTGGGATTATTTCTTTTGCGCTAAATCGCTAACAACACAGCCTGGAATTTAATAGTTTTAAGGGAAAACTTATGGAAATGGCCTGTAGGTCCAGCATTTGCTTGTGTCTTTTATTATCAATTTATTGGCAATCCACATGACAGTATGATACAGCCATGATTCCTGCACCACATTCTTATTGTGCAGGACATTACATAATGAGTATGATACCTGAATGGGAGCATAAGTTTTTTTTTTTTAAAAGGTAATTAACAAAAAAATGAAATCTAGAAAAGAAGCACGAGCGTGCTTGACATTCTCATCAATGGACAGCAAAGTAAAGGAAAAAAAGGAACAATTCAAATAAATAAGGGGGGGGTGGGGGAGAGTGATGAGTACGAATAAATTATTTTATGAATCTTTAATTTAGAGGGCTGCTATTTGCACACCCTCTTTTTTCTTTTTGCACACCCCTTTTGAAAAAAAAAAAAAAAG